>LR812519.1:29623760-30223760 GCA_903798195.1 Danio kyathit | reverse complement strand
TGTGTAAAAAGTAAAAAGTTGTCATAAAAATAAGTAGTGGAGTAAAGTACTGATACCAGAAAAAACTACTCAAGTACAGTAACAAAGTATTTGTACTTCGTTACTTCCCATCTCTGGTCACAATGCACAGCAAAATGTAAAAAAATCTTCACAATTTTCAGAACGCTGCAAATTCACAGCATGTCATATGACATTACCCAACCAATCAGCTTCACTCTTTCTATGTATTGTACACATTTCAGTTATAACAGTAGACAAGGTAATTAAAGGTAGTTCTTTTTTAACGATCTAGGTGCAAAGTCTAAAGCGCATGGCGCAAAAGCATTAAAGGCATGTCCAAATCCACTTTCGCTATTGTAAGGATAGAAAAATATGTTCTGCACTCCAGCACATGGTCTAACAGGGTTGAGCTTATTCTTTTAATGAGTTATGGGCAGGGCCAGACGGAATCTGCGGACGTTTTTTGCTATTTCTGCGGAGAATTTTGGTAAAAATCTGCAGATTTCTGAGGAATTATTTTGGGAGTCTCATAACTAAAACCTTAATATGCAAAATAAAAAATAATATCTTTTTAACTTGTATTTAATGTTTAAAATGCAAATCCAATTAGATTAACTGTAAATAGTTAACTTTAAGTAAATAAACAGAATTAATGATGGGCTAAAAATCTGCGGAAATCTGCGGAAAATCTGCAGAAAATCTGCGGAATTCTGCGCGCAGATTCCGTGTGGGCCTAGTTATGGGTGTGTTTTGAGCACAACGTGCATTAAACCAATCAGAGTCTCATCTCCTATTCCCTTTAAGAGTCAGTTGCGTCGCGCCATAGCACATTTGCTATTTACATGGCAGACTTTGCAAGTGGACAAACTAAATGCTACACTAGCGAGAAAACAGTTAAACAGATCACCTACAAAGAGGATAAATAATGAGCCTCCTCCATTCGGCATCTTTACTTTCTTTTAACTTTACCTTTACACTTTACTTTCCTCCTTTACTTCCGTAGATTAAGGAAACAGTGTTGTAGTCAGTGGTGCAGTAGGTAGTGTTGTAGTTGCCTCACAGCAAGAACGTTGCTGGTTCAAGCCTCGGCTGCGTCAGTTGGCGTTTCTGTGTGGAGTTTGCATGTTCTCCCTGCGTTCGTGTGGGTTTCCTCCGGGTGCTCCGGTTTCCCCCACAGACCAAAGACATGCGGTACAGGTGAATTGGGTAGGCTAAATTGTTTGTAGTGTATGTGTGTGAATGAATGTGTATGGATGTTTCCCAGAGATGGGTTGCAACTGGAAGGGCATCCGCTGCGTAAAACATGTGCTGGATAAGTTGGTGATTCATTCTGCTGTGGCGACCTCGGATTAATAAAGGGATTAAGCCAAAAAGAAAATGAATGAATGCATGTTATAGTCACTCCGCTTAAGATATCCATTAGCCTACATATTTATTTTAGTTTGTTAAGCGCAAAGATTTGTTTCAAAACTATTTCTAAATTCAGTTCTAATTTCCATAAAATGAATAAATAAACAATAATAATGAAGTGGGCTCAAAAAACTGACATATCCAAACACACGTCCTATTCTTATGCCGACAGGTGGACAAATCTAAACTTGTTTTTAATAAAACAAATATAAATATACATATAATAAATAATACTGCTAATAATAATAGCATTATACAAATGCAAGTTGTCATAAATAAACTGAAAAAATCCCCCGGAGATGAGGCATGGAGGTAGTGGTTTTTATATTTATGTAGAAAATAATAATTGTTTTAATATTTTAATCCTTTAATTATTTTCATATGTAAAGATATTTGTGTATTGTTGTACATCCTGTGTGTATTAAGCAATGCATATGCGTTTGGACCCAAAGAGGTGCATAATTAACATGTTCTGTGCTAGACTTTAGACCAGCTTTTAGTTGGTCTATTTCAGTTCCTCAAAATAGCAACATGAAACAATGCCCCATAACACACCTCCTTTTTAGACTGGCACACCCTTGAGTCCACAAAGTGGCACAAACAGATTTGCTATTTAAACAACGTGGCGCAAAATGTGAAAACTAGGGTTGCACTGGTCTGAAAATAGCAACAAAATTGCGCCATACACGTCTTGTGTGTATGATAAAGTCATTTTCTACACAAGTCTCAAAATCAACTCTGATCAACTCTGCAACTAGTCATCAACAACTTTAGACTGCAAATTATGACAAAAAAAAGCTATTTAAGATTGTACACTCGACAGTTCACGTTACATGTTTTGCACACTACAGTAAATAGAATTTTTCAAAAAACATTTAGAACAATACAAACGGTAAGGGATGATGTAATGTTTACTTATAAAACTGTTTCCATCCACAAAAATCTAACTTTAAAAAACTGCTGCTGAAAACATTCTAAGAAAACACTCTGAATAAACGTAATGTGTTAGAGTTGTAGAATGACTGCAGTGCAGTTGGCCCACTGGAAAGGTAATAAGGTCTATTTGCATCAAACATTAATGTCTACTCATACGAGAAGAAAAGAGCTCTTAGGTGCTTCTGTCTTGTGTTTCTTATTTGGTTCATGTCCAGTGGGACGCACCTGCTGCTAGAAGCACTGAATTTTTAAACGTGGGAATCTTTAGTGGACATTTTCTCCAATAATTGAATGAAACAAATGGACTTTATACAGCATATCATTACTACCATCAAATGTCTTGGTAATCCATTAGAGAGCTTCATCTTCAGCAAATTCTCCCTTTTCTTCTTAGGTGCGTGTGATTCTGCTCAACTGGTGCGCCTGGTTCTTGCGCATGAAGAAACCAGGTGAGGAACGTAAAGCCAACTTCAAATATGACCAGTCTCCAGCACACCACGCCAGTGCCAGCAGCATTCAGATGGGCGTCATGCCTGGTCAACCGTCCTCCACCAACTCCACCACCAATGGCCATATGAACTTGTACTTTGGATACCACTCCATTGACAGTGCCTGTTGTCCACCCAGCAGTGACTCCGGCGTATCTTGCAGCGGTGGACGAGTTGGTGGATCACCAAATGAAGAACAGCGAGAGGGAGTGAGGATGTTTGCAGGTGAACCAGAGATCCATCGCATCCTGGCGGAAGTGATGTACATCGCCCAGCGCTTCCGTGACCAGGATGAAGCCGAAGCCATTTGCAGCGAGTGGAAATTTGCGGCGGCAGTTGTGGATCGGCTCTGTCTGGTGGCATTTTCCCTTTTCTCCATCATCTGCACTTTTACCATTCTCATGTCCGCACCAAATTTCATCGAGGCAGTTTCAAAAGACTTTACATAATTGTGATAGCAACACGTTGGAGGCTTTTGGGTGGTTTTTAAAGTTATTAAAAAAAAAAAGGTGATTGAGTGTGAGAAGTGTCTACCGCCAAAGTTGAGTCCTTCCTCTACTCATCGTTCTCAAATCTACGAGAACTGTTGTTACAAATAATTCATATAAAAAGAAACTAATAAATAAAATTGTGTATTTTTGAAATGTGACTTTTCGAACAAGCGTGCAGACCCTTGGACAAGCTGTTTGGGTGATATTTTATGTCTTTATATACTGTATCTGGACTGAGCATTGAGGGTTGGTTTATGTGAAGATGTGCTCTCAGTGTGCTAACTTGGTTAGTCACAACAGCTACAAATGTGTCTGTGAAGTTTGTGTTCTGAAAAACAAACATAATGAATCCCTAAATCCCTTTAAAGCATACACGTATTCTTTAGTAATATTTTTGGCACCATTTAACATTATTTTAGTACGAACATTTTTACTGAACCAACATACAGATCCTTACATTTATACAACAAATATTTCCTTACCAAAGCAACAATAGCATTGAGGGTTGAATTAATACACTCTGTTACTGTCACTTTCATTATTTTGAAGTTTTCTATTAATATTACAGTTATTAGTGTGTTCTAATCTCTCACTTGTGTCCGGTTTGTCCACGTAAATCAGAGTGTCATTATTTTGTGACCATACTGACCCTGTGCTTTGTTGTATCATGTAAAAATACTATGTAAACATTGTGGATATGTCATTTTGTTAGAAAATATAGATAAAAAAAAAATAAAACAATTTAAAGTTCCGGGTGAGTCTATGTATTGTGGAGTAGTTGGCATTTATTTGTTATAGCTCTTTATTTAACCTTTTAGAACAGCATTTCTATTTACCTTGCTATTTATTTTGAAATACGTTGTAGCCTGGTGAAAAAAAAAACCAAACTACAGTACATTTTGTTTTAAAATTTATTTTTAATGTTCTTTTTAAGATTTAAATGTATGTTCAAAAAACTAAAAACTCTTTGGAGAAATGATCTAAAATTGAACTGGAGAGGTAAAGCTTTGCTTATTCATTGAGTTGGCAGAGCAGTGCAGAGGCTTTTGAGATCCAGTAGTCACTGGGCTGGTTGGATGGCAACATCACAGTTACCACAAAATTGGTGGAGTGTCCTAATAGACAGAACAAAAATACACAATAAAAATGAAATATACATACACACACACACAATATATTTATATTTATTTATATATATATATATATATATATATATATATATATATATATATATATATATATATATATATATATATATATATATATATATATATATATATATATATATATATATTAGGGATGCTCTGATCGATCGGCTAGAGATCTGTATCAATCGACATTTTATCACTCGATTGGTACTTGGCAATCTGGCCGATCTCATGAATCGATTGTGTTTGTTTATGATTTTACTTTGATTTACACAGAGGAGATGCACATGCCCACCCGGCAGCGCTACAACACGTGAGAAGAGAAATGATGTGTGGGGTGTGAGACATCGCTGTGCTCCCAACACCGCAGCTAAAAGATATACAGATGTGGTGCGACCTCTGTTTAAACAGTTTATTGGCATGACTCGCGTGAGTGATGGTCTCTTTGTTGCAACCATTTTATATCAAGTGTTTTGAGCTGCTGTGACTAGTGTCTCATCCAACCGTATGACCTCTGCTGGAAGCTCCACGAGTCTCCAGCACATTCATAGCTGATCAGTGATACTCGCAAATCATGGTGACGAAAGTGGATGAGCAAGAGAACAAATCGTTAAAAGGCCCATCTACGTTTTAAGCATTACAGGTTAAATTTATAGATAAAACTTTTTATAATATACTTATTGCAATAATCAGAAGTTTATAGGCCTATTTCCTTTTAGTAAAGAAGTCATATATTTATAGGTGTGCATTTTAACTTCTCCAAACTTTTTCTTCAGTGAGACATGTTAAATGATTATTCCATCATTTGCAGTGGTTCTAAATTGCAGTCAATCATTTTTAAATCTGTTTTATCTATTTTGTTCTGTAAAGCTGCTTCTGACCATGACATGTCCACACTAAATGGTTATAAGACATGTTTAAGGGATTATATGCAACATTATTTATTCTCTTAGGTAAGGCGAGATCTCCACTTTCAAGTTTCATACTTTGAGGGAAAATGTCCTTTATGAATCAGTACTCTGTATCGATCAATCATGATGACAAGGAATTGATACTCAGTATCAAAAATCCTGATTGGAGCACCCCTAATACAGATAGATAGATAGACAGACAGACAGACAGACAGACAGACAGACAGACAGACAGACAGACAGACAGACAGATAGATAGATAGATGATAGATAGATAGATAGATAGATAGATAGATAGATAGATAGATAGATAGATAGATAGATAGATAGATAGATAGATAGATAGATAGATAGATAGATAGATAGATAGATAGATAGATAGATAGATAGATAGATAGATAGATCATTTTGTAGGATATCTAACTAAATGACACAAGAGTGTACCTGTGGTAGAGAGAGTTCCAGCTCGAGCAGAGGTCTTATACAGTGGTGCGTGGTAGAGGCTAGGCTCAGGAACATAGTTTTGCTGAGGTTCGAAATGAACCACAGGCAGCATAGGGTTCATTACCCTCGAAAGTGCATCTTCAACAACCATGTTTGTGTCATCCCAGCGACAGGCGTCCATGAACATCCCATGAATTAACACACCATCCTCCATGTTGGGAAGCTAAAAAAGCAGACCGCATATTGAGTTCATTCATCAACATTTATGTTATCTTTTGAATTAATATCATGCAATTATGTACTACAAATATGTATACAAAAATGTACTTCCCATGTTCTAACTCAAAAAAAAAAACACGTACAATTACATGTGAAATACATTGAACATGTGAAACATGGTTTCTCTGTAAGAGAATAATATAGAACTGATTAAAAAAACATTTAAATGAAACTTTAATATATATGTTGCAGGTCCTGTGAAGAGTTATCAAATGTGCATTTTTATTTGATGTTTGAAAATCTCAACTAAAACATGAAGAGAGGGTGGGACATAGTGTAGCTCCTCCCCTTAAAAAAAACAGCCAAGCATTTGATTGGTCACTATTTGATTAGCAACACAATAAGTGTTTATACCCGCACAATCGTGTTATAAAAAGTCCAATTGAGCGGGTGTAACAGTGGTAATAGAGAGTCATTGTGATGAATGACATGAAATTAAGAGTATACATGATTGATAGTTTAGTGCCCCCTAGTGGTTAAAACATGCAGGCGTTTTTCTTTATGTTGTCCTTGCGCAGCTACCGTAGTTGAGCAGATAATGGCTGATGCTGCTACGGGTATGTGTGCTCTGAACACAGGAGTGAAAACAATGTTATTAAAGTGTATAACATGATTGTTTTTGGATATAAAAGAGTGATTGAGTGATTGAAAAATGCATAATGCTTCTGATAGACTTAAACAGCGAATATGTATTAAGAAATGCAATATTATTGAGCTTTGTGTTTCTCATAGTAAAAATTACATGTTGCTATCAAGGCATGGTATTATAGAATGACGAAAGACCACACTTAAAGTGACAGTGTTGTTTATTTTACATCTTTTGTTTATTTCAGTTTTGTCTGCAGTATAGTGCCCTGTTTCATGTGATATGTGATTTGATTTGATATGTGATTTGATTTGTTTCTCAGGTATGTGAAATTATATTCTTTATAAGTTAATTTATTTTGTAAAAATTTTAAAAGTAGTTCAGCAGATAATGGCTGATGCTGCTACGGTTTTGTCTGCAGTATAGTGCCCTGTTTCATGTGATATGTGATTTGATTTGTTTCTCAGAATAAAGAAACACTGAGAATCATTTTGGAGGATTTCATTGCTTTAAGTTGGTGACGATTTCGAACAACACAACGCAGAGATCAACAATCGTTACACTGGTGCCGTGACTTTGAGGATCACTTTGATCAGCTTGACGCAGATCGCCCGTGGTTGCTGCTCATCACTTCGGAGGCTGCTTCTTTGGTGTTTTGGACAAAGACAGTAAATGCACTCACTGAATGATTGACTTACCGTTACATTGCACAGTTGGAGTATGAACTTTGGAAAACATTTACACTGATTTGGTCATCGTGAATATTGTAGTTGTATAATTTTGATAAGTGTTAGTTTTTTTGTTTGTTTTTTTTTTGTTAAATTTTTGCTTCTGCTGGCATTCGTTACACACATACTGATATTTTTCTGTTTCTTCTGAAATACATTTATTTAGTTTTTTTTCTGTCTGATTGTAAGAGAAAACCTGAGTAAATAATGGCTGAGAGGCGAGATTACGATATTGATATGGATGGGACGTTTATGGAAACTAACAGTTTTCGCAGAGGGAGGGGTTGTTGGCTTGTTGGTGCTTCCGGGGGTGGTGTACACAGAGAAAATGACAGAAGGGGGGTAGGCCAGTCGAGGTCTCTCATGGACCATAGCATAGGTCGTGGGTTAAATCTTGTAACATGCAATACTCCTGTTGGTCAAGCGCCAGCTGAATGCCCTTGTACATCAACTCCTAATATTGAGAGAGATGCAATTACACACCTCACTGAAATGGTGGGCCAATTAGGTTCACAGATCGGAGAATCGATAGTTTCAAAACTACTATCTGCAGGTTTTGTAAATGCAAGCAGTAATTGTCAGAAAGATTCCATAGAACATGATAGTTTTCAGACAAGACAAGAACAGTCTATGCCAGCTGTAGCTCCACAAGTGTCCATACATGTGGATTTGGAACATGACACGTTTCGTGGTGATCAATCTGACAAATATTGCATTAAAGAGTGGGTTGACAGGACCAAGGCTTATATAAGAAAGCAGAAATGCCCCATTTCAGAACAGGCAGAGGAAATCATGAACAGACTAGCTGGAAAAGCGAAAGATATCGTACAAATTAGTCTGCGCAGTGATTACATGATTGATGTAAAGCAGAACCCTGAGCTGATTTATAATATTCTGCTACAGTATTTCAGTGAGACTTCATCATGCCTACCACTTGCCGACTTCTATGCTACTGTTCCCAGAGCTGGGGAGAACCCAGTTGACTATTGGATTCGGATCAACAAGGCTGCTGATCTAGCGAATGATGGCCTTGTCAGACAAGGAAAGCGGCTGAATGATATGAGTGAAGAGGTAACACGGTTGTTTATCAAGCATTGTCCTGACCAAAGTTTGGCTAGTGTATTTAGATGCAAACCCATCCATGAGTGGAGAGCTAAAGATATTCAAGGCAGGATTGATGACTATCAAGAGAGATTATAGGGGTTATGGTGGTGCACGTGTACAGAGTAACACATCGTCAGTACGCCTTGTGGATGGTGCTGAGCATGACCGACATGTTAGTTCTACACATCCTGCTTCCCAAAAATTAATGAGCGTCCCTATGCTGCCATGTAGCCAGCCTGAGCATTCAGAGCCTAGTACTCTTCAACATCAGACATCTCCTGGTCCACAACCATCTTCTGTTCAAGCATTGAGAAATAACACACAACAGCCTGAAGGTCATATGCTCTCACGAATGATGGAAATGCTAGAGCAGATCATGGATAAGGTTCAGCTGCGTGATGCTCCCACTTACAGAGGTAATTCCAGGTTGCATCGTCGTACTAGTAGAACTCAGTGTCGTGTGTGTCATGACAATAAGCACAGTACCGTAACACATTGCATGACAGAAAAGCTGTGTTTCGAATGCTTTTCACCTGGACACCCAAAACGTGACTGTCCCAAACTAGCTACTGTCCGGGACAATATGGAGGGAAACTAGGGGACTCGTATTTGGAGGGATGCAGTACGGGTCTTTCTTGTAACTCCCAGGTTGTTACTGATTTTGTGAGTGCACATCAAATGATGGAAAGCTATGCTGATAAATCAAATATTATATATTCGAACACTCATGTCATTGGGGGTTAGGATATTTAATTTTACACACCTGTGAAAATAGGAGAGAAAGTGTCATTAGGAGCCATGCTGAACAGTGGATCAGTGGCATGCACATTAAATGGTGCAGCTGAAATAAAATTGAGAGAAGCAGGAGTAATTGATTCTGACAGTGTAATGTCAACGGATGTTGTCCTTGTAGGCTGTGCTGGATTACATGTCAAACCCAAATCCATCATAAATCTCAGCATAGAAGTATATGGCTTGAAAATGATTGTACCTACCTTAGTTGTTCCCGGCCAACATGACGAATTCATAATTGGAACAAATGTCATCAAACATATCTTGCGACACTTCAAGAAATGTGAGGGTTTTTGGAGTGCGGTAACTGGTCCTGCATCTAAAGATGCTGAATGTGAGAGCTTTTTGTCTATGTTAGCTGGACTAAATAGATGGAGAGGACAGGATATGCCAGAGAAGCTTGGAACTGTTAAATGTAGCTCGGCTGTTTGTCTTGAGCCTGGCCTTGAATACTTGGTGTGGGGAAAATTGTCGAGGTCAGCTGCAGTATCACTAGGCAGTGCGGTAATGACAGAGCCCACTACGTCTCGTTCAATTCCTAGAGGAGTGATAGTGGCAAGGCTAGTTACTTCACTATGGAGTGATGGTTGGGTGCCTTTGAAGGTGATTAATTCTTCGGGTAGACCTGTGTTACTGCGACGCAATGCAAAACTATCTGACCTGTATCCATGTGTTGCGGTTGAGGACATTGACTGTGCAACCACTGTTAAGCCTCAAATTGTCGGTCACTCTGCAAGTTTACTTGTTGGTGGAGACCAGCCAATAACTCAGAGTAAAATGTTGAAATCTGTGGGGCTGCACGATCTGGATGTAGAGTCATGTGATGTTTAAGAGCAATGCAGGCAACAACTAGCAAGTTTGATTTTGACCTATGAGGATATCTTTTCAAGAAATCACCTTGATTGTGGGGAAGCCAAGGGCTTTATCCATAGAATTGCCCATCCTCTTCCACACCAGGCGGATTACTTGGCGGCACTGGGTGGTAATGCTTTGTTCAGTACAATGGACCTCACATCAGGTTTTTATAACATGCCACTGCATGAGGAGGATCGTAAATTCACCGCATTCACCACACCCATAGGCCTATTTGAATACAATAGGCTACCACAGGGCCTATGTAACAGCCCTGGTAGTTTTATGCGGATGATGTACAGTATTTTTGGAGATCAGAATTTTCTTAGTATTCTGTGCTGTATAGATGATCTCATTGTTTTTGGCCCTGATGAGCGAGTTGCTCTTGGTCGTCTGGAGATGGTGTTCAGCAGGCTACAAGCTCATGGCCTGAAACTGGCACCTAAGAAATGTCATCTCCTAAAGGCATCTGTGAAGTTCTTGGGACACGTGATTACCATGAATGGAGTTTCAACCGATCCAGATAAGGTGGAGTGTATTTCTAAGTTGCAGAGTCTGGACTTGATGGAACCAGATGGCAAAACTCCATCCCAGAAAAAGCTTAGATCGTTTTTGGGAATGGTGAACTATTACCAGCATTTTGTCCCAAATTATTCAGTCAAAGCAAAGCCACTCTTTGGTCTTTTTCAAGGCCAGAAAATTAGAGGTCGGAAGAAAAAAGCTTTGCATGTGTCTAGTCAGAACAGAAAATTGAGACCTGAGGATTGGACTAAAGCACAGGATGGTGCAGTTGAACAGCTGAAAGCATCACTAATTGGGAGTGATATCTTAGCGCACCCGGATTTTTCATGCCACTTTATACTGGCAACTGATGCTTCCTTAGAGGGCATTGGCGCAGTTTTGTCGCAGTTCCAGGATGGTGAGACGAGAGCAAGACCAGTAGCTTTTGCCAGCAAATGCCTGTCACGTTTACAGCGGAACTATCCTGCCCACCGGCTGGAATTTTTGGTCCTGAAGTGGTCAATTTGCGACAAGTTTAGCCACTGGCTAAAGGGACATAGTTTTACAGTTTTAACTGACAAAAACCCACTTGCCCACATTCTCACAAAGCCTAAACTGGACTGTTGCGAACAGCGTTGGGTGGCCAAGTTGGCCAGCTACAATTTTGACAAAGTACGTACCTGGTCCCCAGAATGTCATTGCTGATTCCCTGAGTAGAGTACCTTTTGTCAAGAGTGGAGTAACACAAAAACTACTCCAGGTGCCTTATGATACCATGATGACAGATTTGAGGGGAATGTCATCTACCTCTGTACATAATGCTTTCAAGTGGTCCTGTGACAAACATCAGGATGAAAGTGTGATTCAGCAACAGCAATTATGCAGCGCCTATAATGGTGTTGATATGGATCATTCTTCTGTTGCAAGTTTAGATGTTTCGGCTGTCTGCACATCACAGGTAGATTGGGCACTTGGTGCTGAGACACGAGCATTGGCACTTGTAGATCACTTGCCTCAGTTAGTTTCTTCTGGACAGGACACATTACCAGCATATTCTGCAGAGAATCTCCTTGACATGCAGTCAAAAGGCAGAGTGTTGTCTAGGGTCAAATCATATGTGGAGAGGCGCCAAAGACCTACAAGACGGGATAGGACAGGAGAAGCTGCTGCAGTCCTGCGCTACCTCAGACAGTGGAATAAGTTGACCATGAGGGATGGTATCCTTTATAGAGTGTCATCTGATCAGTTGTTGAAAAGAAAGCGGTTTCAGTACACAGTCCCAACGTCATTGGTTGACTCTGTGCTGAGGGGTATTCATGATGACAGTGGCCATCAAGGCCAATTTAGAAGTGTCTGTTTAGCGAAGCAGCGTTTCTACTGGCTGAATATGGAGCACACAGTTCATGATTATGTGCGATACTGTCAACGCTGTATTGTGAGTAAAAGTTCTGACCCATCTGGGAGAGCTCCTCTGCAAAACATTTAATCTACCAGACCTCTAAAGCTAGTATGCATTGATTTTTGGTCGGCGGAGGATGCTAGTAACAAGTCAGTTGACGTCTTGGTTGTGACTGATCATTTCACAAGGCTAGCTCAGGCTTTTGTGTGCCGTGATCAATCTGCTAAGCAGGTTGCCAGAGTTCTGTGGGACAGATATTTTTGTGTCTATGGCCTACCTGAACGTATTCACAGTGACCAAGGTGCGAGTTTTGAGAATCGTCTAATTGCTGAACTACTTAGAGTTTCAGGGGTTAAAAAGTCTCACACCGCCCCTTACCACCCGATGGGAAATGGCACTGTGGAACGTTTCAACAGGACTCTGGGCAACATGATCCGCGCTTTGTCTCCAGATGTTAAAAGAGACTGGCCAAGACGTTTGCAGACATTAACGTTCCTGTATAATTGCACAACACATGAGTTGACAAGCTATGCACCTTTTTATTTGATGTTCGGGAGGTTGCCTAGACTTCCAGTCGATATTCTCTTTCAATCCGTCCTACATGATCAGAATGTAGTCAGCTATGACAAGTTTGTTGACACGCTTACTAAAGATCTGAAGAAGCCATGGCAATTGCACAGGAGCATGCTACCAAAGAACAGAAAAGGCATGCAGCCTTATACAACCGCCGAGTAAAAGGTCTCACTATTGATGTGGGTGACCATGTGTTATTGGTAAATACGTAAGACAGAAAGGGGAAAAAGAAAAATTGCAGACCGATAAGAGTCTATAGTCTACACAGTAGTGGTCCACAAACCCCAAACTCACACTTACAGAATTCGAAACCCCGAAACTGGTCAAGAAAAAGTAGTTCATCGCAATCTCTTGTTGTTGGTTGATTTTCTGCCTATACCAGAAGAAATTTCAGAAGCGCTACATGATTCTGTCGTGAATGAGTCCAGTAGTGTTGCACGTGCTTCATCTGAGAAGAGAGACAGCTCAGTGTCGAGTAAAATTTTACCTACACAGATGGATGATTGGAATGCTTGTGTGAGTGGTCTTCCAACAAGTTGTGAAGATGGTGGTACAGACAGAACACTGACTTGGTTTTTTTTGCCCAATGTAAGTCAGGACCCTACCTCTAGTGTAGTCACTGATGTTGTAGTGCGCTCAACACTTCGACCTGCAACAACACTATCGGCTGATAGTGTATCTGAGAAGATGGTTGATACTTTGTTGGAGGTGTCTGATGATAGTGAAGAATGCCAATCACATTTTGATAGCATTAAATCCACAAGCACCATTGTATCAGCTCATGCTCACACATCATCCACTTCACATTCGGGAATGACTTCTACTGCACAGGTTTCCTTAGATGCTAGCTCTTCCCGACCAGCTAGGTCACGTTTTGGTCGTGCTATTAAGCCTGTTGACAGACTTATCCAAACAATATCAGGCCAAGCTGTGATTCAGAACACAAAACATTCTGTTGAGTCAGTTTGCAACTCAATGTTTCGTGTTTACACTGAATAGAGACACAAGAACTTTGAGAATTATAAGTATTTCTTAATGGTATATATATATATAGGGTTTATTTTTATTTATTTATTTTTATTCTCTTATTTCTTCCTGGGATTTGGTTAAGGCAAGTCAAAATTGGTTCATTCTTAGAAACGGTTGTTATTAAGAAAATATACCTGAGAATAAAACAAAGGAAGCAAACATGTAACAATATAAGGGTACTTTAGTTGACCATTTGGGGGAGCCTACTGATTTGTTTAAATGTTTGTATTGAAAACGTTTTTTGTTTTGTTTGCATGTTTGTGAACTATATTTTATTATTTTGTACGTGAGGAATATTGTGGAATGTATGTGGACATTCTTCCGTCAACTGTTGATGCAGGAGCTTAGCGCTACTCCTATGTCTTAGTGTCCTTATGGGATAATTTTCGTATTGACTCCTTTTATGGGAGATTTTTCTTGATGTACAGTGTTCTATTTGCTTGTTGATTTGTTTGTTTGTTTGTGTTTGTTTTATCTAACAAATAGATTAATGAGATCAGAAAGATTAATTTCATGTAATTCAGAGGGGGTGAATGTAACAGTGGTAATAGAGAGTCATTGTAATGAATGACATGAAATTAAGAGTATACATGATTGATAGTTTGGTGCCCCCTAGTGGTTAAAACATGCAGGCGTTTTTCTTTATGTTGTCCTTGCGCAGCTACCGTAGTTTAGCAGATAATGGCTGATGCTGCTACGGGTAAGTGTGCTCTGAACACAGGAGTGAAAACAATGTTATTAAAGTGTATAACATAATTGTTTTTGGATATAAAAGAGTGATTGAGTTGTCAAAAAAATGCATAATGCTTCTGATAGATTTAAACAGCGAATATGTATTAAGAAATGCAATATTATTGAGCTTTGTGTTTCTCATAGTAAAATTACATGTTGCTTTCAAGGCATGGTATTATGGAATTACAAAAGACCACACTTAAAGTGACAGTGTTGTTTATTTAACATCTTTTGTTTATTTCAGTTTTGTCTGCAGTATAGTGCCCTGTTTCATGTGATATGTGATTTGATTTGTTTCTCAGGTATGTGAAATTATATTCTTTATAAGTTAATTTATTTTGTTAAAATGTTAAAAGTAGTTCAGCAGATAATGGCTGATGCTGCTACGGTTTTGTCTGCAGTATAGTGCCCTGTTTCATGTGATATGGGATTTGATTTGTTTCTCAGAATAAAGAAACACTGAGAATCATTTTGGAGGATTTCATTGCTTTAAGTTGGTGACGATTGCGAACAACACAACGCAGAGATCAACAATCGTTACACGGGAAACCGCCCAATCTGGCAACACTGCTCTACCTGCTCTTTTTTCACACACACACACACACACACACACACACACACACACACACACACACACACACACACACACACACACACTACCCTCCTCCTCAGAGGACACAACACAAAAATAAAAGTCCTTAACAGAAACATTCAAAAACAGAATACATAGAATGTATATTAAAGAAACAACTTCACATTAGGTACTAACACCATAGACCACAGTACCAGGTTCTCACCAGTGTTATCAGGGCCGGCGCGTCCATAGAATAGTGAGGGCGGCGTCTGCGAACTCCCCCGGTTCTCACTTTCATCTGCCACACCCACCCCCTCCCTCCCTCCCGATCCTCACTTTCCCCCAGTCTCCCAGATTTTTTGCGTGTGCATGAGTGCATTAAAGCAGTGCAGTTAAACACCAGCATATTGCTTTGTTATTAACAATAACACACATTCAGTATTAATCCACACAGTGGCAAAAGCTGAACTATTCTGAACCTTGACCGCCGCACGTGTGTAAGAACAGCTGACGGTAGCCATTGCAATGACAAACAACAGGATTGCAAGCTCACAAACATGTTTAAATCCACAAAGAAAGCGGCATGCGTCGCGTTTTTTGCCTGGTTTTAGTCGCGATTTGTATAAGTGTTATATGTTCTCAGGGCTTACCTGTACTCTGCTTTGCCCAACGATCACCAACCCTCAATACAAAATGGAGGAAGAAACTAATCCATGAGCTGTGCATTGATAGTTCCTGTGGAGCTCTGTCAAAGTCTCATACATCAGTAGTCTTTTCTGATCCTTCCTTTTTTGCAAAAATAAACCTCAACCACTGACTCTTCACAGCTTTATCTTTGGGTAGAGAATATAACACGAACTTTCTCTCAAAATTCCATTAATATCCAGCTAAGCACAGCGTCTTCATGACTCATGACTTCAGGATCTGTTTATCTTCCTCTTTGTGTTTGCTGCTGTGTTAGTGGGTGGGGCCGCAGGTTTTAATTTTCCCGGGTTTGCGAGCAATTGGGCAGGGCTTATGTTTCGTATCCACGTCACGCCGAAACAGCTAAAGACTCGTTATCAAGACGATTCATTCGAGCCACTATGAGTCGACTCTTTTATAGATGAATCAATAGTTTTAAACACTGTCCACTTTCAGATTTAAGCCTTAGCTGGATATTTCACTTTACTTAGAGCTGTGTTACACACTACATAGAAGGTCATTTTCAAAAACCCATAATAGGGGCTCTTTAAAATTTTCACGCCTTGGCTGGGTCAGTTGGCATTTCTGTGTAGAGTTTGCATGCTCTCCCTGTGTTCACATGGGTTTCCCCCAGGTTTCCCCCACAAGTCCAAAGACGTGGTATAGATGAATTGGGTAAGCTAATTGCCCATAGTGTATGTGTGTGATTGAGTGTGTATGGATGTTTCCCAGTGAAGGAACTTGAAGCTGGAAGGGCGTCCGCTGTGTAAAACATATGCTGGATAAGTTGGCGGTTCATTCCGCTGCGGCGACCCCAGATTAATAAAAGGACTAAGCTGAAAAGAAAATGAATGAATGGGACCTTTTAATACCCCTTTTTGTTTTGCCTTACCTCCTTGTCCATGTCAAGTTCTTTCCCTGACCCAAGGGTTTTCTGAGCTTCAGTGACAAGTGTCTGGTCTCTGTACACTGGAACCATGTTGAAACGAAAATTCAGTTCATCTATAGGCAGGTTGTATTTGCGTGCGTGATTCTGGAGGGCACCTACAAGACATAAACACCAACTTTTCATTGAACAGTTTCAGACGACGTTTGAAAAATACTGTAAATTATGTTTGGATTTCACCAAGTATTGATACAAACTTGTTACATACCTGTGAGGAAACCCTGAGGAAAGAAGAATCCAGAAATCCAGAAAGACTTAGGCTGACCCCTTGTGATCCAGCTCTGCTCCAAGACACACAAACACACACACAGACAGATTTGTGAATGAAGAGCAAGCATCATTCAAAATAAAAAGAAGCAAAACAACTTTAACCCCCAATGGAACAGATGTCAAGTCAAGTGTAAAGCTGACAGATTGTTTCTACTTCACATCATTCAGCTCCTATGAAAGAATAGGTGACTAGAGGGTTGAAGGTTGTAGCTGATGGACACAACAAGCCAAACAACTTCAACTCTCAAATCATAGTACAGAACAGACTCTCAAATCATAATACTGGGGAGGTTTTAGGAATATTTCTAAGCAGATAAATAATAAATGTTTATATATTAGTGTTATAGTCATTCTAGTTCACCTCGTTTCCCTGCCCAACAAAGTATGCAGCGAGAAACAACTGAAATGTTATTTATTCAGTGGAAATATTGCCTTTTGGCTCAGCTCTTAAATTGCATTCACCCTCCAAACTTGCACACTTGCTGCTTGGCAAGAAACATGACAAGAATGTCAATGAGGTTTGTGCGCTTCCTTCTCTAAATCTGCTCTTCATCATATCTTGCTGGAAAACTCTTGAGTATAGCACAGTAATCTACACATTTTCAAGACAGGCTTACTTTTTGGCTTTTTTTCTCCTAATATAAATCTATTTTGTGAGAAATAGAGTAACTTATGTTAAATATCTTGTGCCTGAAAATATGGTAAATATGTCACTTTGTTTTACACATCATTCATTCATTCATTCATTCATTCATTCATTCATTCATTCAATCATCAATCCATCCATTTGTTTGTTTGTTCATTCTACACTGCTATTCCGAATTTGGGGTTAAAATATTTCCATACTTTTTAAAGAGCCCCTATTATGCATTAAAAAAGGATCATATTTTGGTTTTAGGGGTCTCCAACAACAGTCTGATATGCATCCAATGTCTAGAGAAAAGGAGGCAACCATTTTAATCGCACTTAAGTTACTTACACTTGTAAAATGGAGAAAGAAAGTGATCCATGAACTGTGTACTGTAAAGTTCCTGTCAATCTCTGACAAAGTCCCATACATCAATTGTCATTTCTGATCCTTCCTTTAACAAACGGCTGATAAATCCCTCGTAAGCATATAGATTGTTGTTGCACTCGTCAGAAAAATGACGGGAATACAGCACAAGGCTGAGGTATTTTTACAAAAATAAACTTCTGCTACAGTGTTTGTCTTCCTCTTTTTCTTTCTACAGTGTTTGTGGGCGGGGCTGGGGGGGTTACATTTTCCTGGCTTTGTGTGCAACAACTGGGCGGGGCTTCAGTTTGAGTTTTTGCTAAAGACTGGTTACAGCAGCAATTCATTCGAACCAGTATGAGTCGACTCTTATAGATGAATCAATAGTTTTAAACACGGTGCACTTTCAGATTTAAGCCTTAGCTACATATTTCACTTCACTTAGAGCTGTGTTATACACTGCGTGGAAGGTCATTTTCAAAAACCCATAATAGGGGCTCTTTAAAAGAAATAAAGGATATTTTAGTATGGATGCTAAATGTTTAAAAGTTTAAGTGTTTAAAAGGTTTAAATGTTTAAAAGTGACAGTAAATACAATTGTAAGGTTACAAAGGGTTTCTGTTTCAAATAAATGCCATACTTTTGACTTTTTATTTATCATGTGCAACCTAAATAACTTCAACAACCTAAATAACCTCAAAATTTATCAATAATTTAATCAAGTTTTTTTTTTTTTTTTTTTTATCAAATTATCCTGAAAAATATATAATGGTTTAAAAAAACAAAGTAATGCTCTTTAACACCATATGTCATATCAAAATGACAGACTGCTAAAAAGAAAAAAACAAACAAGCAAATAAAGTTATTCTAATTATATCAGTAGTTTAATTATATTTTGTGCTACAAAAAAACTTAATAAACCCAATACCTTTGAATGATATTTTATATTCAGTTACAAATAAAATGTGTATAAATGTGGACATTTGAAGAGAATAACATCAGTTTTGTTTCTTATCCCACCAAGCATTTCTGTTTAAAATACATCTAGTAGACATCTAAACATAGACATCTATAGGATTTTTACTGAGAGCCTAGAATTATCCTTTTTTTTAGCCAAAACGCCTGTGTTTAAACATCTATAAGACTTTTAAACACATAAAATAACTGCTTGTATACGGTTAAAGTCAGAATTATTAGCCCCCCTTTGATTTTTTTTTTTTTCTTTTTTAAATATTTCCCAAATTATGTTTAACAGAGAAAGGACATTTTCACAGTATGTCTGATAATATTTGTTTCCTCTGGAGAAAGTCTTATTTGTTTTATTTCGGCTAGAATGAAAGGAGTTTTTAATTTTTTAAGAACCATTTTAAGGTCAAAAGTATTAGCCCCTTTAAGCTATATTTTTTTCTCGATATAGGCTTTCTTTTTTTCTACAGAACAAACCATCGTTATACCATAACTTGCCTAATTACCCTAACCTGCCTAGTTAACCTAATTAACCTAGTTAAGCATTTAAATGTCACTTTAAGCTGTATAGAAGTGTCTTAAAAAATATCTAGTAAAATATTATTTACTGTCATCATGGCAAAGATAAAATAAATCAGTTATTAGAGATGAGTTATTAAAACTATTATGTTTAGAAATGTCTTGAAAAAAAATCTTCTCTCCGTTAAACAGAAATTGGGGAAAAAAATAAACAAGGGGGCTAATAATTCTGACTTCAACTTTATATCAAATGGTGTTTATGTTCAGTATTGTACTTTAGTTCAGGTCTCTTCTGAATTTTGAACTAGTCAAGTTAACATACAGTATGCTCGGCCTGCTTACTGAGTCCTGAAACACATTCTTCTGCAGTCCATCCATATTAACATGAGCTTATGGCGTGTGTCTGTGTGTTATATAAGAGAGCACTCAGACCAGCCACATGGAACAGCACATCCCGTCAGAGATAACAGTTTGGGTGTCCATCAACCCATGCAGCAAGCTATGATCATGTGTGTGTGCCAGACTGTGAATCCAGCATATATAGTAAAGCAATTGTAGAGGTTTAAATAGTTTCTTTGACTGAGTGTCATAGTGTGTGGCTTTGGGAATAGCTGTGAGGTTCTCTGGCTCCATTCGGGAATTTTAATGCCAGAAATAACAGCTCATATTTCACTAGCCTTTACTGGAGTCCCCAACCCAAAGGAAATTGGCCATGTACAGTACAATGAGATACAGCTCTTGAATGCTGAGGAAAGCATGTGTCTGCATGCATGCATGTGAACGGAGTGTTAAACCTATTTTTAATTTGAAATAATACAGTCAAAAAATAAAGGCTTTAAGCCTGTGAGCCATGTGTCAAAATGTGTGATGCAATAAAGGGGTGAAGAGCAGCATTTTTTTATTTTTTTACATGTTATAATACATGTTCTCCAAGGTTCACTTATGATGTTTCAAATTCAGAATGAGATTAATTAATTAATGCAACCATTAGATTTGTGAGACTTGATAACTGAAATATGACATACACTACCTGACTATAACTTGATTTCTAGTTAATCATTTTTTGGAAAAGTAGCAGAAGGTAGATTTCAGAAGGTAGAAAATCACGGTTTGGGGTTACATTCAGTATGGGGGTGTGCGAAAGATCTGCAGAGTGGATGGCAACATCAACAGCTTGAGGTTTCAAGACATTTGTGCTGCCCATTACAGTACAAACCACAGGAGAGGGCAAACTTTTCAGCAGGATAGCACTCCTCATACTTCAGCCTCCACATCAAAGTTCCTAAAAGCAAAGAAGGTCAGGGTACTCCAGGATTGGCCAGCCCAGACACCAGAGATGAACATTATTGAGCATGTCTGGGGTAAGATGAAGCGGCACTGAAGATGAATCCAAAGAATCTTGATGAACTCTGCGAGTCCTGCAAAAACGCTTTCTTTGCCATTCCAGATGACTTTATTAATAAGTTATTTGAGTCATTGCAGAGATGTATGGATGCTGTCGTCCAAGCTCATGAGAGTCATACACAATATTAATTATTTTTCCACTGAACCATGACTTTATATTCCATACTGTATATTATTTCTGTTAAGTGACAAGACTTTTGTCTAAGCAAAGTCAGACCTTACTGTCCTTATTAAATAATTTTAAAAAGGCATGATTATATTTTATTTAGGTAAAATAAGCGTAATCTAGAGGTCTTTGCCTTTCATATAAGCCACTTCTGATACCAAATGAACAACTAGAAGTCAAGTTATTATTTGTTGTTCCTAAAAGGAACATGCGATAACACATTTCAACCAAAGGTGAAAAACAGTGCTAGAGTTTTTTTTTTTTATGTTGTTATAATAAGTGTAGGGCAATGTGGTGGTGCAGTGGGTAGCACGTTCGCCTCACAGCAAGGTCGCTGGTTCGAGCCTCGGGTTGGGTCAGTTGGCATTTCTGTGTGGAGTTTGCATGTTCTCCCTGTGTTTGCGTGGGTTTCCTCCGGGTGCTCCGGTTTCCCCAACCAGTCCAAAGAAATGCGCTATAGGTGAATTGGGTATGCTAAAATTGACCATATAGTGTATGAGTGTGTATGGATATTTCCCAGTGATGGGTTGCGGCTGGAAGGGCATCTGCTGCGTAAAACATATGCTGGATAAGTTGGCGGTCCATTCCGCTGTGGCAACCCTAGATTAATAAAGGGACTAAGCTGAAAAGAAAATGAATGAATGAATGAATAATAAGTGTATATTTGTGGTCATTATAATATTATGGCCAGATGAATAAGCAGGAAGCCACAATATAGGAAATTTATAAAACAAATATTTAAAAAAAACTGGTGCAGGGCCCTATGAAATCAGTTTTATTTTTTATTTCCATTAATTTTTTTACTGCTTCATTTTCTAATTCTTATGGACTACATTTGAACTCCATTTAATAGGGTTCCTAAAATGTAAATTTTGTTAATTTTTGTTTTACATTTAATATAGAGATTTAATTTATCTATTATATATTTTATATTTATAATCATTGAAATCATAAAGCGTATTGAATTTAACAACAATTTATTAAGATTTTAACTAAATGTACATTTTAGGAACCCTATTAAATGATTTACACTTCTCAAATTAACCCCAAAATGTAGTTTTTATAAATGTTTATATAAATTAAACATTTAGAGTGAAGAATAATTGCGAGGATGCTGTGAGTTTCCATGTGTACACAAACGTTTTTCCACACAGAAAACAAACAAAAAAAATATTGGAGTTATTTTCAGATCTCCTCAGGAAATAAAGACCATCTGCTTATCCCCTCAAATAGTAAAATGACAGATGTTGACAACAGCATGATTGTCATTCTCTCATCAGTATTAGTTTAGTTTTGATTGTTCATCCAAAATATAAATTCTAATTCCTTGATTCTGTCCATGTTTGTCAGGACCCTACTAGTGCTCTGTTTTTGACTCTACACACATACCTCTATAAATGCTGTGCGCAGGGTGAGGTCTCTAACCCAGCTGCCGAGTGGTTTGAGAGATGGATAAGCAGCATTAGACCAGTGATCAGGAACCTGGTTATTCAGGAAACTGTTATAAATCTTCTCCATTTCTTCTGACATCACCACCAGACCTGCTATCGCCTTCTGCAGAGTACATAGGGAAGTCTGCAGAGAAATGCAAACACAATCAATAGCAGACAGATTATTATGAACAATATTTAATTCATTCCTGTTTGATTAGCTACTGTAATCAATCTATCGTTGCTTACTTTGAGCACACGCAGCAGGAAGTTAAAGCGGTCTACTTCCTGTCCGAGCACAGTGGTGAGAGAGTTAACTCTACCATTGGGGTCTTGCAAGAACAGACTTTCCACTGCTGCATCCATATCTAGTTTATCTGCTCAGATGCATGTCATGCACACACACACACAGACAGGCACACACACGTGCACACAAACAGGCAGGTCGAAATCTCATTATAAGACCAGTGGACTGACTCTCGACTTGTGCAAAGAACTCCAGGGGTTTAAAACTAACCAGGAATCTTTGCTAAGATGGAGTCAGCCAGTTCATGGACCACCTCATCGTTGCTCTTCCCTCCACCTGCTGCTGAAGAACGAGGCTGGACTTCCAGAATAGTGTTGATCACAGTCATTGTCTCCTGTCTCTGTTTTCAAGAATGGAAAGAAGATCAGTGATTGGCAGTGGCGGTTCTAGTTTAAATGGCACCCTGGGCGAAACCACCCAAAAAATACCCCCATCCCATCCCCCAAGAAATAAAGACACTATATGGTTGACTTTAAATATATTTTAAATATTGAAATATATATTTTAAATATATACATTTAAAATAAATAGTATAAATACACTTAAATACGTCTATTTATTTTAATAAATATAACAATTTGTTTTCCCAGGGGTGGGTTGCGGCTGGAAGGGCATCCGCTGCGTGAAACATGTGCTGGATAGGTTGGTGGTTTATTCCGCTGTGGTGACCCCAAATTAATAAAGGAACCAAGCCGAATAGAAAAAGAATGAATGAATAACAATTTGTTTAGTATTATTATTATTATTATTATTATTATTATTATACAAAACAAAAAACAGAAATCAATCCTAAATGGAACTGAAAAACAATGTAACGACACAACTGGAGTAATATTCTAAGACTTTTGCATGAATATTAATTTTGACAGTTCTACAGAATACAAAAAAAGATATGTTTTATAAAATTATCTGTTGTCTTAGACCGGACTCATGGCCGAAAATTAATGTTATGAAGTCTTAGTTACCTCCCTGATCATTCCTCCTTTCTGCTTCATAGCCATGCTTAGTCAAAGTAACATCATCATCATATGATATAAACTTTAGTTTTGTCTACTTGCATGTCGACGCATATCGGCGTGCATGTACAGTAAACAACCAGGATCAGGAGAACCGCGTGTGAGGCATGCAGGAATGGCTTTTTGCGCACATGCATCAATTTGTTTTCAGCAGCGTTGTTTCGGTTGCACCGTTGCACATAAAGAATAACAAACTTGCCAAATGTGAATAGCCCCTAACATCTTTATTCTGGGATAACCACTCTAAATTAATACACTTGCATAAAGTAAATCTATATCTCAAAGCTTTTACTGGGGCACTTTTTTTGCACCATGCCGCCCCCAGCAAGATGCCACCCAGGGCGATCGCCCATACTGCCCATGCCTAAATCCAACACTGATGATTGGTATTATACAAGCTGCAGGTGCTTAAAGGAGCACTCCACTTTTTCGGAAATAGGCTCATTTAACAACTCCCCAAGAGTTAAACATTTCAGTTTTTCCATTTTTGAATCCATTCAGCTGATTTCCAGGTCTGGCAGGAACACTTTAATCTTAGTTCAGCATAGATCAATGAATTAGATTAGACTATTTGCGTCTCACTCAAAAATGAGTAAAGAGCTTCTTTAATTTTCTTACTTAAAGCTTGAATTTTCTTTTCTTACATTGTGTACTAGAAAGGCGGTATGGCTAGAAACTATATTCTCATTCTGGCATAATAATCGAGGAACTTTATTGCCTTATCATGGCTGCAGCAGGCACAATGCTATTACACAGTGCCAGAAAATCAGCTAAATTCCATCACCACAACCAATGTGACCACCTGCTTGCACAGGGAGCTCGCCTTGCAACCACAGAGACATCTGAGAGAGACGCGTTCCACCACGACTCCATCATAAATGCACCAGATATAGTATGATTTGATGTATTCAATCAACCTTTTTCATTTCTGAGAATCACAATTACTAATAGTCTGTGTAAACGATCCATTTTGTCATCAACAAAAAGCGGAGTGTTCCTTTAAAGTTACACAGAGACAGTTACAATCTTCTGTTGTAGCACAGACAATCATTTTTAACTCCGCATAAGAATGTCTGAATGACAACTGGGGCTATAAGCTTCAAAAAACCCAGTTCTTGTGCCTCATGGATCTACCATACTTGAGGAAATGTATATGCTTTGATCAATGTTTTTTACATGAATAAAATAAATGCATTATATAAACATGTTCAGAAGACTCAGATAAACCAATATATGAATATAGATTACTTAAAACATGTATTTTTGTTGTTTTGATGTGTAAAAGTCTAGGCTATGGTGACTTGATGGAAGAAAATGTTATGAGAATGCTAGAAACATCTTCATTTGTATAACAATGATCGAACGTCTTATGAGATTGTAAATGACAGTTTTAACAGTGATAGGTGATAGGAGGTGATTGTAGTTTATTGAAATTTGAGTTGAGTAAAAGAGTACACTAATTGACAGTTTATGAAATAACTGAGAACAAGTGTGTGTTCCAGTTTGCATACTTGTGCACTATTCTGTTGTTTTCTCTTTTTAATGTCATGTCATATTCCATTGAATGTCTGTTCACCCAAGTTGCTTCAAAACATTTGTAAAGTGATCACTTAGGCTGTACTCACACTATGTACAGTTGCCTTGAATCGGGCCAAAGCACGCTTGTCCCCCTCCCATTACATTCGGGCCCGGGCGCGCTTATGTCATTGATGACACGCTGTTCAGTAAGCGCTCTCGCTCAGCACAGTGGATATTTTTTTAGTTATATCGTTTAAGTCGTTTGATATGCGGTGACACGCAGTCTAATATTTCGCCGAACAGATCAGCCACTTTTGACGCTCATAAACAATCATAAAGTCCTCGTGCTGCAGGAATTAAGAAGTTTGCTGAAGGCGCAGCTGATGTGCAGTGAGGGGTTTGTGTCTTTAATAATCTACGACAGTTTGCGTTCATTGAACAGTACGAATGATTAATTAATCCATATGAAACAGTCCCTTAAAAGTCACGTCTCGCTTTCAGTTTCGGGCTCAAGCACGCTTGCACTCACACTGTAAGCGTACCGCGCCTGAGCCCAAGTGAACCGCGCTCTGGCCCACCTCTTCCAACCGGGCCAGGGCCGGCCAAGTGTACCGTGCCTGAGCCCGATTCAGAGCACTCACACTTCTCAAACGATCCGGGAAACGGGCCTGGGCACGGTTCGGATAGCATAGTGTGAGTAAGCCCTTAGTCAGTCAGCCAGTCAGTCAGTCAGTCAGTCAGTCAGTCAGTCAGTCAGTCAGAAGGTCAATCAGTCAGTTAGTCAGTCAGTCAGTCAGTCAGTCAGTCAATCAATCCAACTTAAAAATGTTAACATGAACAAACCTCATTGGTTCTTGCACACCATGCAACCATGCTGGAGCTTCTATGACTAAATGTGAATGCAATGTAAACATTGTTCCCTGACCAAGGTTGTTGATCAATGTAAATGAATTCTGTTCATGACACTGTATAAAGTGATTGTGTCTGTTTAGAACGCTTGGATTAAATCGCTCAATTTATACAAATGTGTTTTAAATATGGAGGTTTTGGGTAAACAGACTGCAAATATAGTGAAAGAAGTCTTTTATTTTTTATTCAAATCTCTTAATTTATGCTCTGATTATTAACACATTTCTTATGTGTTTGGAAAAACATGGTAGTGACTAAATGATGAAAGGATTTTTATTGTGGGGGGAACTAAAGCTTTAATTAATGACAAGTGTGTAATAACACTTTAATCATGACGCAGAAGATGAGACACAATCCAACTCTGATACTGGGTGACAAAATAACATTTTAAAACTCATACACTAGACGAGTGCATATATAGAGCAAATCTGTCATTCTGTATGCAGTTAGAGAAAGTGAAACTTACCTGGAAGGCCAGGTTAGCATTTTCATGCATTCCGAAGACCTCTGGATCATCAATCAGAGGCAGATCCTCAATATATTGTTTGTACTCTGTCAAGCTGTCTGAATCAGGAGCAAAGTAGATCCCTGTACAAAAGGAAAGAGCACCTTCTTATTTCAAGGTGAAGTGGGTAATGATGACCTAGTGGCACATGTAGTGGAAGTGTGTAATGAAGTGTAGTGACATTAAACAAAATCAATCAGGCATGTGATCAGCCAAGGACAAAAAAAGAAGGATAACCAGCTGACATGCCTGATAACCCCCTCCAGACACAAACAAGCAGAAAAATGAAGAAACTTTCAGGTGGCACTTAAAGTTTTTACATCTAAACTCTTTATATGCAGTCCATATACAGTATATGAAAGGAGTAAATCATAAAACTATAACTACTGTATATAACTAATCTAAAACACTGACACTTGACCACACAATTTTCACACTTTTAATTTCACACTTTTATTTTCAAACAGTCGTTTTATGATTTCAAATGTTTTGTATTTTAATAGTAACCTTTTATAGTTTAACGTAACTTTTAAACAAATAGGTTTGTACAACTGTGCAAAACTACCTTAAAATTATGTAAAATTTAATCACAAATTGCAGCATGTTTCTACTTTACATTAGTCTCAGGAGAGATTGCGCCACTCACTCGTGCAGTGCTGTTGTTTCAGCAACAATCCACATGTGAGAAAAGAATTTGAAAACACAGGATTTTGCAGTTTAGTTTAACTCTTTACTCCGTGATAAATAAACTACTATTCAGTCAATCGTTTTAACTGTTTCATGCCATTAAATCGTTTAATTAAATTGCCACTTCACAATTTCAGTTTATAGTAGGCTTGCTGCTGTAATTAAGGTTACATGGTGCTCGACTGTAAAACTTAAAGTTGCTGTATGTAAGTTTTTGACTCTTCTAAAGCATCAAAATACCACAATATGTTTGCAGATATTTAAGAAACATGCCAAGTGAACATTCTTGTTTATCTGAAAAACAATGCTAAAGTCAGTTATTCTGCTTTGAAAATGTGTTTTCCGTGCCGGAACGCTGTCTTTGTTTTGGTTCTTTTAACCCACCCAATGACAGTTCAGCCAATTATTTTTCAGCACTCTGGGTTGCCTTGATGGAAAACAGCGTATTTCATTCATTTATTCAGAAAGGCTCTCAAAGCATGCGTCAGTGACTGAAATGCGACCTCCGGTGGACAGTAGCAGACTCCGAAATGAGATGCAGATTCAGAGTTACACATGAGGTTGTTAATTAGCAAATAATATAAATATTATGAGCGTAAAACATTATGTGAGCAGGTTACATTGTAACCCTGTGTCCTATCAACATGCTATACATGACGAGATTTGCAGTGATAAGCAATTGGGCTGTTTGCAAAAGACAAAACATGACAGAAATTTAAATAAAGCCATTCAGAAGCAGAATATTCACTCACTCCCAAAATGGTAAGGTTTATAATCTATTACATATTAAACCTCTTTAACATTATTAAATGTACATGCTGAACCACTGATATGTGTTTTATTTTGAGTAACAGTTCTGAAGTTCAATTTCAAACGGTTTATTTTCAAGATCTGAAGTGAACTATTTGCTGATGCTTTCAGTAGTATGGCAATAAATGTAATGTAAAATGACATTCAAGCTCACATTTAAACACTGAATAAAGCACATGAGGTTTATCTGAGGTGATAACAGACTATCCTGTTGTTCAGCTGCAAGAAATAGAAGCCGTTTCTAATATATCAATGCAAGGTGTTGGTTAGAACAAAAACTCCTTTATATATGGAAAATATTCCTTCTATCGCGTGTCGTTGCTTTAGAACGTGGTTTAAATCAGCCTTTAGGCTCGATCGTCAGACTCACTCGTCAATCTGGCAACCTGCGCTTGCATTTGTTTTGATCCAGGAATGTAATACCTAGTTCAACCACTGGGTGTCAAACTTACAAACTGAACCTTTAAAAAAAGTGATTCTTCAGTTTTTGTTAACTTCAGTGGTTCACACGGAATGTTTTGACAAAGTTTTTGGTTTGTGATCCAAACAAGAACAAAGGTCTCAGGAGATTAGATCAAGATGAGAGTGAGTAATTAATATAAAAAAAAGAGTAAATGAGCCATGTTAGGAAATAATAAAATATACTCCCTATCTTCATGTGCTTGCCACTCATCTACATTTAAAATAACAAACTTTATCATGCAAAGATGTTTTATTTGAACAGCCCATTACCCTGCTTATTGATAGCTGTTCCGTGATATGCGCACATTATAGAACTACTTTTACAATTTCATTATATTATATACTTAGTGCATCCCACAGATGTAAGAAATTATGAAAATCAGTAATTGCTGTGAGGTTCAATCAATCCCTGAATAAAACTGTGTATTCCCAAATTATGCTGTGTATTCCCAAACACAATGTATGTTGAAGAAGTCTGGTTGCATGACAATCCTCATAGCACCAATCCATTATCCCAAACTACAGGGGTCAATCCACAGAGGTCAAAAAAAGTTAAATCTGTATTTAAATGGAAATGTCACATCGCTGATCATTTTAAAGTTGTCTTAGGCAAGTTCACACCAACACCAACAAACAAGTCTGTCTGAGTTTGTCGGATCAGTGTGTTACCCCTGTCAGTATCTGTTTCCATTGGCCCGAGTTTGTTTTCACCTGACTGAACATGTTCAATTGGCATTTGTTGGGTCGTGGAACCTCTGAGCAGTGATTTCCAGCAAACTGACGTAATCTGAGCAGTGGCCGCTTTTAGATGTAAAACATAAATGAGAGACCGCACCAATCCTCTCTGAAACGATTCACTCTCACACACTCTCATACTACTTTTAATAGTGTTCTCTGAAAGTGTTTTTGGACAATGTGTGATAATTCATTCATTCATTCATTCATTCATTTTCTTTTCGGCTTAGTACCTTTATTACTCAGGGGTCACCACAGCGGAATGAACCGCCAACTTATCCAGCATATGTTTTGTGCAGTGGATGCCCTTCCAGCTGCAACCCATCACTGGGAAACATCCATACACTCTCATTCACACACATACACTACAGACAATTTAGCTTACCCAATTCACCTATAGCGCATGTCTTTGGACTGTGGAGGAACTGGAGCACCCAGAGGAAACCCACGCAAACATGGGAAGAACATGCAAAATCCACACAGAAATGTCAACTGACCCAGCCGAGGCTCGAACCAAATGCAAATTAAAGAAAACATACAGACTGTGTCTTCTTGAATTTTTGAACCATCAGAAAAATGATAATTTATGATTGATGCGGTTATTACTTTTGTTTTATTAATGTGCTATTTAAGTGAAACATATTCATGTAGGCCACGTAATTGTGTTGTTTATATAAATAATTGTATTGTTTTTATATTTTCCTCTTACAGACGTGCTGCAAGAATTTATGCTCTGTTGTTTAGACTATGCTGCTATTTGCATGTTAAATTAAACCTCATCAAATATATGGTATTTTCAATAGGTCAAAAACAGTTATGGATATTAATTTAAATCAATTTAACTATAGATTTGTTCATATTTGCCAGTTCAAGCACAGAGGTCATGTTTTAGTGTTTTCCACAGACACTTCAATATAAAACTATCAAACATTCATCTGCTTAGTGTGCTAATGAACGCACATGCAGTCTCTGTTCTCAGCATAAATAAGTGTATAATCTGTTCTAGCCAACTCGTCCTGAAAGTCCATGATTAAAAATGAAAATGTGAAGTGAAAAGGAAAGTTGTTTAATGTCTTATATTCTGCAAATAACTAAAAACTCAGACAGACAGATAGATTAATGATGGGTGGATTTTGCGTAAAGGCTTAATTTAAATGAAAAAAGAAATTATAAATAAAAATAAAAAAATGAATAAAAAAAAAAAAAAAAAAAAAAAAAAATATATATATATATATATATATATATATATATATATATATATATATATATATATATATATATATATATATATATATATATTTATATATATATATATTTATATATATATACAGTATACACTCACTAGCCACTTTATTAGGTACACCTTACAAGTACTGGGTCGGACCCCCTTTTGCCTTCAGAACTGCCTAATCCTTCGTGGCATAGATTCAATAAGGTACTGGAAATATTCCTCAGAGATTTTGGTCCATATTGACATGATAGCATCACGCAGTTGCTGCAGATTTGTTGACTGCACATCCATGATGCAAATCTCCCATTCCACCACATCTCAAAGGTGCTCTATTGAATTGAGATATGGTGACTGTGGAGGCCATTTTAGTACAGTGAACTCATTGTTCAAGAAACCAGTCTGAAATGATTCATGCTTTATGACATGGCGCATTATCCTGCTGTAAGTAGCCATCAGAAGATGGGTACACTGTGGTCATAAAGGCATGGACATGGTCAGCAACAATAGTCAGGTAGGCTGTGGCGTTAACACAGTGCTCAACTGGTACTAATGGGCCCAAAGTGTGCCAAGAAAATATCCACCACACATTACACCACCATCACCAGCCACTTGATACAAGACAGGATGGATCCATGCTTTCATGTTGTTGACACCAACTTCTGACCCTACCATCCGAATATTACAGCAGAAATCGAGACTCATTAGACCAGGCAACGTTTTTTCTATCTTCTATTGTCCAATTTTGGTGAGCCTGTGTGAATTGTAGACTCAGTTTCCTGTTCTTAGCTGACAGGAGTGGCACTAAGTGTGGTCTTCTGCTGCTGTAGCCCATCCACCTCAAGGTTGGACGTGTTGTGTGTTCAGAGATGCTCTTCTACTTACCTCGGTTGTAACGAGAGGTTGAGTTACTGTTGTCTTTCTATCAGCTGTAATCAGTCTGGCCATTCTACTCTGACTTCTGGCATCAACAAGGCATCTGTGCCCACAAAACTGCTGCTCACTGGATATTGATATATATTTGTCTTTTTCGGACCATTCTCTGTAAACCCTAGAGTTGGTTGCACGTGAAAATCCCAGTAGATCAGCAGTTTCTGAAATACTCAGACCAGTCCGTCTGGCACCAACAACCATGCCACGTTCATTTAAATCACCTTTCTTCCCCATTCTGATGCTCGGTTTGAGCTGCAGCATATCGTCTTGACCATGTCTACATGCCTAAATGCATTGAGTAGCTGGCATGTGATTGGCTGATTAGGAATTTGCGTTAATGAGCAGTTGGACAGGTGTACCTAATAAAGTGGTCGGTGAGTGTATTATTACATATTAAGACCACCTGGTTAAGGAAAAAACAGTTAAGGTATCCCCACATTTTATTTAAAATATATACAGTTGAAGGCAGAATTGTTAACCCCCTGTTTATTTTTTTCCCTAATTTCTGTTTAACGGAGAGAAGATTTGTTCAACACATTTCTAAACATAATAGTTTTAATAACTCATTTCTAATAACTGATTTATTTTATCTTTGCCATGATGACAGTCCATAATATTTTACTAGATATTTTTCAAGACACTTAACTAGGTTAATTAGGCAGGTTAGGGTAATTAGGCAAGTTTTTGTTTAATGATATAAATGATGTTTAAAAATATATAGCTTAAAGGGGCTAATAATTTTGACCTTAAAATGGTTTTAAAAAAATTAAAAAACTGCTTTTATTCTAGCCGAAATAAAACAAATAAGACTTTCTCCAGAAGAAAAAATATTATCAGACATACTGTGAAAATTGCCTTGCTCTGTTAAACATCATTTGGAAAAGATTTAAAAAAGAAAAAAAAAAATCAAAGGGGGGCATATACACATATACACAAGAAAGAGATTTTAAAATGTGTAATGATATTCAAAGGGCACATAATATCAGGAATTACTCAAAAAACTACCAGGCTATTTAATGTAAATCTAAATAAACGTTGGTTTTAGCAAAGATATTCATTAAAGAATTACATGTACAGTACTGTATGTACTGTAATACTGTATGAATACTGTATGAATACTCTGCACAGTACAATCAGAACAGCAGAAGTGTTTCACCATTGGAAAAATGCACACTCACTCAATCTATAATTTACATGTCTCTATAAACTCTATAGAACTGTACATAACACAAGTACAGTATGTGTATACCTGATTTAGAGTAGGCATAGCCTTCCTCTAATGTGGCTAGAGAGAAGAAACTCTTGAGTATGGTGCGCAAGCATCGCTGATCCCAGGCATCTGTCACCCTGCCTCCATACGTAATCTCACCTACAGAGACAATAAAACACATTCACATAAACATTTCTGCTCAATGCATGACTGACTGACACCTTGCCAAAAATGAATGAGACAGTTTGACATTCTGTGAAGCTTTCTTTATGAGTCTTTCCCAAAGCCTCTCATTTACTGGAACATTACCTGCACAAACCAGATGCAGCAAATTTATTAACATTTATTGTCACCAGCTGATGGTCTGTGAAATGAAGCTAACTAAGAGCATTGTATTCATTCATAACATTTGAAAACATTATGGAAATTATAAAGAAATGGAAAGTTCAATAATTTTACATAAACAGTCACATTCAATCTATTGATACTTACACTGAAATGCATGCAAGTACAATAGGTACAAAACACTGGTCTGAGCTGAAAGGTAAATATCAACGAGTGATGCTATACTTCTACAATAAACACTCGAATACTGTACCTGTGATGTATGTAAGAGCATCCCAGGGTATATGTCCTGTCTGGCAGTAGAGGTTTAGGTTGAGCAGAGCACACTCTCTGTCGCTGTCATTGAATTCATAACGGATGTTCCAGCCCAGAGGACCAAACTTCTTTCGCTCCTGTACATACATCGATGCAAACAGAAACAAAAAGTGAAGGATTTAGAAGCAGTGAGAATTACAAAGCTGCCCTTGAACCTCTGCCTATTCCAAAATATATTAATTAGACTGAGGTAAAATATTTAAGTGTAAGTATTTTTGTTTCAAATAAATGAAAGGTCTTGAGAAGCTGAAAGAAATGGCTGCTAACAATTTACACTTGCAATCATGGGAACAAAAACAATTATAAAAAATGAAATAAATATAGAATGTAGTGCATTTTTAAGATATCTACATTTTGAAGTTGAATATTTGCATATAGCTTGCAGTACCTGCTAAATTATTTTACCAAAATAAGAGGGATCATACAAAATTTATGCTATTTTTATTATTTAGTACTGACTGGAACAAGACATTTCACATAACAAAAAACAGTTATGAGCCCAGCTTAATTGAGTACACCCCATTTTTCATGAATATTTGTATCCATTTCTCAGTGAATATAGCTAATGTATTTTAGTGCATTTAAACAAAACAGATTTATTAAACAGATATATTTATTAAAATAATGTTTTAATCACCAAACATATTTAGAAATTGAAAGATAATACAATTAAATTCAAGCAAAATATAGATTTTTTTTTTTTTACAAAATTAACAACATTTTTTCCATTTATTTGCTTCTCTTGATTTTTCCTCTTTTTTAAATTTGCATTTCATATTTTTCTATAACATATAAATTTGGGTGTACTCGTTTTTGGATCGCCATCGTAAGTTATTTTTAGAAAAGCTCCAGATTTGGCTTCAGTACTGACTAATCTAATGTATATGCACAAATATAATATTGTATAGCTTCCTATTAAAATATGAATTTAAAAGATAGATTTGTGAGGGGTGTACTTATATATGCAGAGCACTGTATGTCAAGAATCAATAATTCAAACAAGGGAAAAATTATCAAAATAAATAAATTCAAGAAAATGTCAACACTTTACATACACTTCAGTGCAAATATTCTGCCCAGACTCTATTACCTTGTATATTTATATATACACCTACAGCGGGGGAAAATAAATATTGAACAGCACCATTTTTTTCAGAAAACATATTTCTAAAGGTGCCGTTGACCAGATGTTGGTAACACCCAAAGAAATCCATATAGGCAAAGAAAACAAATCTAAATAGTTTACAAATGAAGTAGTGCATATTAAAATGAAATGACAAAGGGAAAAGTATTGAACACATGAAGAAAGGAAGGTGTAGAAAGGCAGTGAAAGCCCAGACAGAAGATGAAATCTTTCAGTAGTTATTCAGCAACCCTCTTCCCTTCGTCATTGTAAATTATTATCAGCTGCTTCAGTCCAAAATCTACATTATCAGGATGATGAAGATGAAATCCAGGGTGGACATTTCTGCAAGACAGTGAGTATGTTTACATGCACACCAATAATCCAATTTTTATACGATTAAGACAATACTCTGATTAAGAGTCTACCATGTAAACAGCGATGACCTTAAATCCACTAAAGTCATAATCATTCATTCATTCATTTCATTCATTTTCTTTTTGGCTTAATCCCTTTATTAATCTTGGGTCACCAGAGCGGAATGAACCGCCAACTTATCCAGCTTATGTTTCACGCAGTGGATGCCTTTCCAGCCGCAACCCATCTCTGGGAAACATCCATACACACTCATTCACACACACACTCATACACTAAGGTCAATTTTAGCATACCCAATTCACCTGTACCGCATGTCTTTGGACTTGTGGGGGAAACCAGAGCACCCGGAGAAAACCCACGCGAACACGGTGAGAACATGCAAAATCCACACAGAAACGCCAACTGACCCAGCCGAGGTCTCGAACCAGCGACCTTCTTGCTGTGAGGCGAACGTGCTAAATGAAAGTGAAACTTCCGAACTGCAGTTAAAGCTGAAAAATTTAAAATGAAACACCCAAAATTACATAAAACTCTGAAGGAAAAGTGGATGGCACGGTGACACAATGACGTTTATCGATCTATGTGCAATAACATGTAAAACAGGATCATGACAGAAACTTTCAAAAAGCAACTCATGTAAACACCTTAATCGTATTATTATTCTTATTCAGATTAAGGGAAATAATTCGATTACTGATGTCCATGTAAACATAGTCAGTGATCCAAAACAAAGCCAAGGAAACTCTCAGATGGTCTCAGAGAAAAAAAATGAAAGTGTATAATCTGCCAGCCAATCATCTGACTTGAATCCAATATGAAATACAAATTAAAAATCAGATTTTATAGACGAGACCCACAGAACCAAATAAAAAAAATACTCATCAAACAAAAAGCGCATTAAACGAAAGGTATTAAAATAAGAAAAAAAACACAACTTAAGACACAAGTTAAATGCTTGTATTTGCAGCAGCTCTGCGATGCGCGTCCACAACTTCATGCTTTGGGTTAAATTAGGCTGTCCAGTCGCTGTGTTCAGTCCGTAAACCCATGAAACCCATACAGGCAGTCAGGCAGCGTAATACAGAGAGTGAATCAAAGCGCGTCAAATGATCGGTAATTAAAAGGAAAAAAATAGAATAAATATATATACTTTTATATTAGACACACATCTGATGCTTGTATTTGCACTAGCTCCATGTCCTCAACTTCACACATTGGATTAAATTAGGCTTTACAGTCTACGTTTCAGTCCATTTTTTCCATTATATCTGTTCAGCCGAAGGAACAGAACCAACCCCGTGACGTCAGACACAGCGACATTCCAAGATGGTGGCACCCAAGGCCTAAAATCTACAGTAAAACATGCCGTTTTCTGCTAAATGGTTACATTAATCGAGTTTGTTTAATATATTTTCATTAAAGTGGAATCCAATGTACAAAATAATGTAAACTTGACTGAGTGTTTCATTTCCCCTTTAAGGAACATTATTTGTACTACCACGTACCTTTTTTGAGAGTGTATACTATCAAGAAAAGTGGCTTGCAGTTCCCCTTCGGGAGGGGAACTTCAATGCTATGTGGAAAAACTTCCACTATGGGGATTTCGTCAGAATCCAATCATCTGAAAGAGTATAAAAACGGGCCAATGAAATGCCAATGAGTTGGCGGCGTCAGCGTGCACAGCTGTCTTGAATGACAATCAGCCTGGCATAAAAGGCTAGCATGTGCTCAGCAACGACATCCTTTTCGCTTTCAGAGCCTTTCACGAGCTTCTGAGAGAGTCTATGAGGGTATCTCCAACCTGTGTCTACAGAGAGAGATCGAGAAGCAGCTTCTCCCGGTCCAGAGCGTGTATACGCAGTGGCAGATGGTCGAGCTGGGTTGTTCTCCCTTGCCTGGCGTCCTTTGGGTCCGGTCCTCCAAGAGCGGTATGTATATAGGAAGCAAGTTTCCTAAAAGAGCAACACGGTTGTGCAGCGCGTCTTTTTCAAGACGTCGCTCCGACCGTGCGTTTCTGGTTGCGGTGGTTTCCTGTCCCCGGATGATGGGCACGAGCACTGCGTTTCATGTCTGGGGGTCCAGCATGTTGATGCGGTGCTCGCGGGCAGTGCATGCCATCATTGTGATGTCTGCTGCGCAGTTAAGATCGCGGCTCGCTCTTGCAAAAGAGCGACCCACCCCAGTTGTCCCCCGCACTGCGGTTGGCACTCGGGCAGATCTGAGGGTTTCAGTGGGAGTAAATCCGCCGCCCTCGGGCTCGCGGACCTCTCGCTCCTCCACGCGCTCCATCCAAGCTTCAGGTGAGAGAAGCGCTCCATCCTCGGGTGGTCGCCCTCTCACTTGATGACACCGAGGATCAGATGTCCATCGCTGCATCGGAGGATGGGCTGTCATTGTCTGATGAGGATGCGAACCCGCTCGCTCCCTCCCTCCGGGGTGGAGAGCACGGTGTTGGCATCTAAAAAGCAGACATGATGGCCGTGCTTTCCCGGACTGTTTCGGCCGTGGGTCTGGTGATGGTTTATCCCCCCGCCCCGCGGCCGGACCGACTAGATGGGTGTTATGTGGAGGATATAAGAAGGCAAGACCTTCTAAGCCTTCCGTCCCCTTCTTCCCGGAAAGTGCGCAGTAAGCTCACGCAGTCTTGGAGGGCACTTTTTTTCTGCCCGATCTGCGTGCGCTTTCATCCTCACCATCCTTGGAGGGTTGGTTGTCATTGTCTGATGAGGATTCGAACCTGCTCTTTTCCTCCGGGATGATGGGCGTGGCGTCGAATCCAGAAGCAGACTTTGCAGCCGTGCTTCCCAGGCTGTTTCGGCCGTGGGTCTGGAGATGGTTTAATCCCCCAGCCCCGCGGACGGAACGACTAGAGGGGTGTGATGTGGAGGAGATAAAGAAGGCAAGACCTTCTAAGCCTCCACGTCCCCTTCTTCCTGGATGTGCACAGGAAGCCCACGCAGTGCACTGCGTGCGCCTCCGCCCTCACCATGCATGCTACGGCCACCTACCAGCGCTCCCTAGCGCAGGCGCTGGCCCAGCTGCGCGGGGATGGTTCCGACCCAGGACTGAGCATGAGCTCCGCAACAGCTATCGACTGAAGTCGGCTGTGTGTGCCCCAGGGAAGGACGATGGTCACATTAGTGGCCCAGGAACGCCACCACGGGCTAAACCTGGTGATCTGCGTGATGCTGACAAAGTTCGCTTTCTTAGCTCACCCATATCCCAGGCTGGCCTGTTCGGCGACACCGTCAGTGAATTCACCCAGGAATTCACGCGGTGAGCGAGCAGTCGGAGGCGATGGGTAATACCATCTCTCGGCGGGATCGTAAAACCGCTCCTCCCCGCCGAGCCATCCACATCCACTGCTTCACGCCGAGAGCGCCCGCCTGCGGCTTTGCTCGGTTGCCCCCGCCTGCGCCTCTGGCCAAGCGGCTGCGCCGAGCATCTCGCAGGCAACCAGCGCTCCCCGCCCCAGGGCGCCGCTAAGTTCGGTAAACGAACCGCGAAGCGTCCCTGAGACGGGCCATCTGGAGAGGAGGAAATTTGCTCTTTCCCCGCTGGAGGGCGGGGCTCTTCTTCTAAACAGCGTTAAAAAACGCTATCAAAACCTCAGAGAAAGAGCATTTTTTCCCTTCCCCGGATGTGACAGCCCGAACACTGCCAGTCTGGGACGCTATGCTTTCCAGCTCGCAGGATCGGTGCACTTCGCCAGTGGCTCGCGAAGCGAGAGAGAACGGTCTCCTTTCTCTCCCCCCTCCCAGCCCCACCTCCGGAGTACGGGTGCGAGACAAGAGTGAAGCTCTTGCCTCCTGCTCTCCTGTGGGACCCCAGTGCTTCCCGGTTGAGCCCACCCACTCCGCGCTGCCCCACCGCTGGTACGTCAGCGATCGTGCGGACGAAGCCACTTGCGAGGGCTCTGCCTGCCTGGTTAGCGCGGGCCAGCCCATCGCAATGGCTCATCCGCGCGATCAGACTCGGCTACGCGATTCAGTTCGCGAAACGGCCTCCCAAGTTCACGGGTGTGTATTTCACCAGGGTCAGCCCTGCGTCCGCCCCTGTCTTGCGAGAGGAGATTGCTGTCCTCCTGGCGAAGGATGCAATCGAACCGGTCCCTCCAGCCGGGATGGAGAGCGGGTTTACAGCCCGCACTTCATCGTACCCAAAAAGAGCGGTGGGCTACGGCCAATCCTTGATCTGCGCTTTTTGAACCGCTGGCTTCACAAGCTGCCGTTCAGAAAGCTTACGCAGAAGCGCACCCTCCGGAGCGTTCGTCCTCGGGATTGGTCTGCAGCAGTAGACCTGAAGGACGTATACTTTCATGTCTCCATACTTCCACGCCACCGTCAGTTTCCTGCGGTTTGCGTCTGAAGTTGAGCCTGGCGGTACAAGTCCTCCCCTTTTGGCTCTCTCTGTCTCCGCGGGTTTTCACCAAGCTCGCGGAGGGTGCCCCAGCTTCGGCTTGCGGGCATCCGCATACTCAATTTTTTCAAGCGACTGGCTGATTTCAGCGCGCTCGCGGGATTAATTGATTACGCACAGAGACAGGGTGTTTCGGCACTTCGACCAATTAGGGTTTCAGGTCAACCGAGAAAAGAGCAGCCTCGCCCCCGTGCAGAGCAACTCTTTTCTCGGGTTGGAGCTGGACTCGATCACCATGACGGCGCGCCTCCCCCGAGAGCGCGCCGGGCTGATGCTGGCCTGTCTGAGAGAGTTCGACAGGAAAATGTGGTCCCACTGATATTATTTCAGAGGCTCCTGGAGCATATGACATCCGCAGCCGTGGTCTTGCCGCTCGGATGCTCCATATGAGACCACTTCAGCATTTGCTTCACGATCGGGTCCCTAGACGCGCATGGCACGCGAGCGCGCACCGGGTGACTGTCACTCCGCTGTGTCGCCGCGCCCTCAGCCTCTGGATGGACCCTATGTTCTACAGGCCCGCGGGCCTCTAGAACAAGCGTCCAGGCATGTCGTCGTTTGACGGATGCTTCCAGTTCACGCTGGGGGGCCGTGTGTTGCGGGCATGCAGCTGTGGTTCCGTGGTAGGGAAACTGGTTGCATTGGCATCTTAACTGCCTGGAGCTGTTGGCAGTGTATCTCACGCCTGCAACCGTTTTTTACCGGGTGTTAGAAGGGAAACACGTGCTGGTCAGGACGAACAGCATGGTGGCGATGGTGTATGTCAACCGCAAGGGAGATATTCGCTGTCGCCGCATGTCTCAGCTCGCTCGCCGTCCTGCTCCCCCGGAGTCATACGCGGCGCAATCGCTGCATTCCATTTTTCCCCGCCGAGCTCAACCGTGCAGCCGCTGCGCTCTCACGGCAGTTCGCCTGGGAGAATGGAGGCTCCACCCCCGACTGTCCAGCTGTTATGGGTGCGTTCTGCGCACTGGCTACACAGCTGGCCCCGGGGCGTGCGTAATACGCATTTCTCCAGTGAGCCTACTCGCACAGATGCTGTGTAAAGTCAGGGAGGACGAGGAACAGGTCTATGCATTGCACCTCTCAGGCCCAATCAAACCTGTATTCTAGCTCTCTCCTCGTGATGGCCCCTCCCTGGCATGTCCCATGGAAGAAACTTCTTCTTTGGGGACAGGCACCGTTTGGCACCCGCGCCCAGTTCTATGGACATCACGTGTGGCCCATAGATGGAGCTCGGAGGACTTAGGTGACCTACCGTTAGGTGGTTAACACCATCACTCAGGCCTAGAGCACCCTCTATGAGGCATGCCTATGCCCTGATGTGGAGTCTATTCGCTGTGTGGTGTACTTCTCTCCGAGAAGGAAACCCCAAACATGCCAGATCAGTGTCATGCTATCCTCCTTCAGTTGGCTGGAGCCAAGGCTGTCCCCTCCGCACTGAGGGGTTGGCGTGGCGATCATCCCCGCTCTGAGGATGCGGCGATGGCGGCGCGCTGGGAAAGCATCGCCTCATCATCCAGTCCCCAGAGGCGTGAGACGTGGATATATATCCTGTCCCCTCTCTTACCCATTTGAAGATCTCTCTTAGGAGAGGTCTGCTCGATCACTCGACTCAGTATCTATATGATTTCTGTCCAGGTAGACAGCTCTGCTGGTCGCGTTGGCATCGGTCAAATGGGCGGGTATCTGGAGGCATTTTCGGTCAGCGAAGTGTGCCAGCGTTTTGGGCCGGCCCACTCTCACGTTTACCTGAGACCCCGGCCCACCTAGGTGCCCTAGGTTCCTACAGCGCTCGTTTAGACTATGTAGTGAACCTGCAAGCGCTGCCCACGGAGGAGGCAGACCCAGCCCCTTTATTGCGGTGTCCTGTTTGCGCTTGCGTATTATAACGGACCGTACTCAGAGCTTAGATCCTCTGAGCAGCTCTTATATGTTACGGTGATTGGCAGATGGGAAAGTGCCATATCTAAACAGAGGTTGGCCCACTGAACAGTGAATGCCATCTCCCTCGCTCATCGAGCTAGGGCGAGCCGTGTCCCCCACTCGGAGCGCGCTCCACTCGGAGCGCGCATCCTTTTGGGCGTTAGCACGCGGCGCCTCTCTAACAGACATTGTAGAGCTGCGGGCTGGGCGACACCTGAGCATTTGTGAGATTTATCTTCGAGTGAACTGATTTCCTCACGAGCGGTGAATGAGGAAATTCGGTTAGGTGTTGTAAAACGCTTGCTGCGCCTTTCTCTCTAACACAGAGATACGTGCGCTTTTCTCGCTTTGTCAGTTGAGTTCCCCACTCGGCGAACCCTGCAGAGTTCCTCCGAGGCCCCCCAGCATCTGACTCAGCGGAGCAGTCAAATGTTGGCCCATTACGTTGTAGGTATGCCCGCTGGTCATCCCGCGTTCTGGGTATAGGTGCCTGCTATGTGCGATCCCCGCTGGCGATCCCATACGCTCACTCAGCCACGATGTAGTCCCCCCTCCTAGGCGGGCTCGTGTCTTCCCTCCCCGCTAACCACCTCTTCATATGTGCACTCCCCCTTCTCAGGGCTAGTCCATATGCTATTTTGCCACCAGGTCTCCCCCTCCGGGCAGCAGGTGACCTCCGCAGCGTCCTCCCTATCGGGACTGAACGCTTTCCCAACGTACTGTCGTATTTAAAAACTCCTAGAAACTACTAGGTGTATTTTACGACTCCCCGAAAAATATATCTAAACCAGAAAAGGTAAGTAAGGTAAGTAAGGGCCAGGGGACACGTTGGAGGACTGTGTCTCCAGCGATGCAGGTGCGCTCGTACTGCTGCGTGGCGCGCCCCTCACTGGAGACATGGTAAGGTTCTTTCGTTGTGGCGCTTTCCATAAATTTCCCCATAGTGGAAGTTTTTCCACATAGCATTGAAGTTCCCCTCCCGAAGGGGAACGCTCTGGTTACTAAAGTAACCCTCGTTCCCCGAGGGGGGGAACGGAAATGCTATGTTCCTTCGCCACAACGATTGTCCCTTAGCTGTTGAGTGTGAAAGCCTCTTCAGCTAGAAAAGGATGTCGTTGCTGAGCACATGCTAGCCTTTTATGCCAGGCTGATTGTCATTCAAGACAGCTGTGCACGCTGACGCCGCCAACTCATTGGCATTTCATTGGCCCGTTTTTATACTCTTTCAGATGATTGGATTCTGACGAAATCCCCATAGTGGAAGTTTTTCCACATAGCATATCCGTTCCCCCCCTCGGGGAACGAGGGTTACTTTAGTAACCAGAGCGTTTCTTACATAAACCAATGACACATAAAAATGTCAGAATTTCAGAAAAGTAAACCAAATTTACCATACTGGTGACACAAGAGCAGCGTTTTCATCCAGTCATTTTTTTTTAATCATAAAAACTGCATTATTACCTCACACCAGTGCTGCTCTTATACTATGAAAAACATAAGGCTTCCCAGCAGGCTTCTAAACTTTATAATCTCCAGAGGCTTCAAACTAAATAGGAAACCCCATTTTTGGCTACACTTTGAAATTTCAACCCTTGAGCACCTGACCTGAATGATGGCGTGGAAGAAACACACTCCAAAAATGATCTTCCTCCATTTCCTGCCAAGGATGTGTTTCTCAAAGAATGTGTTGCTGATCTCAGTGAAGGCGCGTCTCACATTGGCACGGAGACCCTTTGGGGGCTCGTTAGTAACCTGCCATCATATTAACAAAGGCTCATTAGTTCCCTGGCAACGCAAGCATATTAGCAACAACTGGAGCCAAAGACAAAATACAACTGCTAAAATTCATAAACTAAAGCATAGACTCTAAACACATATAGACATGTCGCTCTGCTTTCACTATAACAAAACACTGTTGAGGATCTCAGTTCTCACTAGTATTGGTTCCAGAGCTTTGTTTAAACGTTGGGTTTAATTGATAGGGACGTGAGCACAGGGGTGTTGATGTATTAGGTAGAGAGTGAATAAAATATGAAAGCGCTCCTCCTTGTGAAGTGTTATCTTCTTCTTGCAGGAGTGAGTGACTCCCTTAGTGTGACTAAAATTTTAATTTGGTATACATGCAGACATATCCTAGTGCTGGGAGGATGAATGACGTGTAAAGGTAAAAATATGTGCATGACATTAGCATATGGATGCCATTGACGTGTGAAGCTTCGTTCTACATTGATGTATGTGTTCAATCTCCAACAGATAATAAATGGGTATTTGTATGCTTTCCTGAAAAATCTGTCTTGCGCGTGAGCACCTGTGGCACTTCATGGCTATTGGATTTTTAAAAATAAAATGTTTATGTATATATGTACTGGAGTAAGTGTGTGTCCTTGTGTTACCTTGACAGAGTTTTGTAACACAGTGACAGGAAACACATTGGTAGGCATGGAGCTAAGGAACAGTCTGAAGTCCTCATGGATAACGGTGTCTGTGAAGGTTGTATAAGAACAGGACAACAGAAAACAGGTCAACAAAAATAGCTTGATGATGGTTTCACATGTGCAGACTCACTGTCTGTAAAACAAGAGTGAAGCAGGTGCAAAACAGGTGAGATTTTCTATAAACAGAACTATCATATTTTCACTGAACCATACAAACACACACGCAGACACAAATATAAACATGCAAAAATAGTTCTTTAGAAATCCAGTCATTCATTTTATATGATTAGCTGGAAGATTATAGCAGTCTGACAGTTTTGGATTCAGTGCCAAGGTACTGGGAAATCTGTTGTGACCACATATCAAGTCTGTCATATTATTTCTATTTTTTCATGTTTCCCAGTTTTCACTGACTAAATAAAGCGTTAATACAGACGGATCTGTCACAGATTTATCTTTATTTCTTTCTATTTTTATTTTATTTGTTAGATGGGTCTCTTGTCCCCAATTTTCACAGTTTTTCTTATAATTTATTTTTTCTTCTGGAGAAAGTCTTGTTAGGCTGGAATAAATATGTTTTAAGGTAACACTTTATAACTACACACTATGAATTATTTATTAAGCATTAGCAAATAGTTCATTCATTATTTGTTAAGCATTAACTCTACATTAATATACATTAGTAAGCAGTTTATAAATACAGCTACAAATGTTGTATTCTTGGACTTATATCAACATATATAATATGCTTAATAATTATTTTCATACTTTGTTAATGATTATTTTTTCATTACTTAATTATGTATTGCATTATTTACAAACTAGTTATTTAAGAATAGTTGGTTGGTTTTAAAGATCATTCAGAAGGAGCTAGTAAACAATTAATAAACTATTCAAATTAACATTTGTAAATCTTATTATTCAGGCATATACTAATAGTTACTTTGCATGTTAATAAATGCTTTACTAACTTAACTTCATCCAGTTTTGTGACCTAAAGTGAGGACTATTTATGCTTTATAAATCCTTTATAAATGACAATTAAAGGGCTCAGTTATATTTCAAACAGGAAAAAAGAAAATAAATGACTTTATTCATTTGAAGACACACAAATGAAAGTGTATCAAATGAAATATAAATCTTTGCAATCTTAACTGAAATAAAATTACTGTACAGTTTAAACATTGCTAAATAACTTTGAAATGTTGTATCATATTGTTAAATTATTATATCATTTATGTTGTTTTATCCAATTTATTTTAATTGTATTTATTTCTAATTGTATTTTGACACTCTATATTCTGCAATGTTTAAAGTTGACAGTAATTTTACTTTTTAGATAAGATTGCAAACATTTATTGTTCATTTAATACGAAGCCTGTAATTTATAAGAGATTTACAAAGCAAAAATAGTCCTCACTTTTGGTAACAAAACTGCCTGAAGTTGAATTAATAAAGCATTTATTAATATACATAGTAACCATTACTATATGCTTGAATAGCAATATATATATATATATATATATATATATATATATATATATATATATATATATATATATATATATATATACATACACACACACACACACACACACACACACACACACACACACACACACACACACACACACACACACACACACACACATATATATATATATATATATATATATATATGTTTCAAAAGTTTATTAATGATTTATTAACTCATTCTGAATGATTCTAAAAGCCAGTTTTAACAGTTTGAATTACAAATTTATATATATATATAAATAATATATATTAGGCAGCACAACTGTTTTGTTATTATTACAGCACAACTGTTTTACTATTAGCAATAACAGCAAATACATACAATTACATTACCAAGAGCGCCAGATGAGCATATAAAATAATTTCTAGAGGATCATATCACACTGAAAACTGGACAAATGCTGAAGACCCGGTTTTTAGGGACTTGGTGCAAAAACAAGACCTCATTTATACACACAAACTAACCAGGTTCGTTGAAGGATTTGATGAGCTCCTCCATTGCCAGCATCCAGGACACAGCAAGGTGACAGTTTTGCAGGAAGATCCAGATGCCAGTCTTCAGAGCTTCCTTAATCATCCTCTCCGCTATAGGCCCCTGACCTTGACCTAGAGATATAGATTTCACCCTGCAATACATGCAAATGTTAGTAAATGTTAATTAATGTATTTACGAACATGATCAAACTATTAGTAACACATTTACTACAGTATTTATTCATCTTTGTTAACGTTAGTTGGCAAGTAAGTTAAATAACATTAGTTCATGTTAACTCACAGTGCATTAACTAATGTTAACAAGCACAACATTGGATTTTAATATGCATTAGTAAATGTTGAACTATGATTAATAAATGCTTTACAAGATTATTTATACTTAGTTAAAGTTAGTCACTACATTAACATAACTAATGAACCAAAGTGTTACCAGGACTTTAACTATTTTAGATACACCAATGCTTCAAAGGGATAGCTCACCCAAAAATAATTTTTTGTTATCAGGGGTGTCATTTTTAAATGGTTTTCTATTAGAAGTGAGTGTTCTAAATGCTGTTTATGTTCCCAGGCACCTGGCGTTCCAACCGCCTGCTGTGCCCTGTGTTTTTGACGAAGCACACTGTGCACCTGAAGTTGTGAAAAGTCAACTCTGTGCAGAAAAATCACCTGATGTCATCAAAGTCCCTTTCAAGGAAAGTCTGTTCACTTGGTGGCCATATTTGCTTACTCGCAAATAAATTACATATTTCAAATCAGCAACAAAATCTGAAGTGACCTGTTCCATTACTGTTGTTACTTTAATTACATTAAAAACATGCAATGTCCAGGTTGCTCCAGCTACTGCGCACGCACAAATGTTGACTCGACACCAATCTTCTTTATTAGTATTTAATTGTTGTTTCAATGGTAATCAGAGGATGTGGTTATAAGCACTAAAAGAACAGAGAAAAAAACTGAGCAAAGACTGAAGAAAGACACTTGAAAGACACAATATGTGATGGGGATGTGCTGTGATGTTTTTTCTCTCTAAATTAACACAGGCACATAGTTATGGCTAAGTGACGGGGCTTGCCGTAACAAACAAACAAATTTGTACAAACCCCTACCCCACAGATATGTGTGGCTATAAACACTGACGATTGGCTATTTTGACCAAAAGGCCGGACTTCCTTTGCTGTGGTGGCCATACTGAGCATTGCAATTTACCCAGATCATAATAATGCGAGTGAACCATCTTTGTATATCTACAGTCTTTGACGTCATGCACTCCAGCACCAAGAGCATTAATACAGTAGTTGACTAGTAACATAAAAAGTGCAGCACACTGCTCTTTAGTAAAGTCAACAACAACAAAAAACTGAGGTGTGACTTGTGTTTTCAGAATTGAAAAGTGTATTCAGTGTGATCGGCCCCTTAAATAGCCTTTAAATCACTGTTCAGTTGTTCCAAACCTGTCTGAATCCACTTTTTGTTGAACTCAAAAAATAAAAAACAGAAACTGGTAGTAACTGAAATGCATAGTATAGTAAAATAAAATATAAAACGTACAGTAAGTCGGTGGCTGCTAGGGGTGCAACAATAAAAAAAATTCTGTTTTGGCGTCACAGTTTTGGTGCGGCTAGGTATATGTTCAGAAAAAAATAAAACTGAATAAAATAAATGAATATATCACTGCAATCTGTATCTAACCTTTGTGTATACATTAAATAAAGGTTAACCATTATTGAGCTATATAGCTATTAATTCCAGAGCAGTGAGTATTGAATCGAACAGGTCGTAACAAACAATTCAATATTACATTGAGCATTGTGGCATCCTAAAGGCTACCGGTTGAACATTCTTCAAAATATCTTCTTTTGTGTTTTATTTTATAAGAAGAAATTAACTAAAACAGGATTGAAAAAAAAAGTGAAGGGCGAGTAAATGATGACAGACTTTCTAATTTTGGGTGACCTATCCCTTTGATGACTTAAAGTGATAAATAAGGAAATCAATAAATCTATATATTATTATTTGCATCTCAGTCTAAGGGTTCTTTAAGTAATTTATGGTCAGAATAAGCTACAAAGTAGACCATGTTGATATTTAAAGTATGGCTATCCAAATCTAGTACAAGTCCTTGACAGTAGGTGAACCTTTCTAAAATGTGTTTCTTGTGGAATATGACTAATAAATCAACTGCTCTCATAATTGGCAAGGAGAAGTGACCGATAGTGGCATCCAGTCTCGGGTTTACAATTTATAGCAAGACTGAAAGTATTAAAAGACAGGAAATTGGCAGCAGTGTGAGCTAGAAACAGTGTCTTGAATTTAATTCTATCGTATTCTGGCAGCCGGTAAAATGATCTGAGAAGAGGCGTGACGTGAAAACATTACAGAGAGTTAAAAAGCACTTGAGAGAGAAAATTTAGGACCCGCTCTAGGAATATAGCAGATGTACAGCAGATGCTGGTTCGCAAACAAAAATGAAATTTAGGAAGTCTAAGCCATCTAATCAGCAAAATCTAGATGAAGATCCGAGTAAAGTAGTGGTCAAGTAAGGCCACTGCCTTCATAATGCAGTCCCTAAAGAAGTGTATGTCACCCAGGATGACACTGAATGATGATACACACCAGAAGGCAATGACCTCTAAATGAGACAGAGAGAGATTTGCCGATGGATGTCATGGCTGAGAGGAAGAGGAACTCGTCACAATTAAAGCTGAGGTGATCGCATTTGATATGTCGACAAGGCACACACACACACACACAAACACAAACACACACACAGAAGAGGAAATGATGTGTACTACTAAATGTCATCAGCAAAGAAGTGAAAAAAAAATTGCAAATGAAGAAGAATAGAAGTACAACCATAGATCCCCTGCTTCGAGCACAATGTAAAGAACATAAGCCTTTCTTGCAGAAATCCAGGCCAACTCAGAAACTCTCTTCATACTTCTGATTAGTTTTTTTTATGAAGAGATCTGTTTGTAAGCCATTTGAAACAAGAATCACACATTCAAAATTGAATTGATGTACTCAGCAGACGTTAATGTAGAACACTCTTAGTATCTAATCATGTTAACTGTATGCATTTAGATGTGTCATTTAAACAGGAATTGTGTGAGTATAAATGGTGTATAAATGTCACAGTACCGATCCTGGTATCCTCTCTCATTGGCAAACCGCTGGAATGCTCCCATTGGATCTGAGCCTGTGCTTAGAATGAAGACTAGGGGAATGGAAGGAGACATGTCTGCATACAGGGTTGCAAGATCCACTGGGGGATTCTCCACAAATTGTTGCCCCAAGCCAGTGATAACAAACTCAGTCACTGCAAACACAACCTGGAAACACACAAAGTCATGGACTTGAAACACAATTCAGTGATATTATGTACACTAAAGGTCAATAGTTTGGGGTTAGTAGGATTTTTAAATGTTTTAAAATAAGCTCCTGCTCACCAAGGCTGCATTTATTTCATCAAAAATACCATACAAATTGTACAATTGTGAAATGCTATTGCACTATAAAATAACTGTTCAAAAGTAGTTTATAATTTAATTTAATGATTTATTTCAGTGATTTTAAAGATGAATTTTCAGCTTCATTACTCCAGGCTTTAGAGTCACATGATCACTCTAATATTAATTATTATTATTATTAATAATAATAATGGTAATAGTAATAAAAGCAATAATGACAATAATTTCATTTGAAACTACATACAATAAGAAAGCATTTACTTAAAATTTTAATAAATATTGAACAATTTTTTTTTTACATTTAATAAATGCCGCCTTGATGAACAGAAAAATAATAAAAAAAACATGAAAAAAACTAACCCCAAACTTTTGACTGGTAGGAAATATAGCTAATAATTATGCATAACTGTGGCAGACTTAACACACACAGGCCCTGTAACATACGTGGAAACACATTGCACCTTCTTCATATCAAAGGAAATGGAACCTTTTTGGTATTTTGCACACTTATTGTAGTGTGATGGGATGCTGACAAAGGTTTACGGATCCAAATGCAGATTTACAAGGAGAATGACCAGGCAAGCAACGATCAACATAGGAACAGGTGTGAGTGTGTGGTGCATGACAGGATTGTAGTCCATATGGTGACCGACTTGTAGTCCTGACTGAAAGTGAATGATTCATAGTGATCTACAAGCCTGGATCGCTGGTGATTGTAACACTTATGCATGCACAAGAATACAGTGAAGTTGCAGTTTTACAGAGAAGAGCATGTACTGAGATATAATATGTTCTACCTAATATTCTGCTATTCAGCAGCATAAAGGAAGAATTAAACATTAAGAATTAAGTTATTTGTATTTATTTTCATTTTAGAATACTTTTATTCTTAAAAAATATGGTCAGATATTTAGCAAAAAATATCAGCAAAAATATGTTATGAATTTGCAATTCTGAGAAAGTCTGTCTGAATTGTTACATTTTCAGTTAAAAATGCTCATACATAAACTTAACAGAGAAATAAACACAAAATAGAAAGATATAAGGTTAAAATTACTTTGTAGTAATTAGGGCCAGAACGATTCTGAGGACATTTTTTATTATTAAAAACTTAATATATGAAATAAAAAAGAATATGTTTTTAACTTTAATTTAATCTTTACAATGCAAATCCACTTAGATCTACTTAATTGGTAAACAAAGCAAGTCTCTCATATAATGTATATACTAAAAGAATATATTAAATTACAAACTGTATTGTAAATAAATCATATAAACATTTTTATATTAGCCAATATTATTACGGAAATTAATTTAAAAATGGAATAAATATAAATTTACACACATGTAAACGAGTAAATAAATAGACTGCATGATTGGCTAAAAATCTGCGGAAATCTGTGGATTTCTGGCGCACAGATTCCGTGTGGCCCTACTTATAGCCTTAGCAAGATATTGCTGTTATTAATTAATTTTTAATCCTTTTTAAGAAATGTATTACTTAAAGGATTTTTTAAAAATCTTTGAAAGTTTGAATTAAGTTTGATATTTTGACAGAAAGTGTTAAATTGGAATAAACTCTAAATTGTGAGAAATAAAGTCAGAACAGTGAGTTAATTCCAACTACCTTTTTGGAAAGACTTAATTTTGATGTTCCCTATTGCACATTTTTCATTGCAACTACATGCCAATTAATTCTTATTTGAGTATTGTAGACTGTCTGCTTAATATCTGCCGAAATTGCTCCTTCAACAGACATTTAACTGGCTATAATAAACTTTGCAAGTGCATGTCAACTTACACTAACCCTAACCCTAACCCCAAACGAACAGTCTACTTACAATCTAATGAGAATTAGTTGGCATGTAGATCAATTAAATTTAAATTCAACAAAAGGCGTTAAAGGGACCATCAAAATAAAGTGATACCACCTTTTTTAACTCGGTTTCATGACAGCTAAACTTTTTTACACTGTTACTAATGAAGTGTTCACATTCTAATGTTTTATACCTTCTCCTCCATAAAACTCTTGATGAGGATGAGTTTCTGAAATGCCCCAAGCCGCTGGTTCCAGTGGCCTCTGACCTGTGGCTGTTTCTCAGAGGGAATCTCTTCTGAGAAAGGAGGAAGGTCAGTCACATACCCATCCCAATGCTCCGGGTTTACTGTTACCTCCAGCTGCCCTGCAAAAAGAAGGACAGAAGAAATATTGTAATTTCCAATATGTGATTCATGCTTTGTAAGAAACTGTGCAAGTATTAGCCAGTGGTTGTTTAATGAAACAGGAAGAACCTACCGAGTTTGACAGAGATAGGTGTGGATATTATCTCTTTTTTAATTCCATTAAAGCATGGAAGTCGATCTTCCAGATTGCAACAAGTCTCCCAGGCAAAATCAGACAGCCATGGCACCTCTGGCTTCTCTGGCAGTTCCTGCAGTGAAGAAGGATTGTGTTATTAACTGAAAATGTGTGAGTGTGTGTCTGTGCATAAGACTGAGAGTAATGTTTCATCATACTGATACATGTCAGAAATCATCAAACAGCATGAATTAAAGTTAGGGACTTTGATCAAACAAGTCATTATTGATTTGAGAGGCAATATGCTGACAAACACTGGATTAGTCTGACATAAAGTCATCTTAAGTACATTAGTAAGTGACACTGATGGACAGTAAATATATAATAAATTATACATAAAAATATTTTTATTTTTTGTCATTTTTAAACATGATTAAAGAGCCCCTATTATGGGTTTTTGAAAATTACCTTCCATGCAGCGTGCAACACAGCTCTAAGTGAATGAAAACATCCAGCCAAGGTTTAAATCTGAAAATGCACCTTGTTAAAAATATAATTTTTTTAGTAAAAGATTCGACTCAGAGTCGTTTAAATGATTTGTCGTTTGTCCAGATCTTTTGCCTGTTCGTATCAACGTCGACATGAGACAATGCCAAATATGAACTGCCGGATTCGGTAAAACGTGAACGAGCCTTTCCTTTCAGACACTAGCAGAGCGCAAGGGATCATGGGACTGATCATGATGCGAAGATTACTATCCCTGAGAGATGGCCAGATATGCGGCTGTGGGGAATAAAAGGTTAAAGTTCATTTTCACAACAGCAGCACAATATAGCCAACCGTGTGCTGTGTTTGTTCCTGTCATTTTTATGATGATTGATACAATACCCTACCTTGCAGCGTGGGATTCGCCGGCCGTTTGCTATTAAAGGAAGGATCAGCAAAGACTACTAATGTATAGGACTCTTGTCAGTAACTGTTACACGGTTTGTATGGACCAGTTTCTTCTTCCTCCAGATCCTGTAAGTGTTTCTCAGTACACAATCTGTAAGTGTGAATAAAATGGTTGCCTCGTTTTCTGTAGTTTGCAAAATATGTATTTAATTGTTTGTTAACTTGTAGTCATGCTGCGTGGCTTGTAACTACGTATCTGTTATAGATCAGTGCTTGTAATGTACAGTATCTCTCAGGTTAAATCTGTATGGGCTATTTCACAAATTGTGTCCAGTTGAAAATGTGACGCATGCTTCTTCCTTTACTGATTTAAATTTGTTTTGTTCTCACGATCTCCTGCTGTTTGTTGCTATGGCCACCATCAACATTTACACGTGTGTTGTGTTCTATTTTCAAAATAGTTCAACTTTTGCCACTGTGTGGATTAATACTGAATGTGTGTCGTTGTCATTACTTGGAGTCATGGTTAAGAATAGAGGAATATGCTATGACTACTGTTCGGCTGTTCGAATGCATCTTGTCGACATACAGCAAGTTTCCAAAAAAAAAAAAAAAAAAAAAAAAACAATGACAATGATAGCAATTCTGTTAAATGTTTCTGACTACCTCTGGAATAAATGGACATGCTCAAAACACTTCAGACCATATTTACACCTCTATTTAGAGCTGTTTGTCATGGTCGTAGGCGTGTGCGCACTTCTGGTATTGTCTGGGTTGTTGTCACGTGCTTATGTTGTGCCTACTCCACGTGCATTTGTTGTGCCGTGTCAGTGTTATTGTGGTCACGTGGTTTATTGCTACACCGATCAGCTGTTTTGGTCAGCTGCCCAGCTGTGGCTAATTACCAATTGGCTAAATCTGAGCGGCACTCTTTTGTTACATTGTCAGTTCGTCATTGTTTGTTCACGTGACTCTGTGTCTTGTCAGGAATCTCTGCGATCTTTCTCTGGATTTCTGGACTGTTTGCCTGGTTATCAGATGACCTCTGGACGCTTTCAGCTTACGTTTTGCCATGTCTTGTAAACTATTGTTTACCCTGTTTTTGGACTCTTTTTGCCCTATTATCACTGGTCAATAAAAACACTTGCATCTTGGACTTGAATCTCAGTTGTATTATCATTATTATTTACGTGAGCGTGACACTGTTGACTTAAGAAAAACTAATTTTGTCACCAGTTTTAAAACAGAGCCCTTGGTAGTTAACAGAGCATTCATGAGTGGCTGTTTATTGTCTGAAGTCAAAATAACCACTCTCGAGAAAAAAAAAAAAAAGATTTTTTTTCCAGATGTGTGATTTTATGACTGACCACTTAGGCTATGCCTAGATAAATCAGATTTGTCTGTTCAGGCATAACAACCCATCTACACAGGTTGCTTTCGTAATAACATGAGCATACCCATGTATGCACATGGCCATATCACCCTGCAGCCCAAGACCGGTTCCTCACTGAAGCTAAGCAGGGCTGAGCCTGGTCAGTACCTGGATGGTAGACCACAGAGGAAAACTAGGTTGCTGTTGGAAGCGGTGTTAGTGAGGCCAGCAAGAGGCGCTCAATCTGCAGTCTGTGTGAGTCCTAATGCTCCATGCAGTATAGTGACACTATACTTTCAGTGGGAGCCGTCTTTCAGATGAGATGTTAAACCGAGGTCCTGACTCTCTGTGGTCATTAAAAATCCGTAAAGAGTAGTGTAACCCCTATGTCCTGGCCAAACTCCCTCCATTGGCCCTTACCCATCATGACCTCCCAATCATCCCCATCCACCGAATTGGCTGTATCACTTTCTCTGTATTCCACCAATAGCTAGTGTGTGGTGAGCGAACTGGCGCCGTTGTTCTGTGGCTGTCGTCGCATCATCCAATTGCTGCACACTGGTGGTGGTGTGGAGAGACTCTCCCCGTCATGATTGTGAAGCGCTTTGGGTGTATATAAATATACATTACGTTACATTACATGTATGTGACAATGGTTTTGGAAAGTACTCCTTAGTCAAGGCCACTAATAAGCCAGTTGACCACTACTGACTAAACTGCAGCTCTGCTTAATCATTCATAGTCACTCAGATGAGCCTTGTTTCTTGCTAGTTTTTTCTCCATTTCTGTCACCTAATGAAGATTGGATTCCTTGCCACTGTCTCTTTTGGCTTCGATAATCACATCATTCAGCAAGTGACATTTATTGAACTAAACAGAATTATCACTGAACTGACTTTACTGAGTATGTCTCCAGAACTGCCTGATGATGAACTTGTTTCACATTAATGAAACATCATATCTGACTACGTTTTTGCCAGTTTATCTCTGTAAATCTGATTAATTAATTGCATAAGCACTATAGAAATAAAGGTGACTTGGCTGAAGTGGTATATTGGGATATTTGACACACTAGTAGTGGCCAATTTTCCTGTGTTTGTGTTCTAAACCTCCAAATCTGAATCAATTATAATCTGTTTTTAATTCTGCCTTTCAAGCCATTTGGCATAGCCTGAAAATAGCCTTAAAATAGTAACCTCATCTCTTCAAAAGGTCACACAATTGCATACATCATCTATGCCCCTAAGTGGTCAGGATGAGATGATGTTAAATACGTACATAGGAGTAGTAGCAACGGAGCAGATCTGGACTCTGTTTACTGGAAAATATGGAAAAACATACTGTTTCCATGCATGCTAAAACAGCATGGGGACATAAATATATATTTTTTTAATGGGAGGCAAATAGCACAGCACCCTGAGGAAACGGAACACATAGAAAATGACTTCAATCTAAAAATCACCATAATTAAATCCCATTCATGACTTCTAGGATAATTGCCTTGTATACAGTATAGCTATTCATGACCGCTAAAAGGATAATTGTATTGTACATACAGTAAACCCATTCATGCATTGCATAATTACCTCATACAGAATAAGAACACACATGCTCATTCAACAAACAGAACTCAGCCAGTTCCTCACATACACACATATTAGATTTATACTAATGACAGGGACTTTCCATATGGACTTCTGTTGTTTCCATACTGATATATACACTTACAGAAAACTTAAATTGCTTGCACTTTTTACACTTTCCAAAAAAAAAAATAATTTTTTACTATACTTGTGGGATGTTTGGTCCTCAATGTGTAGTAGCATAAACACGTACACACACACACGTGCACACAGTGGTGTTCTGTCTATACCATGACATACTGCATGCCCTTTTCACATCTCTGACCTTCTCCATGCCTCCAGCCCCTCGCAGGAAGTAAAGCCACTCCTGCTGAGAGATCTCTCCACTCTGCATCATGATCTCCACGCACAGCATGAAGCTGTAGATGGCCTTGTGCTGCTCAAAAAGTCCACGGGATACGTTCGTGTAGGCACTTAGAAGAGTCTGATTCAACAGGATCTGCAATCTCAGGCTCAGATCTTTGTGCTTCTCTGCTGATTCAATAGTATTGTTGAATAACTGCAAAGAAATTTTCAAGAAATTAGTAAATTGACAAAAGAATAACTCAAATGTCACTTTAGATAACTGTTTAAAATTTTGATATCACCGTTTTAAAAAAAAATAAACTAATACTTTTATTCAGCATAAACAGATTTAAAAACAAATAAAATTACATTAAGTTTCTACTTTTAGTGATTAAATTATCCTGACAAAGATGTTTCCACTAAGTTATTAATGTTTTATTTAATGAAATAAGAAATCAGAATAGATTACATTGTAAAAAAAAAATACTGGTTGCCTTAAAGTTCTAAGCTGAATCAAATTAACCGTATGAATCATTTGAACTTAAAATGACTTTCAAGAGTTCACACTTAGCTGATGACTGATTATAAAGCAAGTTTGGCATGCTGTCCCAGAAGAGAGCCCTGAGCTCATAAGATCCATGAACCCGGGGCTCCCTCCCGTTTGCAGGGCGAGGGGAGTTTGAGCTCAGGTAGGTCTCGAGAACTCCCCCCTTATTTAGAGCTGATGACATATTATAAATTGCTATAGTGAGATATACTGCTGGTTAAGAGCTCAAATATAGTGCTAATTTAGATTGATGAATTCACTTATTATGCATGTTTTTGGACTGTGGGAGGAAACCGGAGAACCAGAGGGAAACCCACGCAAGCACAGGGAGAACATGTAAACTGGCCAGTTAAGGATTTGAACCAGTGACGTCCTAGCTGTGGGGCAACAGTGCTTACCACTAGGCCACCGTGCCGCCCTATAATGGGAAAGGTGGAGGAGTAGGGGGGATTCTTCTAAGGTGAAGACAACTAAAGTAAGAAACTCTGGTTATTTATTGTGAGTTAGGAATCATCTGATTGGTGAATCAAGCGTTAGTTTATAAGGGATCAGCCGTAATCAATCATAAGCACATGCACCTCTCGAAATTAGTTTATAAATAAACTTCACTAAAACAGCCTGCGTAATTTATAAAGTTAAGTTAGAACATGATTAACTTAGTTTAATAAGTTACAATTAACTAAAAACATATGTTGTTATGACTAAATTATCATATGATATTTAAAGTGTACATTTTGTATAGACTATCGACTAGAGCTTAAAAAAATATTAACATGTCTAATAATGTTTTTAAATAAAGTTCTGAGAACATTAATATAACATGAGACAAATGTTATAAAATAATCCAAAAAATAACATTAAGACAACGTCTAAGAATTGAATGTTTTGAAGATGTCCAAAGATAATTCCACAATGTTTTTATTACTGAGAATGTTCTTAAGATATTTCTGTAATGTGAATGGAATGTTCTGGTATTGTTTACCGTTGATAGACAATTAATATAATAACATTATACTAAAACTCTATGATGGGGCGATGTGGTGTCGCAGTAGGTAGTGCTGTTGCCTCACAGCAAGAAGGTCGCTGGTTTGAGCCTCGGTTGGGTCAGTTGGCATTTCTGTGTGGAGTTTGCATGTTCTCTCCGCGTTCGCGTGGGATTCTTATGGGTGCTCCGGTTTCCACCACGAGTCCAAAGACATGTGGTACAGGTGAATTGGGTAAGCTAAAATTGTCCGTAGTGTATGTGTGTGAATGAGAGTGTGTGAGTGTTTCCCAGTGATGGGTTGCGGCTGGAAGGGCATACGCTGCATAAAACGTGCTGGATAAGTTGGCGGTTCATTCTGCTGTGGAGACCACAGATTAATAAAGGGACTAAGCCGAAAAGAAAGAAGAAAGAAATAACACTCTATGAAAACTTTTTGAATAATGTTAAAATAACATTAAAAAACTGAATGTTTTGAACATTCTGAGAACATTAAAAACAACGTTATATAACTTAATAAGAATGTTAATGGAACATTTTTAGAACCTAAAATTGATATCTAAGTAGATCTTTTCATGCAACTCACAGATTTTATAATAAAAGCCTTATACACTACAGCTACATTTGTCTGCCATTTTAATATGTCCAATAATTTGTGGAGGTGTCAACTGCATTCTACAGTCATATTAACACTCAAAATACAGGTAGTGGCAACTGCGTTTACAAATTTTCTTCATAGTGTAGAGAACTAAACTGTGCAACCTGTTGCTAAAGGCATATTTTAATGTGTATAATACTGCTGATGTGTTTTTCTTCTGAATGTGCAGTGCAAGAAATTGCAGGATACATCTTGACTTGAGTAGTGAGTAGTGCCAGATCTTCTAGTCTTCTAGTGTGTGTGGCTAAAATGTAAAATATAATAATTTTGAAGACATATTCAAACAGAAAACAGTCATTTTAAATCATAATTTCACAACTTTTCTGTTTAAATGCAGCCTTGGTGTAAAAAAATATACTAAACCTAAACTTTTAAACCGTATTATACTATGTAAAAAGCATTTAGCTGGGTTATTCATTCATTCATTTTCTTGTCGGCTTTGTCCCTTGCGGGGTCGCCACAGTGGAATGAACCACCAACTTATCCAGCACGATTTTACGCAGCGGATGCCCTTCCAGCCGCAACCCATCTCTGGGAATTTCCACACACACTCATTCACACTCATACACTACGGACAATTTAGCTTACCCAATTCACCTGTACTGCATGTCTTTGGACTGTGGGGGAAACCGGAGCACCCGGAGGAAACCCAAGCGAATGCAGGGAGAACATGCAAACTCCACACAGAAACGCCAACTGACCCAGCCCAGCCGAGGTTCGAACCTGCGACCCAGCGACGTTCTTGCTGTGAGGCAACAGCACTACCTACTGCGCCACTGCGTTGCCCTTAGCTGGGTTATATTTGGATAAATTACAATCGAAAAAAAACAAAAAACTATAATGACTGTTCTACACTAAAATTACCTGTTTAAAGTACTTTAGAGAGAACTGATACATGGGGTCAATCTCAGACAGGCTGGCAATGACAAAGTACATGATGGAGCCACGTGTGGCAACAGGGCGATACTTCTCTCTGGCTCTGTTGATCATCTCCTCTGTCGTCTCCGCCTCCACCAGCCGAGACTTAATGGCCTGAGATGTCACCTGCATAGGAGAAAAGAGGATAAATTGTTAGAAAATCTGTTTCTTGTCCGATATAAGCATTATATTCCAAACAGAGACAAATGTAATGACTCGACAGCTTGATGTGTTTGTAAAGAGCTCTTAAAATGCAGAAGGAGCTGTAAAGCTGTCCACACTGACAGCAGTATCTGTGTCACAGAGATACATGAGACTGTAGCAAAAGTGTCAGACAGAGACAAATCTGTTTTTGGTCTTCAAGACAGATTTTTCGCTCATTGCTGGGCCAACCTTTCGTTCATCTGTCTTTCTATCTGTACCTTCCATTCAGCCCTTCATTACTCTCTGTGGGTGGCAGAAGAGTGGCAGACAGTGACGTGCAATCTGTGCCTCTGATCTTCCCGCTCGCTCACATTTGGCACAAGCATAGTATGTCAGGGGAATTCTCTAAAAATGAATTGTGCTCAGTGATGTTTACTTGCCTGCCTCGCTAAAGAAATGCAGATCACAAATGCTGAAACACAACATGTGAATGTTGAACCACTGTACTGTAATATAAATCTAAAGAAGTCTATCTATCTACTGTAAGTGGAATTTTACAAACATTATTCAAAAATGTGGTAAAATACTCCTGATGGGTCACTTGTGATAGCGACATTAAAAAGGAAAACTGACATTTGTTTTTCCTTTTCCAAATCCTAAAACAAATCCTCAAAAGAAAAGCTATGGATTAAACTTTGTTTCATCTTTCACTTTCAAATGAGCATGTATTTACTATCAAATGAGCCTTCTTTCTTTTTCGTTAACTGTGACATTTGCATTGACTCTGAAGTAAATCTCCTTTTAGTGTGAAACGTTCATTAGCATAGTGGAAAATAACCTTTTAATGAAAAGTATTAGATAAACAGTGGCAACCAAATGAGCCTAGACACTTAGATGAATAAATGTCAAAGCATTACCAAGCGATTTCAGTAGACAAATGATGCAAGTCCTGTTCTCAGAGCAGAATTTTAGTTTGTTACATTTGCAACATTTTGTTTGAAGTCAATATATGTAAATATGCATTGCAATTCAAAGGATTGGGGATATTGATTTTATTTATGTATTTGTATTTTTTTAAAGGGCACTTTTTTACCCCTTTTTCAAGATTAAATATAAATATTCTGTGTCTCCAAAATGTGTCTATGATACCTTTTAAAAACTGGGGAATTTGAGCTGTTAGGACATTGTAGCTGTTTTTGTTGCCTGTGCCTTTAATGCAAATGAGCTGGTTCTCACCACCCACCGTTCCCATGTGCCTGTCAGAGTCGTAGCCTTCACATAGATAAACAGCACAGTGACAGACAAGAATGAAGCAGATCTCCATTACTACAGTAAAACTTTCCCAACTGTTATTTGTTATATTTGTTGTGGAGTTAATTCAAGCCTTTCTGCAACGATGTGTCACACACAATGACGTTATAAAGCAAGCGCACACACACACACAAACACACACACACGTTTAGCTTTGCACTGTTTTTGCATGACAAAAGTGACAGGATACACATTATTATACACTGCTGTATGGACATCCGTTATGTTAATGTACAAAATAAACTTGATTTAAGTCCACAAACCGAAATTAAAGTATCTTCTTTTATAATTGTAGTGACACTGTGCGGCTGTGGTGTTGAATTACGTAGCAATTTTGCTGTCTTTATTACAAACATGCACTGTTTTAAAAATGTTTTAAACTTGTAAAACTCATTCTTGAGGTGCAGATGATCACAGGGAGCTAAACAGATCTTTTAATCCCAGTTGCTTTGCGCACATCCTGTCTTATGGATGTGATTAGATACGTCAGGAAACTAAAAAAAAGAGCCTTATTGTGTTTCTATCACTCCAATATGACTGTGGACAGACTATACCTACAGACAGTTCTGTCCAAACAGCTTACAAAAGTTGATTTTCATCATAGGTGCCCTTTAAATCAAATTTATACTTTGGACAGCTATATTTTCATCCAAAAATGCAAATTAACTTTATGCACAAAACTGGATTATCGCATAAAAGATGTGGGAATAAAGCTGCATTTCCATCCAACGAGTCAAAACGAACAAAATCGTCACTTCCTGACTAACTGGCGTCAAATATCAACAGTAAAAATGGAATTTGCTGCAGTAGGAGAAGTTGGGTGAGTGTTTTCTTCATTCAATAAATGACCTCAGAAGGCAATCCTGACACGCCAGTGAACGTGGCGTTTGAAGTCAGAGCACAGTCGCTCTTGATTCTAGTGTTTATTAATAATACAATAACACTAATACAGAAACGGTTACAGCGTTTTAGAATGACCAAAACAACATTTCAGATGTTTTACAGTGTGCTCAGCCTGCTGGTTTATCCATTCGCACACATTTTCATCATCACGTGATCTCTTATAACCAAATCACATGACCTTTTTTAATGCGCATACTGTAATTTGTGCGGTAAAAGTGTTTCCATTGCAGCTTCTGCTCATCTTTTCTTATCGAAAAAAAAGTTTATCCTACTCAGTTATGCGCATACGTTTTTTATGCGCATTTTCAAAATTGATGCGCATCTTGCCATGTCCATCAACCGTTTTTTTATGCGCATATCCAAAATGCTCATAAAAATAGGGGGATGGAAACGTGGCTAATGTCACATTAATATAAAGCAAAGGCTTTTATGTTATTCTTGGATGTGCATTTATACAACAAAGAATCCTGCAAAAAATAAAAAATAAAATCATGATAATGTTTCACTAAAATGTTTCCTGTGCCACAAATCAGCATCCAAAAATGATTTCTGAAGCATCATGTGACACTGAAAACTGAACACACTCTCTTTCAAATTCTGACACTAACCTTTGACTCTTGTAAGGTCTGTACGAGCTCCTCATTGTCCAGGATGTTTCCCTCAGAAGTGAAGAGCAGTTTGAGGATTCGGTCTTCAATGGCTTTCAGTTGATTCCGATCTGCATTGATTCGGACTATCAGCTGGCTTCTCTGTTCTTCCAAGTCAGGACGCTCTAGACGGACTACATCACTAGGCACAGACATAAAGTAGATAAATGAATAAACGCCCAGAGATGGGAAGTAACGAAGTACAAATACTTCGTTACTGTACTTAAGTAGTTTTTTCGGGTATCAGTACTTTACTCCACTACTAATTTTTTTGACTACTTTTTACTTTTACTTCTTACATTTTTACACAAATATCTGTACTTTCTACTTCTTACATTTTTGAAACCACGGTCGTTACTTTCGTTTTTATGTGTTTGGTGGCGCGATCTATATTATTTCTTGTCATTGCGCAATAATATGAGCGCATTTCTGATGCAGTCAGTCTGTTTTTCCTCATTGCGCGCCTGCGTGCTGTAGCGCGCGGCTTCTTCAAGGCTATCGCACACCGTACATGGCCTAGTTCATGAGGATTACTATGAGAAAGGCTAGGATTACTACGCAGTGTCAGAGGGAAACGGCGAATTTAACATGACTGATGCTGCCTTGTTTACACGGTAATAAGACACCTTTTGCTCGATCGGATCACAGGTAAACGAGACACATTCCAGTCAAAAACATGCTGTTTAAATGCTTACGCCTTTTTTTCCACTTCCGATCATACTGCATAAGCTTTCTCTGGTCTTTCAATCTAATACCGCGAAAAATAGTGCTTTTTTTGTAAAACAATCAAATACTTTACAAAAAATGTATGCATTGCGGTTTATTTCCTTTATTTCTGATGAGTTCATATTTCCTAATACAGAATTTATGCTGTTTTTCAGGTTTTATTGACTATATGATTTTACATAGGCCTATACTGTTGTCTTCAATTAATAATTTTTAACAAATATTTTACAACAACAAAGGTAGTTATACTGGGCAATTTATGTGTATGTTACCTGTCTTACCTGTGTATGTTGCTTTTAGCATATAATAAATGTATTACAGTTTTTCTCAGTCACTTTAGTACATTTCTCAGATCAGAACTGAAATTTGTAAAACAGTAGGCCTGTGTATTTCTCAAAACAACACGTATAAATAGCAAAACACCATGGATTACCTGCAAAAGCCAGTCTCCTGCTCAAAATTCTTCAGTTCATCTCTCAAAACTAAATTTCTGTGTCAGTGAACATGTCAGTGGTGCAGAATGACATGTCCTTGTGTCATTGTATATGAATAAGACTCAAATTACTTAGTCATGTTATCAGTATCAGTGTACTCTGGAGGGCTGTTCTGGTGTAAACTATGGCAATATTTTTGCTGTTTGTTCTGTAATTTGTTGCCAGATCATGTCATTCTGATACAGAAAGGAAAAGAGAGCACCACATAGCACAAAGAAAAAACAAAAGTAAAAATGTGAACAGGACAACCTCCTTTTAGACCTTTATTAGAAAAAGTCAAGATTCATCTGGGAGAAATGTAAAAAATGCATTATGACTAAATATTAAGACAACTTGTTCAGGCATTTGAACGATTAAATGTTGTGGGGGTGAGACTATTCAACAGAGATAAAATAATACATGTTGATCAACATGACATGAGCAACTGATAATATAGGAAACATCAGAGAATTGCACATAACCATTTGCATGGATGAGCAAAAATATTTGCAACTTGTTCATAAAGAGAAACTGCTTTTCTGATGTGCACAAGTGACACAATGATGATCTGAAGATTGAACAGGGAGTTTAAAGAATTTCAATTCTGATCTGAGAAATGGACCAAAGTGACTGAGAAAAACTGTAGCAGAATTAATGTTTATACATTAAATAAAATAACCACAATACCTGAAAAAACACTGAAATGGCAGGTTAAATAAAAGAGCTGCTTTTTGAAGAGAATAAGCAGCTTTAGCCTAATGCAAAAAAATAGTTTGCAGTCATGTCTGATAAGTATTTATTTTAGCAAAAGAAAAAAATCAATATATTTTGGACAGAATTCAGTGTAAAATGTAAGACATTATTTATTAAGATAGACAGAGTGTATCAACATGAATGGCAGCTGTTGTTTTTGATCTAACAGTGGCAAAACTACATGCTGAACACTGTGAGTTTGTGTCAGGATGATTACCTACTTATCTCACTCGCTATCCTTCAGCTTCGTCCCTGATTTATCAGGGGTCGCCACAGCAGAATGAACCGCCAATTATTCCAGCATTTTTTTTTACGCAGTGGATACTTTTCCAGCTGCATCCCAGTACTGGGAAACACCTATACACATTCACACACACACACTTTTAAACTACTGCAAATTTAGTTGAATTATTATTCGCCTATACCGCATGTCTTTGGGACTGTGGTTGAAATGAGTACTTTTTACTTTTGTACATTTTTCAGGCGGTACTTCTTTACTTTTACTTAAGTACAAAAGTGTAGTCAGTACTTCTACTTTTACCAAAGTCGTTTTAAACACGAGTATCTGTACTTCTACTTAAGTAAAGGATGTGTGTACTTTTGCCATCTCTGTAAACGCCACATAAATAATACAAAAACCACATTGTGAAAAAATAATTGCTTATCAGTCAACCTTGATTCGAAGACATACAATATGATAAATAGTAAAAGTATATACAGGTCCAAAAATATTGGGACATCAACACAGTTTTAACATTTTTGGTTCTATACACCAACAAAATGGATTCAAAATGAAATGATGTGCTTTAACTGCAGACTGTCAGCTTTAATTTAAGGGGTATTTTCATCCAAATCAGGTGAACGGTGTAGAAATTACAACAGTTTGCATGTGTGCCTCCCACTTGTTAAAGGACGAAAAGTAACGAGACAGAATAATAATCATAAATCAAACTTTCACTTTTTAATATTTGGTTGCAAATCCTTTGCAGTCAATTACAGCCTGAAGTCTGGAACAAATAGACATCACCAGACGCTGGGTTTCATCCCTGGTGATGCTTTGTCAGACCTCTACTGCAACTGTCTACAGTTCCTGCTTGTTCTTGGGGCATTTTCCCTTCAGTTTTGTCTTCAGCAAGTGAAATAAATGCTTAATTAGAGTCAGGTCAGGTGATCGACTTGGCCATTGCATAACATTCCACTTCTTTTCCTTCAAAAACTCTTTGGTTGGGTCATTCTCCATCTGCACTGTGAAGCACCGTCCAATGAGTTCTGGAGCATTTGACTTAATATGAGCAGAAGATATTGCCTGAAACACTTTTCTGCTTTTGTCAGCAGTCACATCATCAATATATACAAGAGAACCAGTTCCATTGACAGCCATACATGCCCACACCATGTTACTACCACTACCAGGTGCCACCACCATGCTTCACTGCTTAGGATCACAAACAGTTCCTTTCCTTCTCCATACTCTTCTCTTCCCATCACTCTGATACAAGTTGATCTTGATCTCATCTGTCCTTAGGATGTTGTTCCAGAACTGTGAAGGCTTTTTTAGAACTCTAATCTGGCCTTCCTGCTTTTAAGGCTCAACAGTGGTTTACATCTTATGGTGAACCCTCTGTATTCACTCTGATGTAGTCTTCTCTTGATTGTTGACTTTGACACACAACACCTATTTCCTGGAGAGTGTTCCTGATCTGGGTCCACCACAGTTGTTTCCGTGGTCTTTTGATGTTGCTGAGCTCACTGGTGCTTTCTTTTTTTTAAGAATGTTTCAAACAGTTGTTTTGGCCATGGCTAATGTTTTTGCTATCTCTCTGATGGGTTTGTTTTGTTTTTTCAGCCTAATGATGGCTTGCTTGACTGATAGTGATGGCTCTTTGAATCTCATCTTGAGAGTTGACAGCAACCGATTCCAAATGCAAATAGCACACTTGAAATGAACCCTGGACCTTGTATCTGCTCATTGTAATTAGGATAATAAAGGAATAACACACACCTGGCCATGGAATACACCTGGCCAATTACTTTTGGTCCCTTAACAAGTGGGAGGCACATATGCAAACTTTTGTAATTCCTACACCATTCACCTGATTTGGATGCAAAGGCCCTCAAATTAAAGCGGACAGTTAGTTTTATTTGTCTAAGCATTTGTCTGTAGTTCTAAGCATTTGTCTGTAGTTCATAAATTATATGAACACTGAACAGCTGAACTATAATTCAGTACACCAAGGTGTTGATCTCTATGGATCATAATATAAAAAGTAAAGTCTCGAAAATCTATATTTTTAAATAAAAAAAAATAAATAAAAAAATATCAGCTTCTATCCTCCAAGTGAATTATTTGGACGTTTTGAAGTTCTTTTTTTTTTTTTTACTTTTAATGGAGGATCGATTTTGAGATTTAGTTTTTTACAGAGTGATTTGTTTATATATAATCTTTTTGACATTATACATTTCAATAGTAACAGCGCAAAAACACTTATTTATTATATACGTATATAAAAAATATTTTCTTATTAACAGAATGAAAAAAAAGGGAAACCCCTCAGTAAAACCTGGTTTACTGGTTAAAAGCATAGCAACAGAATGAAACTGTTTGGTGTTCACGTCTAATTTCTGAATTTCTAAGTTACCTAAAGTAAATAAATACATTTAAAAATTTAAAAAGCTTTTTGGGTTCATGTTGATTCGGAAATTACCTTAAGATTTGATCTTCCAGTCCAGATTTAGTAACAGTGAAGTTGATGATGGTCACTTTGATGCACACCTGGCATGGAAAATAAGTCACAGAATAATTAAGGATACTTTAATGAGATCATATCAAATTTAAATTGTACAGTATCAACCTGAAATCAATTCAAATAAATAACTTGTTTTGATTTATCTCAGTTTGGAAATTAATGGATAAAAACAGCACAAACTAAACATTCAAATGATTGGCATCATGTGCTAAATGTGTGCCCTTATGAGCCACTGCTGTTGTCCCTTTCCTCTCTAAAAATCCTCTAGAGGCACACTTTGATTGGCTTTGTGTTTTGTATTTGCTGTCTGTCTGTGAGAATGTTTTTTTAGTCCAGACTGGTCTGTCAGCACAGCTCATCTCCCTTAGTTAAGCTGAAATGACAGGTCTGTCCAGTCTCTAATGCTAAAGCTTACAATGGCACATCCCCGTTTGACAGGCAACCATATCTGGTGGTGTGCTCTCTGCCTGCTGCAAGTGCTGTTGCCCGTGGCCCTGTCTGTTATGATTGCTAGGGCATTGTCTCCTGGCAGGTGGGCACTGATCCGCAACCACCCCAGAATGGTGCAGCGAGAGTTGATATGGCATTGAGCCAGCGAGAGATTGGTGCACAAGGTGATGGCACAACAGATTTGTGAAGGGCTGGTGCCAGCCGTGTCCACTTTGCTGCAGTGCCAAATCCAGTTGACCTTATACAGGTGTCAGCCTCCATCCCAGAAAGCCCTCTCTAAAATTTCCCCTGCCATTAGCACAATAGACTGAGAAGCTAAATTAAACAATGAGCTGCTAATGAAACACAGACAGTAATTAGATACAACAAAACACCGTAGGGGTTAGACATTTGCATGGAAGAATATATTGTCATGGTGACACTGATTACTAGATATCAAATACAATAAATATTTAAGGGAGTATTTGCGCTTAGCGACTTTATGTTTTTTTATGAACAAATAACTTTTAAAAAAAATGATAAAATGTCCAAACTGATAAAATAACTAAAATAAAAAATGTGAATGGTGAAAGTTCTGTAAATCCTCTCACATTTATTGCATCTTAGACATACACACACACACACACAATAATTATTTGTTTTATTGTTATATAATTTAAATGTATTTAAACATAAACAGCAGTGTTTTTAAAACCTTGTTCAGAAGTAACATACTAAGTTTAGTTTCAATGGGGTTATGCAGTATATGGAAGTCATACTTGACTACTTAAACATATTATTCGTTCAGCAATTTCAAAGGTGATGTTTCCATTAGCTATGCTAAACTGCATCTATTACTAATAACTAGGCCCACACGGAATCTGCGTGCGCAGAATTCTGCAGATTTTCTGCAGATTTTCCGCAGATTTTTAGCCCATCATTGAATGGGCATTTGCATTTGGATTTGCATTTTAAACATTAAATACAAGTTAAAAATATATTCTTTTTTATTTAACATATTAAGGTTTTAGTTATGATACTCCCAAAATAATTCCGCAGAAATCCACAGATTTTTACCAAAATTCTCTGCAGAAATAGCAAAAAACGTCCGCAGATTCCGTCTGGCCCTGCTAATAACACATCTTATTTTGAATACATATTTTGAATGTACTCTTGTATTTTCTGCTTGTGTGTGTATGTGAATGGCCTGGGCACAATCTTGGATCCTGTCTTTTATATCGTGGAAATTGAAACCACTTCCTCGTCTGTCAAACAGTTGACAGCGAGACAACATTTGAGGCTGAGGAGGGTTTGCTATTGTTTGATCGTTTGTTCTCACAGCACAGCAGAGGTGGAGCACTGTGTGTTTGGGAATCCAGTATCAATTTTCAACAGTCAAGACTCTGAACAAATGACTATGACCATTTAGAGTCCTTGTCACATTGTTTGTTTCAATTCTTTATCTCTCTGACCTAATTATATAAGTTAGTATTTCACTATGGGGATGCCTACAGACTTTTATGTGAACAGTGTGTATGGAACTATCTTTAAGAGTACTGTATGGCAATGACATAATCAAATTCTCATTTACACATGCTCAGGTGGTTGATTGGTTTATTTTTTCTATCAGCCTGCAACATGATATTTTTGTGACAAGAATACGTTGTGAAGCTTTATTGCTCAGTCGCCAATTTAGCACAGACACACATACTGTAGTCATATAAGACTAAGGTGGCCCAGGTACACATACAGCAGTCTTGTTCTCCAGAGTTAAAGTCTGCATGAACCGGAAGCTATGACCAATTTTGCATTGTGACACAGTTCCTAGAGAAACATATTAATAATAAATGAGAAAACAGTGGCTGTGGCTTGTTTTTTCTATACTGCAAGCTGATTGGATGCAGTAAAGTAGACATTTCATTCAAAAAGACCAGGAAAGGGGTTTCGGGAGAGTTATTACAACCTCTTACAACAGACACCTCCTCCTCACCATTTCTGTTTGTTGCCATAACTGATGGGGGGGGGGGGGGTATCATTAAGATTATTAACCCTGCCAAAGAGCTCAAGGAAGAATTTAATTGAAAACAGGAAGTGCATTTTCAGATTTTAATTTTATATTACGGGCAAACATTTTTTTTTACTCAATGACTTGTACAAGTCAATAAATTGTTCACCACAAAACTAGAAATGTAAGCTTACAAAATCATGTGGTTAGCTTTCATTTCATTTGTACTTTAAGCTAGTTGGCAAAGTAGCCAAGTCCCACATAGTCTAGTACATTAGTATAAAGCCATTTGGCAAAATGCCTTGGTGGACACACACTCTTATGCCGTTCAGTCTGCATGATTTTAGCCCTGATTTTGACTCACCGACAGGTTTTGAGAAATCGCAGACAAATAGCTGAAATCACAGGTAAATCAGTGCTTGTCCACACAAGTAACAATCACACAGTATGAACTTTCAAAGACGTGATCTGAGAAAATCGCTGATGAGTCACCGACACCCGTGAGATATTTGGCATGCTAAATATCTGGAGCTGTCAGCGATTCAAATCATGCCATGTGAAAAGCGTTCTGATTGAAAATTACATCTGCGATTACCTACAGCCAATTTGAGAGCAGCATCTACTAGTGTGGGTATCTGTAGGCCAGCAAAAGGTTGGGGAGAAGTTAAAAGCGCTCATGTTCAGTTTATTTGGACCCAAGAAATTAAGTAGGGGAAATATGGAAACAGTATCCATCATCTCCGTTTGACATGTCTTCTGAGCAATACCACAACCAGGTCAAAGAGGAAAAAAAGTTGAGGAAAAATAGAAAATTCCCTTTAAAGCCAGGTGAGCAAAATAAGCACATTTTCTAACCCACTAAAGACTTCTTTCTCGTTATGTGGTTCTTGTGTGTGTTTGGTTGTGAGACATAGTTTGCAGACCAAGACAAAGTTGTCTATAATTCTTCCTAATTTAAAGTCAGTGTGAAACCCTCTGCCGCGATCTATCTTGCAGTGTAAATACAGCACCAGATAGTCATGCAGTGTGAAAACATCAGTGACGGGACTACTTTGAAAATCGTGCAATCTGAACTCAGCATTACTGTAGTGTTAAGCAAGGTATCCCAGGTATACATGGACAGTAAAAAATGTGGCTCAAAGCCTTATAGTGCAAAAAAAGACCAAGCACATCAACATTGCCATCTTTATTACTACACTAAATCTCTCAGAGACTTTTCATTGAATGTGTATATGGAAATTAAGAGATTAGATTTATATTTGTCTTTTTAAGACACATTCATAACAAGTGCAAATGAAACTGTTTTAAAATCTCGGATAGAGGATCGCACAAAAGGGGGCAGCACAGTGGGTCAGTGGTTAGCACTGTCACCTCACAGCAAGAAGGTTGCTGGTTAGAGGACCGGCTGGACCAGTTGGCATTTTTGTGTGGAGTTTGCATGTCCACGTGTTCGCGTTCCTCGTGTCAAGGTGCTTCAGTTTCCCCCACAGTCAAAACACATGCACTATAGGTGAATTGAATAAACTAAATTGGCCATAGTGTATGTGTGTACGAGTGTATAGGTTTTTCCCAGTACTGGGTTGCGGCTGGAAGGGCATCCACTGCGTAAAACATATGCTGGAATATTTGGTGGTTCATTCAGCTGTGGTAAACCCTTATAAATAATAGTGATGTGCGGATCGATACTAAAATATCGATATCTCCGATACCAGCTTTGTATGTTCTAGAATCGATTATCTTATCAAAATATCGATATTTCAGTAATTTGGAGCAAATATGTAGTTTATTGGAAATAGAAATACAGTGGAAAGTAACCACAATTACCCTAGTTCATCTGAATAATGCCAACAATGCGGAACTACTTGTTCTTCCGCCTGCAAAGTCATGTGCGTAAAATGGCACAATACAACTGCAGTCAGATCACGCTAGCTAGCCACTTAGTCAGCTGGCACATGTTGTTCAATTACTCTGTCATTGGATATGGGCGACCGCAAGCGAAGTTATGTGTGGAGCTACTTCACTTCCATAAACTCAAACGGTGCAGTTTGTGACACGTGTAACAAAACAGTGAGGTACTGTGGTAATACCACAAACCTAATCAAACATCTAAAATCGCAAGACAGAATATGACAACGTCATGAGACTCATGACTAGGCGGTCAGAAGAGGAGGAGAGGCACATGTCCTGCTGGGGCGAGACAGACATCGCTTTCAGAGTCCTTAGGTGCAGCAGGCAGGCACTATCCAGGTACAGAGGGAGAAAATCTGACGATGTGGCTGTATTTTGGGGGCTTGGGTTTTTTTGTGACAATGATAAAACAACGGAAAACGGTTCAAAACGGTTCCGGGACCCGGATTAACATGTCACTAAACGTAGAAGTGTGAATGTTTTTTTAAGACGTTCAGGCCGACGTTTTAAGATATACATGCTCAGATGCTCTCAATAAATATGTAAGTTGGCTTTTTTGCATGATAATTCTTCATCAATAAACAAGAATAACCCGTAATATGTCTCGTATTCAGTATGAAGTGACACTTTTAAGTACACTACTTGCTATTTTAATTTCCCAAACACTCATTTTTGGGCAAAGTATCGGTATCGGATCGGTATCGTCGATACTCGCCTTCATTTTACCTGGTATCGGATTGGATAGGAAATCAGTGGTATCGCACATCACTGATAAATAAGTGACTAAGCCAAAAGAAAATTAATGAATGAGAATCTCTCAAAATCAGAAATATAAACAGGCCCTACATTTTTAGTGTATTGAAAAAGTAAATATATTTTACATATAATGTAATTTAATTCAATTTAGTGGATTTTTATGTCATTTATTGATGTCATGTAATGTCTGTCATTTGCTCAGATTCGCTCACAAACCTCGGGAAGGTAGTGGGGATTGGCCATTTTGGTGGTCATGTAAAAACGGAAGTTTTTATCATAGTCAATGTCAGAATCTCCCAGTCGGATCAATGTTCTGCCACCTGACACAAATGTCTGCTTCAGAAGAATGGGCTCCAGAGCAGGGTCCAGAGTTTCTTTTAGCTGCACACACAGATAGACAAATAAATATTGCAGTTATGACAAATATCATTCAGCATTCAGTTTCATGTTTGTTTAATCTATTTATACAACAGCTGCAATGTCTCTTCTTAAAATCAATCTAAAAATAGATGCTGGGTGAAATCTATATGCCTCAGTAGTCAGCAGTGAAAACAAACATGACGGAAACTAGATTCATCAGAAAATCACATCTGGCAAGAGTCAGAACTAATAAACTCACTACAGAATCACTCATTTAAGACTGAATTACACTATTCAAAGCTAATCAAATCAGTTTGGCAGTGTTATTGGTTCCTAAGAACTCTAATTCATTATTTAAAATATTTAATTACTTTTCTTCAGCAGTGCATTTGTATTTAAATTTGACTACAAACTGTCAACACTGAAAGACAAAACAAAGATCACCTCCTCTAGAAGTACAGGCATGCCCAGTCTGATGGCATTCTCAAGTGTTCGGAGGAAGCCTGCATCAGTAAGCTTGATCACCTTTAGACCGTTCTTTGTCTCTTTAGACCGTATCCAACGATTTGCCTGGATGCAAAACGATAAAGCTTGGATTTAATGAATTTATTAAGTAATAACTCATTTTATTATTGAATACTTGAGAGTATACATTGTGTTTAATATATTTAAAAGGGAACATTTTATTAACACAAATGTAATGCTTTATCAGTAGTACATATTAAGTTTTTATCTACACTGTAAAAAATTATTCTGCATTTTAATTTTCTCAACGTGATTTTGTAAGTTGAAACAACAAATTTGTTAATTCAACTTAACCTGGTAAGTTTTCGCTGTTCTAACTAGTCTGTAATAGAGTGATTGACGACTCAACTTAAAAACATATGCTGAACCAGCATCCTTTAAGTTGCGCCTCATACTTCCAATCCAGCAGGTGGCGGAATATGTACCATTAAGTCAGTTTGCCAAATGCTAGTTAAACACCAGAAGAAGTCAGACACATGAGCTGCGTCCCAAATAGCACATTATACACTATGCACTTATGCACTATGTACTTATGCACTTAAACACTCAACAGCATACAGTAGTCAGAGCGGTAACACTTTATTTTAACCACAAAATTGTCCGCAAATTTCTGGGAATTACCACCACAAAATCAGTCATTTTTAATCGCAAAAAATCACACAAAAAAATCTTGAAAAACTAGGGGGTCTGCATATGTATGTAGTGTTGTCCCAAATGGAACACTAACGTTTTTTTTTACTAAGCAGAAATTTAAAACGTTTCCCTAATGACATTTGATGGTTGCCAAATTAGTGAAATAAATGACCAAAGTACCAAATAATACCTGCATGAGTATAACCGCATTCACCATCGGGAGGCGCTATAATCACTCTTGTAGGAGAATTTTGCTTTCACAATCCAAAATAAACAAAGTTATCCAACATGTGCGCCCGATAGCTCCACCCCTTCTGCTACGTGAGCAAAGCTGCGGTCATTAAGTGCGTGAAGTGTCCATCATTCCACACCCCATATTACTGGTTGAATGAGTGCATCATCCGGGTAATTAAAAAAAGTGCACTAATTATTTTTAGAGTTTTTATTGTGAACACACTACTTACACTATTTATACTACAAAATGGCGTAGAATAGTGCATAAGTATGCGTATCGCACCTATGGAAAATTTTTCACCAGATTTTTTTAATTGTTCAATCATCACATTTGGTAAGTAAAGCTTCTTTAAATTTGTTATAGCTTGTAAAATGACAAATATGAACTGACTGTCAATGTATTGTTCCCAGTATAAATGTTTCTAGAGCAGATTAGACCTTTAGAGCAGAGAGATGATTCCTGGAAATCAGAAACTGTTGATGAATAATGGAGCAAATATCTACAGTGCAAGAGTAAACTTTATAAATAAAAAGAGTATGTATAAAAATACATTGAAATAAAGATGTTGAGATCAGATTTTATTATCTTCCAAGTTCTGGTGTCATTTTTTCCAAGAGCCTGTGTTTTTTAGAGTTGTGTATTTTAGAGTTTTATTTTAGAGTTATTTTTTTCTCCTCTTGAGATTACTTTTACTTTACAATTACTTTGTAAAAGATTACTTCATGAGAGAAAATACCTTGTGAAGACAATTATATTGTAAGTACATTATGTGTAATTGTAACATTTGGAAGTAAAGACCTTAATAAGATGTGTAAGGCATTTCGTTGTCTGTTCTGTTTCTAATTGAAAAAATCTGCTAGATTAAGTTCAGTGAACTTGAAAAAATAAGGTAATGTATTTAAACTAAACTTGGCAAGTTCTGCTAAATTGATAATGTAAGTTAACCTATTAAACTAAACTTTGCAAGTTCAGTTAACTTGAAATAAGTAGTTGGGTCAATTATTTAACTTAAAATGTTAAGTCAATACAACTTAACTCAGTCAATGCAAAAAGATGACTTAACTAAGTCAAGTTGAGTGAACAAATATTTTTTTTACAGTGTATCTATGTGATCAGAAGAACAGCTTCTCTAAATTGATGTGTGAATAAATGAATGATGTAAAAAAAAACTTGCTATTATTACATTATTATTACATTATAAGAGGACCTTAAGGAACATCATGAAGTTTAAACAAATGGAGTTTATGACCTCTTTAATGATATACATGTATGCATTTATATATGGTGAAAATTAATAAATTAATTAATTAAATGTTTATTTCTCTTACTGAGGTTTTCAAAATAATTAATAACCTCATCCTAGGAAGGCATCACAGTGGCGCAGTGGGTAGCACAATCGCCTTACAGCAAGAAGGTCGCTGGTTTGAGCCTCAGCTGGGTCAGCTGGCATTTCTGTGTGGAGTTTGCATGTTCTCCCAGTGTTCGCGTAGGTTTCCTCCGGGTGCTCTGGTTTCCCCAACAAGTCTAAAGACATGTGGTATAGGTGAATCGGGTAAGCTAAATTGTCCGTAGTGTATGTGTGTGAATGAGTGTGTATGGATGTTTCCCAGTTGCAGCTGGAAGGGCATCCGCTGTGTAAAACATATGCTGGATAAGTTGGCGGTTCATTTAGCTGTGGTGACCCCAGATTAATAAAGGGACTAAACTGAAAAGAAAATGAATGAATCATAGGAAGTGTATGCAAGCTGATTTAATTCAATGCTAATGTGTTTTGATTCATTAATGAAATTATTATAGAATTAAAATGGCAATTGAATAATTTATTAGACAGAATTTCATCATTGACTATAATATAAAGATGCCTTTAAAACGATAAGACAAAAAAGGATGTTTTTACCATCACCATGTGTATGTGTGGACTTGAATATGTGCGTGTCTGACAGAGATCTTTATCAGATGGAAGAGAAACATCTTTATCAGGTGAAAGGGATGTGACAGCATGTCTGAGACATTCTGCTGAAGTGAAGAAAGGAATGTCCAATGTGTGTGTGTGTGTGTGTGGGATGTGCATGTGGAATCTAAAAATCATGATGCTGTGTTAAGCGTGTACTGTTTGCGTCACAGTTTTGTGTGTGTGTGTGTAATTGTGAGACAGGCTGATGTTTGATTGTCGGTTTCAGTCTCTCTGGAAGACAGAAGTCTCCCATGAGAGACAGCCAGATGGAAAGAAAGAAAAACACAAATGACAATAAAGAGCGCCGAAAAAAGGAGAAAGACAGTCAAATGTGCTGAAAGCGGAGGACGGTAATGAAAACGGAGAGGCCAGAATGGGAGAAAGATATTTGTATGGTAATGCAAAGAGGCTGGTTGTTTTCCTATCTGGGTTGTGACGGCTGTTCTTCATACCATTTTGACAACATCTTCAACCAACTGAACAACACTCAGCTTTTAAAGAGGCCCTTCGCCTGACACACTCGTTTATGTCCTGATGTCACAGAGGGCATGAAATTCAAAACAGGAATCCAATTGGAAAAGATCTATTGAGGTGTCAAGTAGTATTCTGAAAGCATCTTTCAACAAGTCAGTGTTCATTTAGCTCCACTTGACCCTACACTCTCGGAAAGAAAGGTACAAAAATGTGTTCTTGGTCACTGAGGCAGTACCGCTTTCAAAAAGTATACTTTTTAGGTATTAATATGTACATTTTATGTATTTTATAGTTATTTCTGAGAGTGTAAACATAATGCATTCATGGAATAGTTTGGGAATATGTATACAGCTAAAGACTAAACTCATACATGTGCAGCATGCTATTTAAAATGTTCCTTAATAACAACTACATGTGTTACACTGAGCCTTTGTCTTATGCACAACATGCAGGTTATAATAACATGACTGGTAAGATATATAATAACATATATTATTATTAAGCAAATATGCACAGTGAAAACAATTATAATGTCCAAAACAAACAAAAATATTTCAATTTTATAAAATACTGTCCTTTTGAGCTTTCTATTCTAGAATTGTGTGTGTGTGTGTGTGTGGGGGGGGGGGGGGGGGGGGTCATACGACTCTGATCATAATACACAATAAAAACTGCTAGCAGAGCAAATATAAAATATTTTCTGAAGAATGTCCAACGCAGGATTAAATTAAATATGGTAATCTAGAAAGCTAATATTTGAAATTGTAATAAAAATATATTGTTTTATTGTATTTCTTACCAAATAAATGCAGCCTTGCAGAAAAAAACTACATTAAAAAACATTCAATCTTAAACTTTTACCAATAATATTTGGAAAAATACAAAATTAAGAGACAAAGAAAAGAAAACAGAACAAGAAAAGTGAATAAAAGAAACTTTCATGTAATCAATCTGTTTTTTGTCCATATGGGAACACCTTGTAACAAAACTGCAAATATGAAATACTATCAAGCACATTGCTAGACGTACCGCATGATGTGCACTAGGTAGTATTTTACTTGTAATGAAATTTACTACTAGTCTGTTACATTCACTAGCATGGATCTAATTTGGACCCTTTTCACAAGACTGATAATGGGCTCTATTTTAATGATCTAAGTCTATAGCGCAAAATCTATAGCGTATGGGGCAAAAGCATTAATGATCCGAATCCACTTTTGCTATTTTAAAGATGGAAAAATACACTCTGCGCCCTGGCGAATTGTCTAACAGGGTTGTGCTTATTCTGTTAATGAGTTATGGGTGTGTTTTGAGCATATAGTGCCTTAAACCAATCAGAGTCTCCTATTCATTTTTGAATTGCCATGGCGCATTTGCTATTTACATATTTTGTAAGTGGAAAAACTGAACGCTTCACTAGATAGAAAACAGTTAGACCGACCATCTGCAGCGCGAGGATAAAGAATGAGTTTCCTCCATTCTGCCTTTTTACTTTCTCTTTATTTTACTTTTACTCTTTACTTTACTCCTTTACTTTCGTGGATAAGGAAACGGTGTTGGACGCACTCCACTGAAGACATCCATTAGCCTGCATACTTAATTAAATTTATTAAGCACAAAGATTTGTTTGACACTATTTCCAAATTCAGTTTTAATTTCCAGTAAACTAATAAATGAGCAATAATAATGAAGTGTGGTCAGAAACAGTTATATCCAAACACACGTCCTATTCTTATGCCCCATATGGTGATGCATAAGTCTCCAAAACCCGACAGATGGACAAATATAACCTTGTTTTTAATAAAACAAATATAAATATGCATATTTCTCTTGAAATTGTCATGAATAAACTGAAAAAAGCCCCCCTCCCGACATGAAGGAAGTATGGAGGTAGTGGTTTTTATGTAGAAAATAATTTAAATAATTTTTTAGACATTAATAAATAATTTCTGTAACATTTTAATTCTTTATTTTTTTTTTCATATGTAAACATATTTGTGTATTGCTGTACATCCTGTGTGTATTAAGCAATATTAAGCTATGTCTAAGCATTTGGAAAGTAAAGGCGCATAACTAATGCACTCTGCGCTGGACTTTGACCAGCTTTTAGCTGGTCAATGGCGCAGTCTATTTCAGTTCCTCAAAATAGCAACGCACCAACAATGCGCCTTAACACAGTTCCTTTTTAGACCGGAACACCGACAAAGTGGCGCAAATATATTTGCTATATAAACAATGTGGCACACAACATGAAAATTAGGGTTGCGCTGGTCTGAAAATAGCAACAAATCGTGCCAAACACGTCTTGCGCCTTATTGTGCCTGGTGCATAATAAGGCCCTATGTGTCTCAACAGTTATCAGAATTGTAAATTCTCAGTTTATTATATCTAGATTAAACTTATGTATTTTTTTTTTAATCTATACTTTAAATTACATCAACTTCACATCAAATGACACAAAAGAAAACAGTTAAAGCTAATGAAAGTGTGTTTTTAATGTAGCATCTGTGGGAGTGACAATAAAATTGACATTGTTCTTTGTTCTCACTTCTAGTATCAGTTTCTCCCAATTGTTCCCCTTTTTTTGAAAGTCATAAACACTACAGTGGACTTTTTTCTTTTGCTATTTATACAAATAAAAATGCAAAAAAAGCATTTGTGATGCTCTTCATTTTACTGCTCTCTAAGTTTATCCAACTATGACGACTTCCACTGCTGAGCAACCTGGAAATATGAAAACATGGAAAACATATCAAATGGTTTTTGTGGTATCATACAGTCTCTTTGGCAGTGTCCACATCAAGTATTCAGGGGGCTTGGGAGAAGAAGCTCCTCCTGAGCTTATCCCTGCTGCTCATGGCACTGTGCTAACATTGATTGGCTACACCAATAGAGAAAGTCTGCGCTTGCTACCATAAAAATTGATGCCACTGTCAAGTTTGCATGAGGTAAACTACAGCTACCATTTTAAAACTTAAAATCTTAAGTGTGTGACAGGTGTTTTGCCTGCTATAAGAGAACTCTTTGGCATCCATTAACTCTGAAAGTACCCCTTTCAGAGAGAGAAAAATGAGTTGTAATTGTTATGCGAGGTAACGCCAGCCAAAAAGTATAAATTTTACTATTAAATTAAAATTTGTTCTTAGAAATTAGAACAAGGCACAGGATGTTAGAGGGCACCTGATCTTGAGGGTCAATCATTAGAGGCCAGCGGCGTCCTCGCATCACAAGAATTCCATTTTCTGTGGAGACATTATCCCGAGGCAACCCTTCAGCATTCCACTGTCGAATCTCATATGGATCTCCTAGAATGCCAATAAGACTGAAGTTTTCACTGATCGGGATCCCCAAACTTTGACAGCGTGTAATCCAGTGATCTATAAGCTACAGGAGACAGAAAAATGTTCATTAAACACATGCATGTTTCCCAAAAACAAGTGTTAGCATAAAGCACTGGTTCTTAAATCTAGTCCTCATTACCCATTGCTCTTTGTTATTATTCGACCATAAGTGTGATGTGAAATGGATACCACTGGATATTCTGCCATTACTCGAGCTCAAAGGGAGTGTTTATGTTTCTTTCAAATAGCATTTTGGCATGCCATTTGGTGAATTTAAATGATATTTATTTACAGAGGTATAAATTAGGCACAAACAGAGGTACAGTATATTCTGTCACACTTCCCACTTCTCTAGTAAATGTCATCTGTGTGTGAAGTCACTACAGTCAGTGGCTTTGCGCAAATTCATGAATAAATACTCCAAAGAAAAGTACAAATTGAAGTACAGTAGGAAGCAATTAACACTGAATTGGGTTTAATAAAGAGGTAATTGACTTAATGAGACCATTGACTTGCATAGTAGGAAAAAACAAATTCTATGGAGGTCAATGCTTACAGGTTTCTAACATTCTACAATGCATCTTCGTTTAGAACAAGTCAAAGGTGAGTAAATGATTTTGATGATAATTTTTGGGTGAACTATACCTTTAAAGTTGCAATATGTCAATCAAAATGTACTCTTCTTATTTTTATATGTATGTAGCAGTGCTTATTATCAACAATGTACAGTATCTGTGCACTTCATTATTTTGTAAAAACGAATTTGCCCTCAGAATATTTAATCACCTATAATAACTTTCTCTACCATCTCAAAATGACTTTTTATCAGTTCTAGTCATGCCTTTAGGGCACGCTATCAGGGCATGTCTTTTTTACATTTTGCTATTAAAACTCATCTTCCAACAATCCAATTGATTCCCAAAGGACGAAATCATGCACTGTCCTACTTTTTTTCTTTTTTTAATTTCAGGACTGTTTAAGTGGATGTACCATGTTTCAAATGGATAGACAAAAAAGCACAATCTTAACTTCTGTTTTATGGTGACTTTAAATAAAAGAGACTTGCATAATATGCAGGGTGATGGGGCGCAAAAGGGAAAAGAGGGTAAAGAGGGAAACCATTTTTTGATGCGTCATAGGGCAGCCAACTGATACAATAACTAGATAAGGTAATATACTCAGTGTTTCTTTTATACATATATATTTAATGTACATAATGGAGATTGTGATTTAATAATACACTACCAGTTGTCTGTAATGGGAGGTGAAGGCCCCATAATAAGCCACACAAGCTGCAGCGATGAACACATTTCCAATGACGTTGTGGATCTCCTGCTCAAACAGAGTAATGCTTTCCTGCCATCGCACCTGCTCATCTCCCAGAGCAGACGTTAACTTCCCTGACCGTCCCAGACGTGCTTCAGTCAAAGCCATGGTTTTAGCTACAATCACAAAAACAAACCCACATAAACATACACATAAGTATAAACAAGCGTGAAAGTAGAAGGCAAAAATGTATCCAGTTTGCCACCTTAAAACAACTCATTCTATAACTGTAAAAAATGTGGAGACTTCAGATTTGATTTTTAACACTGTTTTTATTGTTATGTGTTTTAAACTTTTTTATGGGTTAAAGTTAAAAAAAAGTTTTTTTTTAAAAGTCCACTATTTCTCTTATGCTATTCAGGAGTCATGTGCACCCACTGACAGATAAATCTCCTTCCTTATCTCTTATTCAAGTTCAGGTTGCTTTATTGGCGTGACATTTTGTACAGTATTGCCAAAGCTTTTTAGATGTATAAAATATGTAATATATTGACATAATCAAATTAATAAAATATACCGTAAATGAGAAATAAATGACAGAAAAAAGGAATAAAAACAGACAATCTCTCTAAAAATGAAAATAAATACAAGAATAAAAGTTTAGATTTAAATACGATAAATTAGTTGATTAACCATTTCTAATGGTGTACAAATATTCTGCAGCCAATTTGGATCTAATTTCGTCCTCTCTGAATAAAGTTTTTCTGAGTCGTTTAGATTAAAAAATTTATTATTTAATGTCTCTCGCGCGCGCGACTGTGCGCATAAAATTAATGACAGCTTAGAAAACAAAAGCAAAACCAAATCTTGGACATTTTAGTAGATTTAGAAACGCCGGACGGATGCAAAAAGATGCGGGTCCATGTGGGTCTGCAGAGCATGTGAGAACGAGCAATATGAAATGAGTAAACGAGAGAAGATTAAGATCCACTACTTAATCGCTCGCGGATGTTTGTTTATATTGGCCGAATACAAAAAAAGTGTAAAAGGATGATAATAATAGTAAAAAAAAGTGTGTCACTAAATATACCATTAATATAAAGTATATATATATATATATATATATATATATATATATATATATATATATATATATATATATATATATATATATATATATATATATATATATATATATATTTTTTTTTTTTTTTTTTTTTTTTTTTTTTTTTCTAGGAAGTTGTACATACATAATTCCACAACTGTCCTCAGATTCATAGAGCACTGCAGAGATGCTGGATTTCTATTGACTAAACTAAAGATAGCATCATCTCAAGATGTAAAGCAACCAATCACGATTTATTTTATTCAGAGTTGTTTAGGAAAATGCAAAAATATCCCCATAAAAATGCCATATTTTTGAATATTTTATTTGGACAGAACAAATTATACAAAATCAATTTCTGTTAATCAGTCAATTTTCTGAAGTGGTATTTTGCTGTGTTTATAAAATGGCCAGTGAACAATCATTAAAATGTAATTTCTACAAAAGTATATGGTATTCATCATCACTATAATATGTGCACTACTAAATTGCTAAATCCCCAAATCCTTGGGGGAATTCAACTCTGTTCACAGTTCTCCATAGAATGAAGCAGAAACCCTGAATAATAATTCACAGTACTGTAGGTTCCTTTGGGATTTTTTCAATGGGGTTTTATGATGGAGTTTTTAATTAATGAGAAATATACGGTCTGTGGTAATCAAAACTCAATAATACTTCAATGTATTTTTCACACTCCAAATGTTATTTTCTAGTTAGATATGTATATATGTTTTATAAAATAAACATAATGGCTTTGAAAGATTATGTTTATTTTAGTTCAATTGCATCTACACTGAATGAACCTCGGGTAATAATGTAATCTCTGTGCAAGTTGGGGTTGTTATCCTACAAACGTGATGACCTATACATGAACCCCTACAAACAGATTGGTGTGAATCAAATGACTCTTTTACGATCTTAAAGGGTATTAACTAAGCAATAGATGAAGCTGATAAAAGCAACACAGGCTCATTGGAAATACATACTTTAGCCTACATTTTTTTGTGAAGCCGCAAAAACATACTTATGCATTTGACTGCAGATTCTAGTTAAAATGAACACTACGGGGCAGTATGACACTAACAATATTTGCTACTTTTCACACTAATGATATTTACAGGGGCATATGGATCCTTTTCACAAGACTGTTATGACGTGTTTAACGGTCATCATAATCTTAAATGCTTGAAAGTCGTATGAACATTTATATGCATTTATGTATGTATTATAAATCTTTGCGTCAAATTACAAAAAAATTACATTTTTTGATAACACAATTGTGGAGTTTTTTTTTCAATTATTATTTTTTCAGCAAATATGATTGTAAAAAAATATTTGTTGTACTCTTCGATTCACTAAGTTTACCCCACCATGATGCCTTCCGCTACTGAGAAACCTGGAAATATGAAAAGGTCTATTATCAACAACAAATAAAGGACTGTTTGTATGCAGGTCTTTGCGCAACATCAAATAACTACCACAAAACAAGGGTCACGAAACACCAAAACACATTTTTTGAGCTGTTGACAGTCAAATATGTGTCCCACACGGCTATAAACACTATTAGGACACATATATTTCACTAAAAAGTGAAAACTGGTTGTTTTTGCATTATTTTGAGCAAATTAGTTACCTGTCTGTACCTGCGAGTACATCGTGACGTCGGGTGCGGCATTAATTCATGAGAAAGACTGTTAAAACCAATCAGCGCGCTCTATTGTGTATGCGGCACAACTTCATTAATATGCATGATAGCTTCGGAGACTGTTTTACCTGTTACAGTGTTCAGACGACAGAGAGACGCCACCTTGTGTTGCCAAAACAAGTGAAAGAACAAGAATTTGGAGACATGGGTCGCCAGTGTTGCATTTATAAGTGTGCTACGTTTATTAATGTGCTGCAACGAAGGTTTTGTTTGCATCTTCCTGCTGTGAGAGAGCTGCTGGCCTCATATGTGGATTACAGTGCACGCGACAGAATTCGTTTGTAAGGAGCATTTTTTACCCGAGAGCTTTTCGCATCTGGAAATGGTGAAATCCGGATTTGCCACTCATCTCCTTTTAAAAAAGCACACAGTTCCAGTTTGATTGTCCTGTCGCTACAGATTTGGTAAGTGTGCGATCAGTGCTCTTTGTTTGTTCATTCAGATGGCAAAGTTAGTTTGTATCGTCAGCAGTGCTCTTTCAGTTTTTAAAGACATACCATAGCCAAAATTATTTAGTTACTAAGTTTACAGTATGTTAATATCACTGCAATATTATAGTACAATATTATAGACTGAAAGATCCGCTGTAAATGCTGCTCTCTGAATGTAAACATGTAAACACAGCAATCAAATATTGACCGTCGTGTAGAATTTTCGCCGCATTTTGTAACAGGATAGTCTATACACACACGGCTTTCTGACGCTACATACCGAGTGCATCTTACCGAGAAATGCGGAGGAATTTTTTCTCCCATTCGCCGTGCGGTATCAAACATTACATTAAATCTCCACTCTCCAGCAGTTCCTCGCTTTCAATATCTCGTTTGTCACGGGCGACATGTGTCCGTTGTGGTAAAGAAGGAGCTAAGCCGAAAGGCAAAGCTCTCGATTTACCGGTCAATCTACGTTCCTACTATCACCTATGGTCATGCGTTTTGGGTCATGACCGAAAGGACAAGATCTCAAATACTAGCGGCTGAAATGTTTTTCCTTCGCAGGGTGGCAGGGCGCACCCTTATAGATAGGGTGAGGAGCTCTGTCACCCGGGAGGAGCTCGAAGTAGAGCTGCTACTCCTCCACATCGAGAAAAGTCAGCTGAGGTGGCTCAGGCATCTGTTTCGGATGCTACCTAGGGAGGTGTTCCAGGCATGTCCCACCGGGAGAAGGCCTCTGGGAAGACCCAGGACACGCTGGAGGGACTATGTCTCTCGGCTGGCCTGGGAACGCCTCGGGATCCCCCCGGAGGAGCTGGAGGAAGTGTCTGGGGAGAGGGAAGTCTGGAGTTCTCTCCTAAGACTGCTGCCCCCGCGACCCGGCCCCGGATAATTGGATGAAAACGACATGATGATGTCATACAGACTTAAATCAAATCACATTTCAAATAACTTTTACAGCCTTTGAAATAGCCTTCTCCTATCCGGTGTCGTTCTTCAACTTAATCTCGAAGGTCATTTGAAATCAGGGTGTAATGTGAGTAAAGGTATATATTTTCACAGGGTATGGTGATTTTCTAAAGATACTGTATTTCCAATGTAATTAAGCTAGATAAAAGGCACCTGCTGAGTAAACACAGGATGTTTTTTTCTAGCTGGTATTAATTAGTCACAAAGAGATCTTTGGGTTAAGATTCACAAAGGACAACACACTAACTTTGCTGCTGAAGAACTGTGCTAAACTACTTTTACTAAAGTCTTCTCCCCCACAACAACTGTGGACATTCTTAACCATAATTTATATGTTAGAATAATCAAATACACTGGCAAGCCACTCAACGATGGTTAAGCCAAATTCAAATTTCATTTAAAAAATTACATTTTAAAATTCAATGAATGTTAAAGTATTGCCAAGCTTTTGCCAACCCCATATGAATATCGTGAGGCAATCCAATGCAAATTATTCTTCCGGGTTTTGACCATTTCTGCACCACTCTTCAAGGTCCATTACTGAAAACAGCAAGTGGGAATATATAATGGAAATACATAAATTTCATAGTGGTAACTGCACATTTAGGAGATTGCCTCATGTTAGTGACACACAAGTCTTAATTAAAAGCTTATACAGAAACTAGATGCCAGATGGAAACACTACAACTGCTATGACAAAGTTACACAAACTGCGGAAGGAGATACAGTTGAAATCAGAATTTTTAGCCTCCTGTTTATTTTTTCCCCAATTTCTGTTTAACGGTGAAAAAAAAAAAAAATTCAACGCATTTCTAAACTTAATAGCGTTAATAACTCATCTCTAATAACTGATTTATTTTATCTTTGCCATGATGACAGTAAATATTATTTGACTAGATATTTTTCAAGACACTTCTATACAGCTTAAAGTGACATATAAAGGCTTAACTAGGTTAATTAGGTTAACTAGGCAGGTTAAGGTAATTAGGCAAGTTATTGTTTAATGATGGTTTGTTCTGCAGACTATCAAAAAATATATATAGCTTAAAGGGGCTAATAATTTAGACCTTAAAATGGTTCTTAAAAAATTCAAAACTGCTTTTATTCTAGCCGAAATAAAACAAATAAGACTTTCTCCAGAAGAAAACATATTATCAGACATACTGTGAAAATTTCCTTGCTCTGGTAAACATCATTTGGGAAATATAAAAAAATAAAAAAAAACTCAAAGTAGGGTTAATAATTCTGACTTTAACTGTAGATGACAATGAAGTAAAGAGATGGATCCATTATTCGATGGCCTTCTTGGAGAATGGGGTAGTTTATCTCTATTTTTGCTATACTCTTGTGCAGTTTTGGATCATGAATTGCCTCCTGCGAGCAAACTGGACTGTCTATACATATGTGAGATACTTGGTACTTCAAATCTTGCACTCAGCTGTGTTGGGAAATTATGCTTTTAGATGCATTAACGAGGTGGACTAATGTTATTTCATGCATTAATTTATTTACACTGACAAATAATTGGACTCTAATGCTAAACAATGGGTCAAGTTTGAAAATATTATTTGGACGTAACACATAGTATTTATTTTCCCAAAATCTGGGTCGTAACTAGTTCAGCCAAAAAACAACAACAAAAAAATCATACCTGGCTTATTGTTATGTAACCAAAAGTGGAAATCCTTTTATCGGTGCTTATGGAAAATAGTGTGTGACCAGTGCGAGTGTGTGACCATGCCTATAACTTCATAACACTGCTACACAGGATTTAGCTGAGAACAAAAGTCTGTGAGGGAAAGCTAATCTTTTTATTCATTCATTAATTTTCCTTCTGCTTAGTTCCTTATTTATCAGGGGTCACTACAGAGGAATGAACGGCCAACTATTCTGGCATATGTTTTGCGCAGCGGATGCCCTTCTAGCTGCAATTCAGTCCTGGAAACACCTATAAACTCTCACATTCACACACACACACACTCTTACAATACGGCCAATTATGTGTATCCAATTCACCTATACCACATCTGTTTGGACTGTGAAAACTAATCTTGTTCAGCCATAGTTAATTTGACCCTTTCACTCGTAAGTTTTAAATACTTCAGCTGAATCCCCTTTGTGAGTTATTTAGAGTGCATAAGTTTTATATTGGCTGCACAGTGGCACAGTGGGTAGCACGATCGCCTCACAACAAGAAGCTCGCTGGTTCGAGCCTTGGCTGGATTAGTTGGCGTTTCTGTGTGGAGTTTGCATGTTCTCTCCGTGTTCGCGTGGGCTTCCTCCGGGTGTTCCAGTTTCCCCATAGTGCAAAGACATATGGTATAGGTGAATTGGGTAAGCTAAATTGTTCATAGTGTATGTGTGTGAATGAGTGTGTATGGATGTTTCCAAGTGATGGGTTGCAGCTGGATATATGCTGGATAAGTTGGTGGTTCATTCCGCTGTGGCGACCCCAGACTAATAAAGGGACTAAGCTGAAAAGAAAATGAATGAATGAACTTTTATATTTCATGGTGACGTCTGGTTTTATGACATGACACACTGCAGTTCTATTCATTGCAATAAAGATTAGAGCTGCTGAATTAGAACACGTCAGTTCAATAACTTGAAAGTAAGTGGATGTTTAACAAGGAAAAGTATAGAGTAAATGTTGTAGTAACCTAAAAACCCAGATTGTCAGAGTACGTATAAAAGTATTCTTGTTGAATCTTCCAGACATCAGCATTCATTTTACAAAGCACAAATGTTTTGCTTGTTTTGCTAATAAATCTGTGTATTAAAAGATCTGCAAAATTATTTAGATTTATTTGATTGAAAACACTGATAGGTTTCAATGTTTTTTTCTGAGATAATCATCTTAAAAGTATTAAAAAACTAAATTATTTTAAGAGAAAAGATGGATGTAGTACTACAGTTGAAACCAGAAGTTTACATACACTCTAAAAAAAGAAACATAACCATTTTATAAAAAATGTCTGATGGTAAATCATACTAAACGTTTACTATTTTAGGTCCATTATCATTACCTAAATGATTTACATTTGCTAAATGCCAGAATAATGAGAGAATTTTTTTTTTTTGAGAATATATAATTCATTTTAGACAGTCAACAGTTTAAATACATTTCCTTGGTATTTTTTTTAGCTTTGCTTTTAAACTGTATAACTTTGGTCAAATGTTTTGGGTATCCTTCCACAAGTTTCTCACAATAGTTTGCAGGAATTTTGGCCCATTTCTCCTGACAGAATTGGTGTAACTGAGTCAGATTTGTAGGCTGTCTTGCTCGCAAAAGCTTTTTCAACATGCTTAAGGTCATGGTCTGTTTGGAAGACCCATTTGTGGCCAATTTGTAATTTCCTGGTTGATGTCTTAAGATGTTGCTTCAGTATTTCTACATAATGTTCTTTCTTCATGATGCCATCTATGCTGTGAAGTGGACCAGTCCCTCCTGCAGCAAAACAGCCCCACAGCATGACGCTGCCGCCCCCATACTTCACAGTTGGGATGGTGTTCCTAGGCTTGTAAGCTTTTCCCTTTGTCCTCCAAATGTAACACTGGTCATTATGGCCAAACTGTTCAATCTTAGTTCCATCAGACCACAGGACATGTCTCCAAAAATTATTCTTTTTCCTAGTGTAATTTTGCAAATTGTAATCTGGCTTTTTTGTTGATTCTGGCTTGATGATTTTCCCATGTTGTCACACAAGGAAGCAGTGTGTTTGAGGTTTTCCTTAAATACTATTCTACAGTTGTGCCTCCAATTAACTGAAATGTTGTCAATTAGCCAATGAGAAACTTCCAAAACCTTGACACCATCATCTGAGCTTTTTCAGAGGCATAATAATCTTATTGTATGTAAACTTGACTTTCAAGAAAAGTTATAACAATTTCTCAAACATATCTCTCTCATTATTCTGCTATTAAGCATAACAGAAACAAATTTGATCATCCTAAAACAGAAAAAGTTTAGTCACATTAACATCTGACTTTTTTTTAATGGTTATGTGCCGTTTTATACAGTGTATGTAAACTTCTAGTTTTAACTATATACACTCAAGATCAATAAGAGTTTGGGCAAAATCAGTTTTTATTATTCTCATACTGAGGGTAACATAACCATGAGCTGCAAAGCTGAGCTTATCTGCTATGTTTCTTTTAAATAATGATGAACAAGTACATAGTGTTTCTCAAATCTCTGCATCCAGGAACTGGGAAATGTGCCAGCCACTTCAGCAGACACAGAGATATAAGTAGTTGTGATTTCTGTGTTCGTTCCTCTCCTTCATCTCCACTGAAGCTTCAGTAGAAGTAGACCTTATTAATAAAAGACTCTTCAACTCCAGCCTGGACTCTTTACCTCTTTATTATTATCTGACTCCACACTAGCATCACACTTGTTTCCTTATCATGATAATCTTAATTCAACAAATGTACACAAAATCCATGGCTTAATGGTTAGAGAGTTGGACTCGTGATCCAAAGGTTGCATGTTTGAGTACTGGCATTAATAGTGTGTGTGTGTGTTAAAAGTGTCTGCTAGATTGGATTTCTTTTTTTTTTTCGTCTACAAATATATGTAATTCCTCCAGCATGCTGTAATGACAGGCTTATTTGTCATAAACATAAATCAAATTCACTGAGATTTGTACAGTTACACAACATGCCTATTCTTCATTCTTCCACTTTAGTTTGTTTTTTCTATATGCCTTTGGCTCCACACAATTTGTTGTTTTCTGTTATTGCAGTATTATCATTTAGAGCCCTCAGTGATGCAAATTTGACTAAATTCAATAATTATGCAGTAATGGAAACTTATTTCTTACTGTCTCTCTCTTTCTTACCCAGTGTCTCTTTCTCAGCCACGCTGGACTCAAACTGCTCCTGCAAAACTTTGATTTGATTCTCCACCTCTTGTAGTTTATTCTGCTTTTCTTTTAAAGTAGACATTGTTGCATCCAACTCAGCCTAATAGAACAAATCCAATGAATAATAGCAACAATACACAGTCAAACCCTTTATGCAAAAAAATTGATAGTGGCTTACCTGAGCAGCAGCCAGCTTTTCTCGTTTGGGCCCAACCTCTTTCAGAACTCTTGAGTACAAGTCCATGGCTCTCACCCACATGCACATTGACTTGCAGGCCTTGGACACTTTTTCCACCTTTTCAGGCACAAAGTCTGGATTAGAAATGTATTTTTGTAGCTTCTGAAGGATCTGAGGTTTAATATTGTCCTTGTCATAGTCCATGAGTTTTTTCAAGAAGTTGCCATCTCCCAGGAGCTGCTTTGCACTGGCCCAGTCTGTCCTAGTTTGAGAGAAACAAAGAAATTATGGTAGCGAATCAATCAATAGATTTCTTTGAATCAATGCAAAAATAGCCAGTTTGACTATGACATGCAGAATCAGATGACTTGATAATGGTACAGTATACAGTTGAAACCAGAAGTTTACATACACTGTATAAAAAGGCACAAAACCATTAAAAAAAAAGTCAGATGTTAATGTGACTAAACGTTTTCTCTTTTAGGTAAGTTAGGATTATAATTTGTTTCTGTTATGCTTAATAGCAGAATAATGAGAGAGATATGTTTGAGAAATTGTTATAACTTTTCTTGAAAGTCAGGTTTACATACAATAAGATTATTATGCCTCTGAAAAGGTTTAGATGATGGCGTCAAGGTTTTGGAAGTTTCTGATTGGCTAATTGACAACATTTGAGTTAATTGGAGGCACAAATGTAGAACAGTATTTAAGGAAAACCTCAAACACACTGCTTCCTTGTGTGACAACATGGGAAAATCAACAAGCCAGAATCAACAAAAAAGCCAGATGACAATTTGCAAAATTACACTGGGAAAAAGAATAATTTTTAGAGACATGTCCTGTGGTCTGATGGAACTAGGATTGAACTGTTTGGCCATAATGACCAGTGTTACATTTAGAGGACAAAAGCGAAAGCTTACAAGCTTAGGAACACCATCCCAACTGTGAAGTATGGGGGCGGCAGCATCATGTTGTGGGGCTGTTTTGCTGCAGAAGGGACTGGTCCACTTCACAGCATAGATGGCATCATGAAGAAAGAACATTACGTAGAAATACTGAAGCAACATCTCAAGACATCAGCCAGAAAATTGAAACTTGGCCACAAATGGGTCTTCCAAACAGACCATGACCCTAAGCATACTGCCAAATTAGTTAAAATGTGCTTTAATGACAACAGAGTAAATGTTTTGGAGTGGCCATCACAAAGCCCTGAACTCAATCCTATAGAAAATTTGTGGGCAGAGTTGAAAAAGCTTGTGCAAGCAAGACAGCCTACAAATCTGACTCAGTTACATCAATTCTGTCAGGATGAATGGGCCAAAATTCCTTCAAACTATTGTGAGAAGCTTGTGGAAGGATACCCAAAACATTTAACCAAAGTTATACAGTTTAAAAGCAAAGCTAAAAAATACCAAGGAAATGTATGTAAACTTTTGGCTGTCTGGAAATTAATAAAAAAAATTATCTAAAAACAATCTCTCATTATTCTGGCATTTAGCAAATATAAATGATTTAGGTAATCCTAATGGACCTAAAATAATAAACGTTTAGTATGATTTACCATCATACATTTCTTAAAAAATGGTTATGTTCCTTTTTTTAGAGTGTATGTAAACTTCTGGTTTCAACTGTTTTTGTAAACTATACTTTAGAATAATTCTAAGCATAAAGATTTTATGTCAGGGGTCCTTTGGATGTGGTTCATTTTACAGGGTTCATGGCATCTAAAAGACTGAAAACTCCTGCCACACTATGACACACTCTGCACTGCTTCATTTCTAAAACTATGACATAAAAAAAAAAAAAGACAAGACTGCTTATTTGAAATATATTTGGTTATTTTCATTTAACACATTATTATGGCTGGTAAATCTGAATGTTCAACTTATTACAAAACACCCACAATCTCTCCATCAACCCTTAATTACATTATAAGCTTTAACAGCAGCTGGATGAGTACGCAGCTGGAAATATTAAACAAAGGTGATTAGAAAAACTGATTATTGAATGCAAGCGTTTTCTACTCGCACCAAAGCAAATCACACAAAATTAATTCATAAATATTTAACACCTGAAAATGCAGGCAATATACAGAGAGAATAATTGTGTCTAATTATGAATTGAAGACAATATTTCAAAATCATACATATTAAATGAACTATAGCACAATTAAGAGTCACTCATATGAATTGCTATATGAACTACAGGCTGTTTTGTAAGAAGGGTTATGAAATAAATAAATTAAATATTTCTTTGACAAAAAAGGAAAATAAAATATGTTTACCTTCATAATAATTTCTTTATTCAAATCAATACCGTTTTTTATTATTTAAATTCACAAAATGTACATTTGTTTTAGGTTAAATACCTATAATAACCATACTTACAATTCAATTTGCTAAAGTTGATATCAAATGACATTCACAGAATGTTTAATATATGCCAGTAAAAGATTTCTAGCTTCATTTTACCTATATGAAATTAATGTTATCATGAAAAGTGATCTATATAAGTGGTGGTTGGAAGGAAGTAGTTGAAAAACAATTCAGAGTAATGTATTAAAAAAGAAAATGGGTTTAGTTTTGATTTTATGTTTAGTTTAAACATCACTAATCTGCCATTTAGATACAGCACAGGTTTCATACCATAAACAAATAATTGAACATTAACAGGATATTTAAAAAAAACTGAACGAGGAACAGAATGGAAAATGGAATAGAGGAACAGAAACGCAGATTGTTTATTCTGTGTATGACATTTTGAACAACCATTAAATTGCTATGTTATGAAGTTTATTTTGAGTAGCTCTGCTGCAGAAAATGATGATGATGCTGAAAGTAAGTAGATGGAGAGGAATGAGGCTGATGATTGATAGAAAGCACAGATGCTGCACAGTCAGAGTATCTGATGTGAATATGGTCAGCACATACTGAGTCACACTGGAGAAGCTCTCAGAGCCAGGGGGGCTTTGTGAATGTGGAGGTTGTGGACATGTTTTAGCACATTTTTTTTGCCAATCATTAAATGTATTTATTTACTTATGTACCAAACAACCAAAGAAATAACTCCGGTTACTAAAGTAACCCTCGTTCCCCGAGGTGGGAAATGGAAATGCTATGTGGAAACTTCCATTATGGGAATTTCGTCAGAATCCAATCATCTAAAAGAGTATATAAATGGGCCAATGAAATGCCAATTAGTTGACAGCGTCAGCATGCACAGCTAGCGCTACTTACAATCAATTTGGAATATAAGCGCAGCGCGTGCCAAGCTGAGGCATCCTTTTCTAGTTGAAGAGACTTTCACGCCCAACAGCTAAGGGGCAATCATTGTCGTGAAGGAACATAGCATTTCTGTAGGAACCTAGGGCACCGAGGTGGGCCAGGGTCTCAGGAAAAATGTGAGAGTGGGCTGGCCCAAAATGCTGGCACATTTCACTGACCGAAAATGCCTCCAGATACCCGCCCATTTGACCGATGTCAACGTGACCAGCAGAGCTGTCAACATGGACAGAAATCTTAAAGATACCGAGTCGAGTGATCGAGCAGACCTCTCCTAAGAGAGATCTCCAAATGGGTATGAGAGGGGAACAGGATAGAATTAATATCCACGTCTCGCGCCTCTGTAAACTGGATAATGAGGTGATGCTTTCCCAGCACGCCGTCATCGCCGTGCCCTCAGAGCGGGGATGATCGTAACGCCAACCCCTCAGTACGGAGGGGACAGCCTTAGCTCCAGCCAACTGAAGGAGGATAGCATCCCACTGATCTGGCATGTTCGGGGTCCTTCTCGGGGAAAAGTATACCACACAGTGAATAGACTCCACTTCAGGGCATAGGCATGGCTCGTAGATGGTGCTCTAGCCTGAGTGACGGCGTTAACCACCTAATCGGTAGGTCACCTAAGTTCTCCGCGCTCCATCTATGGACCACAAGTGAGGTTTCATAGATCTGGCCGCGGGTGCCAAACGGTGCCTGTCCAGAGAAGAAGCTTCTTCCAGAGGATGTGCCAGGGAGGGGCTATCACAAGGAGAGAGGTGAAATACAGGTCCGATTGAGCCAGAGAGGCACAATACATGACTTTAAACAGTATCTGTGCAAGTAGGCTCACTGGAGAACCAGTGGAACTCTGCAAGGTTTGCCAAGTGGGGAACTCAACTGACAAAGCGAGAAAGCGCACTTATCTCTGTGTTAGAGAGAAATGCGTAACCCATAACAGGGATTCCGTGTGTATGATTCTGGGGGAGCAGACGGCGAGCGAGCTGAGACATGCGGCGAAATCGGATACCTCCCGTGCGGTTGATATACACCAACGTCGCCGTGCTGTCCGTCTTGACCAACACGTGTTTCCCCTCTAGCACCGATAAAACGGCGCAGCGCAAGATACACTGCCAACAGATCCAGGCGATTAAAATGCCCGAAGGGGAGGACTTGTACTGCCAGGCTCAACCTTCAATAGCAGACCGCAGAAACTGATGGTGGCGTGGAAGTATGGAGACATGAAGTATGCGTCCTTCAGGTCTATTGCTGCAGACCAATCCCGAGGATGAACGCACCGGAGGATGTGCTTCTGCGTAAGCATTTTGACCGGCAGCTTGTAAAGACACCGGTTCAAAACGCGCAGATCTAGGATTGGCTGTAGCCCACCACTCTTTTTTTGGGTACGATAAAGTACGGGCTGTAAAAGCCGCTGTCCATCTCGGCTGGATGGACCGGCTAGATTGCATCCTTCGCCAGGAGGACAGCAATCTTCTCTTGCAAGACAGGGGCGGGCACAGAGCTGACCCTGGTGAGATACACACCCGTGAACTTAGGAGGCTGTTTCGTGAATTGAATCGCATAGCCAAGTCTAATCGTGTGTATGAGCCACCGCAAAGTGCTGGCCCGCGCTAACCAGGCAGGCAGAGCTCTTGCAAATGGCTTCATCGCTATGGTCATTGACGTACCAGCAGTGGGGCAGCGCGGAGTGGGAGGGCTGATCCGGGAAGCGCTGGCGTCCCGCGGAATAGCAGGAGGGCGAGAGACTCAAGCTGGAGGGGCTAGAAGTGTGAGAGAAGGGAGACCGTCCTCCCACACCTCGCGAACCACTGGCAAAGTGCACCCATCCTGCGAGCTGGAAGGCATAGCGTCCTAGACAGGCAGTGTTCGGGCTGTCACATCCGGGGAAGAAAAAAATTTTCTTTCTTTGAGGGTTTGATGGCGTTTTTTAAGCGCCGTTGGATGAAGAGCCCGGCCCCTCACCGGGGAAAGAGCAAGTTCCCTCTTCTCCAGATGGCCTGTCTCAGGGGCGCTTCGCGGTCTGTTTACCAGACTTAGCAGCGCCCTGGGGCAGAGAGTGCTGGTTGCCTGCGAGGTGCTTGGCGCTGCCGCTTGGCCGGAGGTGCAGGCGGCGGCGGCGGAGCAGCTCTCGTAGGCGGGCGCCCTCGGGGACAAGCAGTGGATGTGGATGGTTCATGGATAGATGACTCAGCCCGTCGCATCAGACTACAGCACCGTGAAATCCTGGGTAAATCCACCGAAGGTTTCGCCGAACAGGCCAGCCTGGCATATGAGCGAGTTAAGAAAGTGAACTTCGTCAACTTTGCGCATATCTTTTCTCCAGGTTTAGCCAGAGGTGGCGTTCCTGGACCACTAATATGGCCATCGTCCTTCCCAGGGCACACGCAGCGGACTTGTGGTCCATAGAGCTCAGTTGGTTGTGGTGCGGGGCTCGTAACAAGCCTGGGTTGGAACCACCCTAGTGCAGCTGGTAGGTGGCCCTAGCATGCAGGGTGGAAGCAACCTGGCCCGCGGCTGTATGGGCTCTGGCTCCGAGGGAGGCAGATAACCAACACGCCTTGGACGGGAGACAAGGCTGACTCCACCAGGAAGAGGCACCACGCAGGCCCGCAATGGCACTCTCAATCTGGGGAATCGACTCGTACCCCCTGGCTGCTCCACCATCAAGGGTGGTGAAGGCGGACCCGCACGTAGATTGGGCAGAGAAAGGTGCTCTCCAAGACTGCATGAGCCTACTGTGCACTTCCGGGAAGAAAGGGACGGGAGGCTAGAAGGTCTTGCCTTCTTAATCCTCCACATACACCCATCTAGTCGGTCCGGCCGCAGGGCTAGGGGATAAACCATCTCCAGGCACACAGCCCAAACCAGCCCGGGAAAGCACGGTTATCATGTCTGCGTCTAGATCTGACGCCGTGCTCGCTACCCCAGAGGGAGGGAGCGGGTTCGAATCCTTCATCAGACAATGACAGCCCGTCCTCAGATGCAGCAATGGACATCTGAGCCTTAGTGTCATCAAGTGAGAGGGCGACCATCCGAGGACGGAGCGCTTTTCTCACTCGAAGCTTGGATGGAGCGCGTGGAGGAGCGAGAGGTGCGAGAGGTAACATGCTGGACCCCCAGACATGAAACGACTTTCCCCATCACCCAGGGACAGGAAACCACCGCATCCAGAATCGCACAGTCGGCGCAATGTCTTGGAAAAAAAAATTTAAAATTTGCAACAATACATACCGCTCTGGAGCAGGGACGTGCAGAGACCTTTTAAGGGGCAGGGGCTCAAATGGAAAAAAGGGCACTTTTTATTATATAATAGTAATAATTGTACTTTAATAAATAAAATATATTATAATGAGATTATTAAGGAGATTTTACCCTAAATTCACCATATACTCACCCTTAAAAGGATAGTTGATTCAAAAGTGAAGATTCTGTCATCATTTACTCATCTTTTACTTGTTCCAAACCTATTTGACTTTTTTTTCTTCTGTTGAACACACAAAATAATTTTTTGAAGAAAGCAGGAAACCTGTAACCATTGACATTCATGGTATTTGTTTTTTTTACTCTGGAAGTCAATGATTTCAAGTTCATAGCTTTCTTTAAAATATCTTTTATTAATCTTTTATTCGTTAGTGTTCAACAAAATTAAGAAACAAAGAAATGGAACCACTTGAGGGTGAGTAAATTTACATTTTTGGGTAAACTATTGCTTTTCAATCTATTTATTTTGTTTGAGTTTTTTTCTGTTGAACAAAATAAAATATTTTGAAGAATGTAGGACACACTGACTTCCATAGCTATATGTACATGTTTTATAGCTTCAATTGACATTATATATGCTGTGTGACTGCAAAAACAAGAGAGCAATATTTTCACTATCCAGCTGTCGTTTCTCCATTACATTAGCCTGTGTGCCTAAGATATTGCCCTGGCTAAACTTTAGCTAACTTATTACATGGTTGTTAATCAGGAGGATGTTAGCAAGACAAAATAGCCTATTTGCTTTTGAACTTTTGGATAAATAGCTGACGTTAAATTTTGACCTCGGGTAGTCTTTTGTTAACCGTTACTCACCTCCACACAATGAAAAAGATTGACGGATGAATTTACATCGGCGGTTCTGTCGATCATATCGCCCTGCCGTAACAGAGGTCAGTTAGTAATATATGTTTTACACACACTCCGTCTGCAGTGTGTGTATGGGAGCTAGACTATAAAGGTATGGTCCCGATGCAGTCCGTGTGCAATGCGGATGCAGGAGTTGGCATAGGCGCTGATAGACGTTACTCCACTGTTGACACCTTACTTTTGAGGCGAGAATAACAATGTGAATAGAGTCTTCGCTAGAGCATTCGCCTCGCATGTGACTTTTCTTTCCAAATCGCCGGTTTGAGGCTCGCTTGGAGCGTCTTGACTAAAACCAAGATATACTTTAAAATTTCGTTTTTTTATTGTTTGACAGGGAAAGCGGTCCTTAAATAGAACACACATTAACTTATACATATATTATTATTAGTATTTTAAAAAATTATTATTATCCCTAAAAGAAAAGGGCACTTTCTCTCCAGGAGAAAAAAGGGCAGGGGCTCAAGCACCCAAAGCCCCCACCTCTGCACGTGCCTGCTCTGGAGGACTGGACCCAAAGAACACCAGGCAAGGGAGAAACCCAGCTCGACCATCTGCCGCCGCATATCACACACTCTGGCCCGGGAGAAGCTGTACGCTTTCTCGTTCTCTCTCTCTGTCGGAAAAGTCGGAGAAAACCCTCATTGACTCTCTCAGAAGCTTTGTGAAATGATCTGAAGCGAAAAGGATGCCCCAGCTTGGCACGCGCTGCGCTTATATTGCAAATTGATTGTAAGTAGAGACAGCTGTGCATGCTAACGCTGCTAACTCATTGGCATTTCATTGGCCCGTTTATAAACACTTCAGATGATTGGATTTTGATGAAATCCCCATAGTGGAAGTTTCCACATAGCATTGAAGTTCCCCTCCCGAAGGGGAAGTATATATGCAAAGAAAACAAAACTAAATAGTTTACAAATTAAGTTACAGTAGGTTTAATAAACTTAAATGACACAGGAAAAAAGTATTAAACACACAAAGAAAGGGAGCTCTAGAAAAGCAGGGAAAGCCCAGACAGCAGCTGAAATCTCTCAGTAGTTATTCTGCAACCCTCTGCCCTTTGTCATTGTAAATTAATATCAGCTGCTTCAGTCCAACATACATTATCAGGATGATGAAGATGAAACCAGGATGGACATTTCAGCAAGACAATAGCTATGTTTCCATCCACTCATTTTTATGTGCATTTTGGATATGCGCATAAAAAATGGTTGATGGACACTGCAAAATGTGCAAAAATTAAAAAATGCGCATAAAAAACATGCACATAACTGAGTAGGATAAACTTTTTATTCAATAACAAAAGATGCACAAAAACTATGATGGAAACACTTTAACCAAACAAATTCCAGTATGTGCGTTCAAAAAAGTCATGTGATGTTTGTTATGTCATGTGATAATAAAAAGGTGTGTGAATGGACAAACCAGCAGGCTGAGCACACAATAAAACATCTGAAATGTTTTTGTCATTCTAAAACGCCAGTATTAGCTTTATTATATTATTTATTACCTCCAGAATTGTCAAGAACGTCTGTGCTCCGTGTCTTATGCCTTCAAACACCACCACGTGTTTATTGTGCATCGGCATACTGTCTTCTGAGGCGCAAGTCATTTATTACATAAGGAAAAAATTCACACAGCTTCTCCTACCACAGCAAATTCCATTTTTACATTTGATATTTGCAAAAAAAAACTCTCAAATGGCCTTAGAGAAAGAAAATTAAACTCTATAATGGCCCAAACAATCACCTGACTTGAATCCAAGAGAAAATACAAATTAAAAATCAGATTTAATAGACGAGACTCACAGAACCATCAAGATTTTTACACTCTGTTGAAGTCTGTGAAAAACTCACACCTAAGCAATGCATGTGACTTTACAGAGAGGCGTCTTTAAGCTGCCATCACCAAAAAAAGCCTTTTATATAAAGCAAAAATTAAATATGTTTCAGTAGTTCAGTACTTTCTCCTTGTGTCATTCCATTGTAATGACACATTTTTCGTTTTTTTATTGTTATGTGTGTATTGTTTGGGTTTTTACCAAAATCCGGTTCAATTCCATGTCATCAGCTCCTTCAGAAATATTTTTGCCAGGAAAAAAAAAATGACGTTTCAATACTTATTTCCCCCAATGTAAATATAACTTTGGGTGCCTCTACATTAGTTTGTACCATTGTCAATGCATGCTGTTGCCCAAACATTCAGTCAGTGATCTAAAAAGAGGCATAACTAGCCCATCGACTGAAACTATAAGTGTTAAAAAGACACTTTTTTCTTTGTAAATTAGGGTTTTGTATCGACATATAGTCTAAAGTCAAATTAAACTATGCTGTATATCAGGGCTATTCAATTAGTTTGTCATGGGGGCCAGTTCATGAAAAGCATCCCAAATGAGGGGCCGGAGAGATATGACTTGCAATATAAATGATGACACAACAGCAATATAAGAGCCCATATGCTGTATTTTTGCTCCTTAAGACACCCATGTTGGCTTTTTCTACAATTAAACGTTAATATGTTGTATTTTGAACCTACATAATAACAGTACTTTGCATTAATTAAATTCAATACACTACTAGTTTAGAAAATCACAAGAAAACTGCTTATAATTTAAAGTGTTGTTATTGGTGCTCAATAACCAAATACAGCACACAATATTAATAAAATAAAAAAAAAACAATAGTCTATTTCTCTCTTTGGACTTAAATGAAAAAGTTTTTGATTTAAACATGAGAGATAATTTTACAATGAAAATAAACGACAGTACAATGAATAAATAAATAAAAATAAGAATAAATAAAAAAATATGTCTAAAAAGACAAATAGACAAAAAAAAGTCTAATGTTAATTTAAGCTATATATTAGCTAAGAATTTAAATAAACTGTTGTTATTATCTGCGTTCATACATACATAATCATTTTAATAATTTGTAATAATTCGTCTGAATTCGTTTGAATTGCACTGAAAGCCACGCACAACTCTCACCACTACAGCGTGAGATCATTTCTATTGAGTGTGCCTGGAGGGCGTGAGTGCTATATGCGCTCCCAATATGCACACGTCTCCATTGGAAATAATGAACTTGCATGCAGAAAAGATGCAATATGTGAACGGCCTGCTGCTATAGTTAATCCAATGTGCGTGCATATTAGCCTCGGTATAAGCCCAAAACTAGCAAACAGTTAGCATAACTTTGTTTAGTTGCAGCAGTTTTGTTCAGTGCAACAGAAATGCGCTGTTGAGAAGCCTTTTACGATTAATTAACTAATAAATTAAAGCGCGGTTAATAGTGAAATTGGCTAATCGTTGCATCCCTATTAACGATATCTGTGCATTGTACAAAAGGCCTTTTCTACAAACATATCTAAATGTTTTCAGCTGCCCGCGCCACTCGCTCAATGTCAGGTGACTCACGCTCTGCGCAGCCTTCAACTGTAGCTTGTGCTGTATTAAACAGACGCACGTCACTTCATAACTAGCGACCATTTTTCTAATGAACTAAATTTATTTTTGATGTCTTGGTCACACTATTTGGAGGGCCGGAACAAATTGCCTCGGGGGCCGGGTTCGGCCCACGGGCCGCCAATTAAATAGCCCTGCTGTATATTTTAATAGACAGCTATGCTCGCACATGGAAGTTAGAGTAAACAGTAAGTTTATAGGTGCAGTGATGCAAACCTGTCCCTGTTCTGCAAAATTCATCGTATTATATCAAAGACGATCTGTTTGTTGAAATAGCCCATCACAGGTTACTGTTTGTCAAAATCCAAATAATATCCATAATAAGTCTAATTAATAAATGAAATAACTGAAAAATATCTAAATTATTAATATATAAATTTGTCTCAATGAAGACAGACCCCCACGATAATCAATGTATAATTTGCACACAAAAAGGACTAGTTTAAAGTCATTTAAGTTTTGGAACACAACATTATTTATGGAGCTTTGTGTGTTTATAGTTGAACCACTGAAGTGACATGGAATGTTTTGGCAATGTTTTTGGTTCCTTTTCTGGACTTTGAATGTCTTGGCAGTTGACACCGTTTATGTCTATGGAGGATGAAGGAGCTCTCAAATGTCAAATAAAATATCTTAATTTGTGTTCCAATGATGAATGAATGTCATTTCAGGGGACTGAAATGACATAAGGGCGAGTAATCAACAAAGAATTTTTTTTTTGGGTGAACTAACTTTTTAATGTGCATTGCATTCCTAAATGTCTAAAGCACTTTACAATCATATGAGGGGGTCTCTCCTTGCCATACTCTATCTATCATACTCTACTTACCACACAACAACTATGAGTGGAACAAAGAGTCAGTGGTTTTAGGTCCTTCTTAGTGTTTTCTACTGACACAAACAATCAAGCATTCTTTAAAAATTTATCCACTTCTCATGAATAAATAAATGCATAATGTATTCTATAGATTATAGAATTCTTACAACCCTCTGGGAGCATTACACTTTAGCCAAAACACCTGACACACTGGACTATTGTGCACGTCAAACAATCAATTGCAGGCTCAATGTGGTGGAAGTGAAGGGTTTTTTGTTTTCTCTCTGTAATACTTGCAGGCAAAAGCAGGACAGGTGTCTGATCACAGCCCCATCCTCTTGGATTAGCTGTGATTCTGCACACTCTCCCTGGAGCAACAGGGGTTTAATCTGCATGTAAGTAATTAAAGCATCATTAAAATGTTTTGGCCCTGCAGAATTGCTAATTTTACTGATAAATATGTTTAAAATCCTGTACACTCACTTGTTTGAAGAAGATCTTGTCTATACCAAAACGAAAACGTTCAATGCATGAAGAAATGAACAAGCAAACAGGAATATATAATATAATATAATATAATATAATATAATATAATATAATATAATATAATTATAGTGGCGCAGTGCTGTCGCCTCACAGCAAGAAGGTCGCTGGGTTGCAGGTTCGAGCCTCGGCTGGGTCAGTTGGCGTTTCTATGTGGAGTTTGCATGTTCTCCCTGCATTCGAGTGGGTTTCCTCCGGGTGCTCCCCCACAGTCCAAAGACATGCGGTACAGGTGAATTGGGTAGGCTAAATTGTCCATAGTGTATGAGTGTGTGTGGATGTTTCCCAGAGATGGGTTGCGGCTGGAAGGGCATCCGCTGCATAAAACTCATGCTGGATAAGTTGGCGGTTCATTCCGCTGTGGCGACCCCAGAATAATAAAGGGACTAAGCCGAAAAGAAAGAAAGAATAATATAATAAGCAAAAGCAATACAAAAGCAAGTTGTCGTGAATAAACTGAAAAAAGCCCCCGACATGAAGAAGGCACAGAGGTAGTATTTTTTTTATAATTATGTAGAAAGTAATAATTTTTGCAATATTTTATTCCTTTAATTCTTTTTCATTTGTAAAGATATTTGTGTGTTGCTGTACATCCTACTGTATGTGTTTTAAGCAATGTGTAAGCGAGGCGCACAACTAACACGCTCTGCGCTGGACTTTAGGCCTGCTTTCAGCTGGTCTATTGCACAGTTTATTTTAGTTCCTCAAAATTGCAACAATTCCAACAATGCGCCTAGACACACCTCTTTTCTAGACCGGAACACCCATGAGTCCACAAAGTGGTGCAAAAGGGTTTGCTATTTAAACAACGTGGCGCAAAATGGTAAAATGAAGGTTGCGCTGCTCTGAAAATAGCAACATGTCAGGGCAAAACATGTCTTGCGCCTTATTGCGCCGGGTGTATGATAGGGCCCAAAAAATTTAACTAGAAGAATTAGTGTTTGAAGCATTAAAAGCAGAGTACAGTGCCTACATTGACTATAAACATGGCTTCAAAGTAATTATTATTTTTGTGAAATGGGTATTCCAATTATAAAATAAACACACAACATCAAACAGGTAATGGTACTTACTTTCAGGGCCGTTTATAATGAAGTTGTAAAAGTATTTAGCTGTACCATGGTGCTTCGTAACATCTCATTTTTACAAGGTGGGTCGTTAGCCCAACGCTCAACCCCTAACCTGGAGGACTAGGACATACACACTCATACACTTTGGACAATTTAGCTTACCCAATTCACCTATAGCGCATGTCTTTGGACTTGTGGGGGAAACCGAAGCACCTGGAGGAAACCCACGCAAACATGGGGAGAACATGCAAACTCCACACAGAAATGCCAACTGACCCAGCTGGGGCTCGAACCAGCGACCTTCTTGCTGTGAGGCAACAGCCACTGCGCCACTGTGCCGCCCACAATGGTATTACTAAAAATATTTTTTTTTTCCATCAAGGCCTGATCACAGTGAAAACCAATAAACACAATACTAATTTAATGGGATCAAAGGTATATGTCTCTATAGTTACAGTATTTACAATGCATTTGAACATATCTGATCATTCATCAAAGACCAGAACCACCCATTTTACAAAAACACAGGGACGTCTAAAGTTAGTAGTTTGTAAGTTTCCGCCTACATTGATGAACAATTTTTCATGTCAACTCTTGACTAATCAAATGCTCTCTAGTATCTGACATGCCCTGCCCTTTCAAGACACTTCTTGTTTACTTTTCATTTGATGTGCTTCATCTCAACCACTCTCCCTGGCAGAACTGTGATAAAAACAAAACGATATTGGCTGATTTTTTAAAGGGAGGAGCTACACTTTGTCCCATCTTCCCTTCATTGTTCAGTTGAGATTATGTAAAACATCAAATAGAAAATGCACATTTCAAAGCATTTCACAGGACCTTCAATAACATTTTGAGAGAGGCATTACTGATGTTTTCATGCAGCGGAATAAAACATTTCGTCAGCCATATAATGAAAAACCCATATAATGAGAGTTTGGAAATAGGATTCTGGAGTCATTTCTGCAGCACTGGCACTGCAATTATAATATAACAAAGATAATACTCACTTGTTGCTGAGCAAGATGCACACCGCTTCCATCACAGTCATCACGAGGTCTGGTGGTTTGGTAAAGACGCGCATCTCTGAAATGTCAGCTTTGTCAAGGGCATTGAGGGCCTTATTGGCACTGTCGAGTGCAGGCAGAGCCTCGTCCAAGTCACGCTGTGCATCATCTGCAATGGCTTGAGTCTCTTCTGCCTTTACCTTAGCCAAAGCTTCATCCTCTTTCACAACCCTGCGCACCTACACATCAAGAGGTCAACAAGAGCAAATGTTAATGGGCAAGAGATTTGTGCAGTTTAATCAAAAACAAAACTGAAATTTAGTTTTGGGACTTTTAGGCCAATTTTAAACCTGTAGGCTCATTGCTTTCTTCTTAGTTTGAGTTGGGTTAACAACCCAAATTTCAGTGCAACAAAATATCACTGTCCTCTTATTGTTCAGAGTGTCTCTGTTTGTGTTGCTTTACTTACTTCTTGTATCACATCCATATATGAATATTATTCATGATTTTTATTTAGATATATTCATAACTAAGTGGGAAGTACAGACTTGTGAGGACGATGTTCTTGAAGTGCAAAGAGAAAAGCGATTATACAACATATTACGAAGAAGAGACTTCAACTATGATAACTAATATGTTCACTCACAGAATCAGGCTCTGCTGCTTTTTTATGTTGTGCAATTCCCGTTATGAAATATGATTACACTTGGTTCACTGGTCTGTTGGGTTTCATTGCTTTCTCACCTCATATGACCCATAAGCCACTCCAATGTTCATTTTTATAGGTCAATTTTTAGTCAGATCTTTTTTTGTTTGTTTGTTTGTTTGTTTTATGAAGTTTCACAAACTAATTTTGAGAGAAGCATGTGATATTATTGATCACGGCTGGTCTCCCATGCGTAATCATTAGTAAGCCAATCGGATTAATCCAAACCCACTATAAATAGAATTACTCCCTTATCTTTGTTTTCCGAAGAATACCCCCATCCACCCCATCTCCCCCCTTTCCTCCTTTACCAGGGGGAGCTCTTGAGACCTACCTGACCTGACCCCCTTACATGCTTTTCGACCAGGCGGGAGCTCTGGGCTCAATTATTTCCGAGCTCAGGGTTCTCTCCTGGGACAGCATGCCAAACCTGCTAATATTATCAAGCAATATCTAAGTGCGAACTCTTGAACTGCATATCATATAAAGTGTGAGTTCCATGTTCAAAACTAAATGCACCAGGTTCCCAGACAATGCCTCCAAACAAGTCATACATAAAATAAGACAATTTAAGTTTGGAAGTTTCTGTGGAAAAAAGTAGGGGGCAGTTGTATTTTTAGTAGTACACACCTGATCTGCATTCTCTTGGTCCACGGCGAGTTTCTCCATAAGAGCACTGACATCGATTGATTTCTGTGCAAGCACAGGCTCCAGAGCCGAGAGGTCTTGCTTCATCTTATCAACCAGCTCATTTGTCTCCAGCAATTTAGTAAGACCGTTTTTGATGCGGTCCCGTGCCTGTGTAGATTAAAGCACATTGCATTTTCAAGTCAAACTTTTTTGCTTAATTTTTCCTTTTCTAAAATAGATGCTTTTATCTTATAAATTAAATTATTGACATCCATTACTTCATTATTCAACTTTTTAATTTTATTTTATTACAAAAATACAGTTGAAATTCAGTCATAAGGGGGCTATTTGTAGAATTCAAACTGTTTTGTTATTATGAACCCAGGCTCATTCTGAAAACATACTGCTATATACATTTCTGGAGAAGGGCAAATACTTCTGAGGAGCTAGATTTTACCACATTCTCACCCTGTTACTTACTTGTTTATTTTATTTTATTTTTTGGCTTCTTTTTTTGTCTTACTCCCTTCTTGGAATCGTTCTACACCGGACTCAAACTCCGTCGTGGTCAACTCTGCTCTGCGTTTCAAGTCCACTGACGTACATAGCGAGCTAACTGGACAAACTGGTAACAGCGGGAAAGCCGTCCACGTGAAGGTAAGTGATCAGCTGGTAAGCACGAAAAGTAACAACGTCATACCACCCCATAGCATTCGTTTTAAAGACAAAAACACAGCCATACATACTTCTGGTGACATAATTCGCGAACTCCAGAAACGTATATAGGGCTACGTTTTCAGAATGAGCCTGTGTTGGTTAATATGGTGGTGGCCTGGTACACTGGTGGCCATATAATGAACTGGAGCCTTCCAATTTGCACTAATGCACACGTACAAGAGACACAATGGGTCACAGAGACTCAAAAGTCTCTTTCAAGGAAAGTCTATACACTCAGCACCCATATTTGCAACATCTCTGGGCAGTTCATTTAAAATCAAGTCCTATCTAAATAAATAGGGGAATACAGAAATCTTAAAAACTTGTTTGTTATCCTGAAAAAAGGAGGTCTTGTTTCTAAAGTTGTATTGCAAGCTGTTCACTCTTCATCCAGTAATAACTGCTAATACAAGAACATTTTTACATATAGCCCCTTTAAGTAATGATGTAACAACATAAGAGACTAATGCATTATCCATCACTCATCCTCACCGCCTGAAGCTGTTGTCTCTTTTCTCCCAGCATGCCCAGGTACAGGTTAATGAGCTCTAAATAGGAGGTAGGTGTAGTGTAGTAGTGTCTCCGCAGTTCTGAATAAAAACGCTCAGCCATGTCAGTCACGCTAACATGGATCTCCACACACATCTCTGAAAAGCACTGCTTCATCTCCTCACTGCCAAACTCCACATTCTGGAAGAAGGTCTGAGACACAGATAGCAGAGCTTCACGGGGCCACTGAAAAATAAATGCAAAAAACAGAAAATGACTGCAATGTAACAAACATACAAACACAACACATAGCAAAAAGCACATAGCAAATGTTTACCATTAGCATAATACTGAAAGTATATTTTATTTAACCCTTGTGTGCTGTTGGGGATGTTTTCATTCACTCTGGGGTGATTTTGAGTCTTAATTTGTACTCAACTTTCTTTGTATTTCAGCAAATGAAACCATTTTTGATGACAAATCTTATTTTGACACATATTTTGGGAAAATGCTTTGAAAACCTTCAAAAACTCAACAATCCACTCTGGACATATTTGCTACCCTTCCATCATGTTTGAGACTGTTCTTGCCCCATGGAACAGTAAAAATTACGTTTACCTCTTCCCAACAGGGAAAACTGCCTTATAATGAAAGTCAATGGAGCAAAAACAGCCACGACCATAACTGATAGAGTCACCAGCTAATGTGGATCGCTGGAGAACTACAACTCTGCCACCAAATGCACTACAAATCACAGCATGCGCCGCGCACACACATCAGTTCCTAATCTCGTCTGATTGCAAACACTCACAGCTGAAGCTACTCAAGGACTCATTACACAGACTATTTTTACACCACATTTGCTCACACACATTGCTGAGTGTTGTTTGTTTGTTTGATGGTTTGTTTTGTTAGTTAAAACAAACCTGTAACTTTACGTAGCATTTCCATTTCCTTGTCTAGCCGTGTTCTTTGATTCTTGTGTTTTATGTTATCTACTCCTAGCCTTGTCCCTAGTTTATCTTACCTTTTCCGGTTTTGATTACTTGCCTGTTTATCGACGATGACTTCTGGATTATCTATATGTACCTGTTTGCTCCTGTTGTTGACATTTGCCTGATTTACGATCACTGTAAATAAATCTGCATTTGGATTCGCACCTCTCCCATTCATGAAAGCCTTCTTCAGTTACAATAACGAAAGTATAGTCAATTTGAACAATACAAAGGGTTAATATGGTAACACTTTATTTTAATATCTTAATATCTGTTGATACTGCCCCTTCAACAGACATTTAACTGACTATACAAAAATAGCATTCAGGTTATGCATAAGATATTGTAATAGACTATTCTTACATTCATTCAGCAAGAACAAAAGCGGTCACCTTGAAATATGTGGGGCGCGTGGGAGTGTGTGTGTTTGTATGCACAAGTAAACAACACGCGCTGATGGAAACAAGCAAATAAAAGCAGGGTGAACAGACATACTGGCTCACTGTTTAACGCTAATGAGCAGCTGCAGTTGGCCAGAGCAGAGCCATACATCAGACCCAAACATAACACTGTAACAGACAACACAACTAATAAAACACACACTCTATAGGTAAACGCAACACACACACACACACACACACACACACACTTTATGGTAATTAGCAGAACACCTCGTTCTACCAGACAGCTCACAGAGGTCAGACAGTGTGCGCCTCATTAGATAACAGAATGAAACAAATGAATGAAGGCTAAAATTGATTGAATGATTGAGGCACTTATTTTATACTGTCTAGCTGTCCAGGTTTTTGTTAAGCTAAACACGACATACTAAAATAACAGAACAATAATAAATATGGAAAATATGGAAAATACAATTTCAGCTTTTTAACTTTAGTTCAATGCAAAGAGAGAGATTGTCTTTTTAATATTATAGCATAGCAAAGTCTACAGTGAAAGGCAGGTAGAGGACTTGCATTATTGACCCCAGGAAGACACAACAAATGAAGACTTTAAAAAACTCCACAATACCCAGCAAACAACGTTGTGTTTAATAGACGTCTAATAGACATCTAAACGTAGACGGCTTGACTAAAACAAGGCAAAACTTCGTCTGTCAGTGAAAATGTAATAGACATCTAAGAATATCCCAAAAGTAGACTAGTCGTCAAATAGACAGATTAGACAGACTTTATACTGTGTGTGTAGTCATTTATTTCTGTATATTTAATGATTAGTCTAGTTTTGGTCTATTTTTAGATGTCTATTAGATTTTCACTGACAGCACAAATGTAGCCTTGTTTTAGCCAAGACGACTGTTTAGACGTCTATTAGACATCTATTAGACATCTTTTAAAAACAAAAAACGCTTGCTCTGTATCATCCCTTTAAACTAGTAAAGAAAAATGATTGAAGATTAAAATGAAAATGTAAAATATATTTCAAAAATTAAGTGATTAATATAACTATTAATAAACTACTAGTACTTCAAAAGCACTAAAAAGTATTCCAATGTCAAAATGTTAAATCAAATCAAATTTATACCCATGCAATTTACTGTACGTCCATATAGCCAGTTTCTTTTTAAAATACTCATGTTTAACTTAAAGGTGCAGTAGGTGATCTGCCAGAATGCTAACGTTAGCATAATAGCTTAAAAAATTTACATCCCTCCCCTGCCGTCCAAAGCCACGCCTTCTTAAGTTATGAACGCGAGAACATGCACCGAATAGATGACGATCTGTTGACGATAATCAACCATATATACCACTAGATCATGTCATTCTCCAGTTAGAAAACTCTATGGAGACATGCACTTTGTCTGGCATAGTTGTTGACAGGCCTTGTGAAGAGACTTTTAACCAGCACAACAAAAAAAGTGTCTGAAGACAATCACCTACTGCACCTTTAATAACTTTATAATATGTTTTCCATACTAGATCAATCATCCATTCATCCATTCGTTCATTCATTTTCCTTTGCCTTAGTCTCTGTTTCAGAGGTCGCCACAGAGGAATGCGACAACTATGCCAGCATATATTTTACGAAGCGGATGCCCTTCCAGCCGCAACCCAGTACTGAGAAACACATTCACACACACACACTTATACACTATGACCAATTTAGTTTTATTCAATTCACTTATAGCGCATGTCTTTTGAATTGTGGGAAACACACGCAAACACGTGGAGAACATGCAAGCTCCACACAAAAATGCCAACTGGCCCAGCCGGGACTTCTTGCGACCTTCTTTCTGTGGGGCAACAGTGCTATCCACTGAGCCACCGTGCCACCCCTAGATCAATCAAATTTTTACATTTTCCTTCCATCACATATAGCTTTTAAAGGGTATAATGAAGAGGAAGTGACATAATGAAGATAAGGCATACTATAATAAGGACACATTTTTCTGTATCAATCCATATAACCAACAATATAACTTTCTCTATATTAGCACATTTATAAGATAAAAGCAATAATAAGATTCAACCGAAATGAGTGCTGTAAATGATCTCTTAGAAATGTTACTTTAGACAATGCGTTTTTATTAGTATTTCATTGTTTCATTGTCTTATTTTAACAAATTCCTTTCTGTCTCTCTCTCAGGACCTTAGATTTTGAGTAAATCAGCTACTGACAAAAGCCTTGTCCTCGGCTATGATTACTGTGAAAATAGAAAACTGAAATGATGAAATTACAGTGAGTGAGAATGCATGAAAAAAAGAAGTTGAGCATGAGTGTTGAGCTTGAATGAGAGCTGCTCTTTATCATCAAGGTGTAGGGGAGAGCGGGGCACAAAGTAACACTTTTTGGTTTTGGTCAAATAATGAACAAAGTAATAGGGTTAGACAAACCATATTTTTTTACAAACAACACACAAGCCTCTCCTACAAATGAGTACTGGAATTATGATCGCCAGACCTATGGTTTTTGTGCAGTATTGCCAAAAGTGCCAAGAGTAAAAATTTTACTTTTTACCCCACCTGCGGGGCAAGTTGTAACAGACAGGGGGTTAGTTGTAACACATGCTTATAAAGGCAGATTTCACACAATTAATTTAAATTCAGTTTACTTTAAATAGTAGCTATATTTCCTCAGTAATCGGCTCATTTCTTTTTGATTCTACATAGCACAGTATGTTTATTTATTTATTTTTGTTTATTGGATAAACACATTTGAATTTATTTGCATTATTATCCATTTATTCATTATTATACAATGCATTTATTTGCATTATTAGCAATAAAATATTTTTTTTTCTATAAAAAAAAATATTTTCTATTAAAAAACATTTTTATTTCAAAAGTTCTCAACATTACACTCAAAATTCAAAAAAATATTTTGTTAGTTTAGTTGGTGTTCAACAGTGTGTGGCTTAATTGTAACACCCTGTTACAACTAGCCCCGCTGTGTCATGTTTTACTCAAAACTGGCTAGCAGTCTCTGTGTGTTTTATACATCTTTCAAAATGGTTTCAACTTTTAGCCTAGAAGACGGTGATCTCGACAATATAAGATTCTACGTTCATACTTTCACCGATTTTTTCTAAATAAAAAAATTTCGACTATAATATAAAATAGTTTTGTGCTGCAAAAATGGTTTCTCCTGTGTATCTCATTCAAATTTCGCCAAAAATTTTCAATAATTGGCAGGAAGACGTCTGGCGACACTGTGGTGAAAACCTCGGAAGCATGCCATGATTAACCCTGAGCAAATAACTTAAAAGTCCGTGTTACATTTAACCCCGCGTTACTTTGTTCCCCGCGCTCCCCTATGGCTGCCTGTCTGGCATAAGTGTCTCTTTAAAATGTATATTAGGGACTTGGGTAGTCATTCCTGGACAGATTGGCCCTAGAAAATAGATCCATAATGCTAAGTAGTTGAGATGATTTGAAGACATATTTGTTTATTCTTCGGCAAAGCAGTTTGTATTGTAATTTTTTTCATTTCACACCTTCATAGCTAATGTTGAATGCTGCTCTTTTAAAATGGCTATTCATCTAATGCTGGGTTCACACAAAGGCCCTTCAAGGCAAACAATTTCACTCAGTTTAATATACATAACTGTGGCTACTGTTAAACTGATAGTCGTGATTTATTTTATTCTTTTAATTGAATTCTAAACCATCATGTGACATTACATATTGGATTTGCTGTTTTGGCTTTTTTTTCTTCATAAAAACCACATGCATGACACAGTTCAGGTGGCTGCCAGGATATCTATTTTCTTTCTCATTGCTTATGGAGAAACATGCTAAAAATTCATTGTGCCCACTGACCGTGCCAGTTTTATTATGCCGTCTGTTGTTGTTTTAGTACAAAGTTCACTATAAACATTAAACAAATCAAGCAAATTTGTGACAAATACTATTTGCATGACACAACTGCCCATTTTGCAGGCTGTTTAAAACTCTGCTCTCCACCTGTTCTGTGTAAATGGCACTGATTTTTTTAACAAAGCACAATCTGTAATAAGCCATTACGTGCTGTGCCTGTTTACATTTAAATTAAGCCACTGTCATCGCTTTTAGTGCACACGTTTCCTCTCTCTGAAAAAGATGAAACGTGTGTTCCATAAAGAATAACAATGACTTCATTTAAATGTGCAGAAGCACAACATATGACTTATTACAAATTATTATTCACAAAAATATGCATAGTAAAGCACTATTCAAATGCATACGGCGCCTGGATATGTTTGATAGATACATGGGTGTGCAGGTGCAGCAAATCAGTGGGATAGTTTTTAATTAACTTTACAAAAATGAGAAATGAAGAGGGAGTCTGACCTGTACAAACCAGTCGATGGTGCAACAGTTTACTAGCGATGGGAACATGCGGCATCGTGAGCGGAAGGAGTCTCCCACAGGGCTCATACACAACACTATGTGCAGCTTCTCACGCACACGAGAGATAAAGAACTGGAAAACCTTGACACGAAAAGACATAAACAGACATGAGACAACTGGTATCTAAAGAACATCATTGAGTAGATAAAATACAGTTGAAAGCAAAATGATTAGCCCTCCTGTGAAATTTCAAATAATTCACACGTAATGTTTAACAGGGTACGGTGGCTCAGTGGTTAGCACTGTCGCCTGACAGTAAAAAGGTCGCTGGTTCGAGTCCCGGCTGGGCCAGTTGTCTGTGTGACGTTTGCATGTTCTCCCCGTGTCCACATGGGTTTCCTCTGGGTGCTCCGGTTTCCCCCACAGTCCAAAGACATGCTGTATAGTTGAATTGAATACTAAATTGAATTGAAAACTAAATTCTCCGTAGTGTATGAGTGTGTATGTAATTGAGTGTGTATGGGTGTTTCCCAATACTAGGTTGCGGCTGGAAGGGCATCCACGGATTAAAACATATGCTGAAATAGTTGGTGGTTTAGTCCGCTGTGGCGACCTCTGAAATAGAGACTAAGCCGAAGGAAAATGAATGAATGAATGAATGAGTGTTTACAAGAGCAAAACATTTTGACAGTATTTACTATTATCTAATTTTAATTCTGGAGAAAATTTAATTTCTTTTAATTTAACTGGAATAAAAGTATTGTTTTAAATATATATTTTTTTAAATATTCTTATTAACCCCCTTAAGATTTTCATTCATTTTTGATACATTTTGATACATTTTGGCTACAAAACAAACCACAGTTGTCCAATGACTTGCCTGATTAACCAAACTTGACTAGTTAAGTTTAGTTTATTTATTTATAAAGCGCAATAAAACAACAGTTGTTGACCATTGTACTGTACAGATCTAAAAGCAAACTATCAAAAATAGACAGCAACAGATAAAACAACATAGAATACATCCAACATACCACACGACATTAACGATAAATAACAAGACACCAGATCTGCCAGATATTTTAACAGTAATAAGATTAGAGAGATAAGTCAGAGCCTGGCCATTTAATACCTTAAAATCATACATTAAGATTTTAAATGAATTCTAAAGCATATCGGCAACCAATTTATGGACCACAGGATAGGAGTAATGTGTTCAAACTTGCAGGTGCCAGAAAGAAGCCTAGCGGCTGCATTTTGAGCCACTTGAAGACAATTTATATAGAATTGTCCAATACCCACATAAATTGAGTTACAGTAGTCCAAGTGTGATGATATAATGGCATGGATTAATCTCTCGAATTCTGAGTTAAAAAGCCTTTTACTTTGGCTAATAATCTCAGCTGGAAAAAAACAAGATTTAGCTATTCCATTTACCTCTTTGTCAAATAGAAGGGCAGAATCAAGAATAAAAACCTAGATTTCTTATAGATGGTTTAATGCAGTAGGATAAATTGTCCAACATGTGATTGAGCTTACCTGAGCCAGCTACAGGTCCAAAAACAATTGTCTCAATCTTCTTCTCATTTAGTTTAAAAAAAACATTTGACACACAAGCTTCAACCTCTGACAAACAGGCAGACCGTGCACATAGCCCGGTATTCTCATTTTGCTTGAGAGGCACACAGATTTGCGTTTCATCAGCTTTAAAAATGATCAAATAAACCATACCTTATAATTATTGAGCCCAAGGGAAACATATACAAACAAAACAAAATAGGGGCAAGAATGGATCCCCGGGGAACCCCACAAGTTAGACGCACTTTCGATGATACAGTATACATCTATCAATACATACTGAAAAAGATATGTTTGACAAATAAGATTTGAACCACTCAATTACAACACCTTTTAGACCAAAACACAGTGAGTAAGTTCAGAGACAAGAATATCATGGGCAACTGTATCAAAAGCTGCACTCAGATCCAATAGCAGCAATATTACAGACTGACCAGAGTCAACAGATAATAAAATACCATTTGTCACTCTTGACAAAAGAAATTATTATTATAAGAAATTAGTTATTAAACTATTATTTTTTTAAATGTGTTTAAAAAAATTATCTCTCCATTAGCAGCACTTGGGAAACATTTTTAAAAAAAGAATTAAAATTTCACAGGAGGGATAATGTTTTTGTATTCAACTGTATGTAGTGATGTTGTGCACTGAGATGCATTTGTTAAGCCTATGTTGCAAGATTGAATGGTTACAGGTTGTATCATGTACCTCATCCCTGTTTCCCTCAGAGATGCCAGCTTCTTTGGCCTTGGGGCTAATGGCAGCCAGCACCTGTTTTAACTCATCCTTCTCAAAGAGGTTTGGTACTTCACCAGAGTTCAGCATGTTGTTAATGTCCTCCAGGAATTCTTCCACCACAATCTACAACAGACGAGAAGAACAAAATATGTCATTGTTCGATCGACTAGCACATCACTACCAATGCACACAGATGACAAACCTGGTATACCTTGAGACAAATATGTTTTCAATATGCTAATTTTCATATCAGATACTAGAAAAGTAAGATTTTCGGTTCACCAAGACTTACAGTATTTTATCACTTAAAGCACAGACTAACAGTTTTATCAGATTTTTTTGAGTATACTTGAAGGCTAGCTTTTTCCATTAGTCATTGCTGAAATCTATTGGTATTGATGTTAAATATGATCTGAAAAATTGAATTAGTGATATCAAGTTATTGTTAAATCTCAAACAAAACAGGTGACAATACTGCACATAAAAGCTGACTGGCACCTGTCAAAAAATCAAGACAACCAAAAGAAAATCATAGAGTATATATAGCTGCAGTGTACAACTGTTTTGAAAAGTTCACTAATGGCAGAAAGAAAGAAAAAAACTTAGAAAGTGTAGATTAACAGCCTTTTTGTTATACTGTTCTGCTTTTAAAATTCTTTCTGCCTCCTTGCAGCTGCACTCATATTTTGACATTGATTCATTGGCCAAAAGCTGAGAAAACACAAAATACACAAAGATACACTTTGGTATTAAGATTCATCCTAAAGACAAGCAGATTGCTCATGTTGTCAAAAGTGTTTGATAGCTACAAAATAACACCTACTTTACAATTACTGACGTAACATGTTATCATTATAGGACAAGAAACAAGAAAGTACACTAAAAAAAGTACATTGTAACAAAGTTCAAAATACTTACTTTAAAACAAAATTCAAATACTTCAGTATCACGTTGGATTCAAACCTTAATTTTAAAACTCATTAAAAAAATTTGCTACCACACTGAGATTCAATCTAACAAATTTTAAACATCAGAGATTCTCTGACTTATGAGGCATCTGGTATGAATTTAAATACTATGATTGTTCCACATCTGTTATACTGTATAACAAGCTGGTTTCAGGCATGTAAATCATCTTTAACACCGTTGGAATCATTATACTGTACAAGAGAGCACTTAAAATTCATGATAAAAAGCCTCGGTTGTACCATCACTGCAATATCTTAAACAACAGTCTCTTAAGTTTTGATAATATTATTAAATATTCCAATATTTGTTTTGTTTTAAAAATTATTCACAATCTTTCTGCTCCATCGTAAAAAAATTTAAAAATAGAGAAAACATCACGAACGACACGTTCTATGGTAAGAGAGGAATGTATTGTCCCTAGACATAAAACCTCATTTGCTCAATCTTCTTTTATTTATAAAGCCACAAATCTATGGAATTCTCTCCCAACAGAAATAATCACATGTACAAATTATAAGAAGTTTTCACCCCTGACCAGGAGGTGGTTTTTGTCAAATCAAATTTGTACACACTGAGTGAGATGTTTTTGATTTGTCAGTGTTTTAGTTTATATGTGATTATGCCTGTATGTTTTAAACTGACTTTTTAATTCATTGGATATTATTGTTTTAATTTGTACCTGTCCAGGGACTGATGGTGGAAAATAGCAATCCTGCTACAACCTGGCAAAATGCATCTTTCCTCTTTGAGGTTAATGTAATTTTTGTGCATTGTCCCTGGTAAATAAATGAATTCATTCATTCATTCAAGTGCGCTTTTTTTATCTACTAATTTCGAGGATCACGTGCTTATAATTGATCATGGCTGGTCCCACATCAGCTTCACATATTGCGCCAATCAGATGAAAAATAACTCACTATAAATAACGAGAGTTTTCCACTTCTGTCATCTTCGTCTTGAAGAATCCCCCTTCCACTCCTCCCCTTCTCCTGATAGGGCAGCATGGTGGCCCAGTGTTTAGCACTGTTGCCTCACAGCAAGAACGCAACTGGTTCGAGCCCTTACCGGGCCATTTGGTGTTTCTGTGAGGAGTTTGCATGTTCTCCCCGTGCTCGTGTGGGTTTTCCCCGGGTTCGCTGGTTTCCTCCCACCATCCAAAGACATACATCATAAGTAAATTGACTAATCCAAAGTGGCATCATAAGACAAACTCTTAGCCAGCTATATCTCAGCTATTCCTAACACGTTCACAAGCAGGGGAGTTTTTTAAGACCTACTGTACCTAAGCTCAAACTCCCCTCTCATCCTCAAATGGGAGGGAGCCCCGGGCTCAAGGATATTCTGAGCTTAAGGCTCTCTCCTGGGACAGCATGCCAAACACGCTTTATTATCAATCATCAGCTAAGTGTGAACTCTTGAAACACATTGGGAATAATCAAAAACAGTTATAGTCCACATCCTTTTCATTCACATTCAATAATCCTTGTGCATCACCCTGAGAATTCCTGATGTAGAGAATGAGGAAACAAGAGGGAAGTGTCTTCATGAAATTAGACAAACAATAACAAGAGATGCATTTAAAAGCATCTTAGTACCAGGTGGAAATGGCAATGTGTCTCAGCTGACCACTTGTGATCGGTAACAAACGCATGTTAAAACCAAGTGGAAATGGGGCCAAAGCTAAATTAGAACTTGACATAAATATTTATTTATTAATTTGTTTCTTTGTTTAATTACGATGAAATCTACAGATATTAGGATAGTTTGGTTATTATGAATTATTCTGACCATAATACATGTGGTCAGAAAAAAACTGATTGACATGATGCAGAATAAACTATTATACATATGATACTAACCAGTGTGTATTCAGAAATAGACATAAAACTAAAAGGTCACACACCCTCAGAGGGCAAGTTTGAAAAACAATTTTATTTATCAGTGAGTGGCTATTAATCACTGAAGAGTGTTTACTTCCCTCTGTTTATGCAAACACTAAAATTAATGACATTTCATTCAACCGACTTTATCAAATTCTTTAATTCCCAGTAGTTCACAGCTTTACATATAAGAACACACACACACGCACACATGCAACCATCACATTATGTATCTTTTGTCTATAGCAGCAGCTTGGGTCTGTCTCGTTAAGAAGTATTCATGAAATAATTTAGGGGGTCATTACTGCTGCAGAGCCCTGTATGCTGAATCACAAAGCAGTAACAGTCTGTGCTTTCATGAGACAGTATTACAGGCCTGGCAGAAGGCCCAGAGTCATAACAGAGATGACCTACTGTCTACTCCACAGCACAGAAAAAAAAAAACCTTTCTGCGTCCAGATTCATAACATAATATCAATAAATCATAACTTTTGAATTTGCTACAGGACTTTTTCTAAGAGGTGCAGCTTTTGGTTAGACTAGGGCAAACATTCCAATTCATGGACCTCACACACACACACACACACACACACACACACACACACACACACACACACACACAAAAAAAAACCTCCCAAATATGAGAAACAAAATCTAATTTGTAAACTGGTTTTAAATACCATGGAAGACAATGGTTGATGACTCTGCTGAAAGGACAGAATGGAGCAGAAATGTCATGAATGCAGATGCTTTTGTTGGACACAAATTAAAATGAGCCAATATTTGTCTCACATTAGCCATTTTGTATGGAACTGACAATAGGGAAGCGCAACATGTTGGTAGAATATCGGTTAAGACACGAATTTTACAGAAAAAAATTAGGACTAGAAAACACTTGACATATGTCAGCCAATAGTGGATATTTACTATTAATTCCCTAGTAATTGTAAATAATGTCCCCAACTTTTATATCCAAAATACCAAAAAAACTTACTAAAGATCACTTAATTAAGCTTAATCGTTAAAAACACCAATAATGAATCAGTTTAATGAAATCAATAGCAAATGTCATTATTAACATTCATAGCTGTACATCAAGGCCATAGTTTTTTCATATTGGAGTTTTAATTTCAAAATTAAGTACAAAATAAATAATAATAGAGCAATAAATTAAATAAAAACGGAGCACTAAAGGAACAACATTTTTGTAAACATTTTAGACTAATAATTGTATTTTTTAAATATGCAAATGAGATGTGCATCATACACTCACCAGCCACTTTATTAGGTATACCTTACTAGTTCCTGGTTGCCTTCAGAACAGCCTTAATCCTTCGTGGCATAGATTCAACAAGGTACTGGAAATATTCCTCAGAGATTTTGGTCAATATTGACATGATAGCATCATGCAGTTGCTGCAGATTTGTCGGCTTTAAATCCATGATGCGAATCTCCCGTTCCACCACATCCCATAGGTGCTCTATTGGATTGAGATTTGGTGACTGTGGAGGCCATTTGAGTACAGTGAACTCATTGTCATGTTCAAGAAACCAATCTGAGATTATTCATGCTTTATGACATGGCGATATCCTGCTAGAAGTAGCCATCAGAAGATGGGTACACTGTGGTCATAAAGGGATGGACATGGTCAGCAGCAATACTCAGGAAGGCTGTGACATTGACACAATGCTCAATTGGTACTAATAGGCCCAACATATGCCAAGAAAATGTCTTCCACACCATTACACCACCACCACCAGCCTGAACCGTTGATACGAGGCAGTATGGATCCACGCTTTCATGCTGCTGATGCCAATTTCTGACCCTACTATCCGAATGTCACATTAGAAATAGAGACTCATCAGACCAGGCAACGTTTCTCCAATCTTCAGAGATCCTCGGATACCTCGGTTGTAACGAGTGGTTATTCGATACTGTTGCCTTTTTATCAGCTCGAATCTGGCCATTCTCCTCTGACCTCTGGCATCAACAAGGCATTTGCGCTAACAGAACTGCCGCTCACTGGATATTTTCTGACCATTCTCTGTAAATACTAGAGATTGTTGTGCGTAAAAAACCCCAGTAGATGAGCAGTTTCTGATATACTCAGACCAGCCCGTCTGGCACCAACAACCATGCCACACTCAAAGTCACTTAAATCGTCTTTCTTCCCCATTCTGATGCTCGGTTTGAACTGCAGCAGATCATCTTGAACATGTCAACATGCCTAAATGCATTTCTTATGAGTTGCTGCCATGTGATTGGCTGATTAGAAATTTGCATTAATCAGCAGTTGGACAGGTGTACCTAATAAAGTGGCCGGTAAGTGTATGAAGGCAATAAAAAAAAATCTTGTCTTTTAATGTTCAATTGAATGAATAACAAACATAAACGGCTCATTTTTTTCTGTTTAAAAAGTGCAAAATTTGGCAAAAAAAAAAAAAAAAAATACTATTATTGCATATTACTCTTGATCATAAAACACTTGTCAAATATCAAATATGTAGTTACTTCCATCTTACTGTGACTGGCAACAGTGCCTGATTATTGTGTGCATTATTATTATGAAGAAATTATTCAAGCATTTCAAATAATTATTTGTTTTGAATACTTTAAATTAACATATAGAATTTTAATATAACTTCTCATCAGATATTTCTTTGGCTGTACCTGAGTGTCTGTGAAGAGGAAGACCATGTCCTGGCCTTCCACACCTGCCATTCTGTAAAGTTTACGCAGGTCTTCATGGAAGCTGTCGTAATTATAACCACGGCTCAACTCAATCTGAAAGCATCGGTAACCACACATGTGAGCAGCCAGACGTGTTAGAGATTGCTTTCCTGTGCCACCTACACCAACCAACAGGGCATTGCCACGCTCTTGGCGAATCATGCGGGCAATTCTGTGGACAGAGGAACAGATGAACGATAAGAAAAGAAGGTCAACTGGCTGGATGAACAAAGCATTCCATTAGTAAACTGATCCAGACGCGCAGGCTGAATGACAGGGTCATCTGAACACCTGCTTTTGTGAACACCAGACGAAAAGGCAAGCTGCTTGTTTACCTAGACACGTGTTCAATGGCATCTTGAAAGAAAACCAGCTTGGTTTCCTTTGCAAAGGTTGTGTTGTAGTCATCCAGGTAGTCCTGAAGCACCTGCCGAATCTTGTCCATGTCTGTTAGATCCTCATAGACACGGTCAGCCTTGTCTGCTCCAACCTAAAATTAAATGAAATAGTTTAACTAAAAAATATTAACTAAACCCTGTCATTAAAGGTGAAATGTGTAGTTTTTGCCACTGGAGGGTGAATATTAACACCAAACAAAGGCATATTTTGACGACAAAGTGTGGAATCATGGGAGTCTACTTCACATCATGGATGAGCTAAAGTATAAAAAATTATTATCATGGTGGTATAAAGCAGAGTAAGGTTGAAAGCCATCAAAGAGAACACATAATGTCATAAAACATTATTGTTAGGTTAGATTTAGGTCACCAGCATCTAAGGACAATGTTATTGTGACATCCAATAAGATGCAAAACTACTTTGATATTTTGTTGATTTTAGGTTGTGTTGGAAAGTGACCAAAATCCAATGTCAACATCTTAAACCCACATCATATTGATGTAAAATACTGACATTTATTTGTCTGGTATGGCAACCAAAATCGTTTGATAGGCGTCATATTGGTAACGTCCAAACAACGTCAAGCTGTAACATCATTAGACGTTGACATTTTGTTGTTTTTAGGTTGCGTTGGAAAGTAACCAAAATGCAAAGTCTGTTCAATGTTGGACATTGACTTCAGCCTGACGTTGGGTTCTAACATCAACCCGATTCTCATTTCCAAACAAAACGCAGCGTCCCACAACAAGGGAGTACAACATCAATCTGACGTCATGTTGACGTCCTATGTCTGCTGGGTGTTTCATTAGTTAAATTGCTCATTTTTTTGGATTTGATCATTCTTCTAAATATTAGGGATAATGTAAGTACTATACTGTATATGTAACACTGTTCTAGTAGTTTTAGGTATTTAATAAAAAAAAATCTCATATTGTCTCTTTAAGATAAAATGACTAATCAAATAGATGAGAGATTGTTTTAGCTAACTAACCAGATAACAGGAAACGCTCACAGATCATTTAATAATGTTACCTAAAAGCGCGAGGTTAGCACAAAACATTATTAAAGTAATGTCTGAGGAACATTCTTGTAACAATGTTAGAAAAGTGTTTTTGGAATGTCTTTATGATGTTATTTGTACCTGATAAATGATTCTCAAAATGTTGATTGAAAAATAATGAACATTAATATAACACACGACAGGAACATTCTTGCAACATAAACAAGAATGTTTATTCATTCATTCATTTTCTTTTCGGTTTAGTCCCTTTATTAATCTGGGGTCACCACAGCGGAATAAACCGCCAACTTATCCCGCATATGCCCTTCCAGCTGCAACCCATCGCTGGGAAACATCCATACACACTCATCCACTACGGACAATTTTAGCATACCCAATTCACCTATACCACAAGTCTTTGGACTGTGGGGGAAACTGGAGCACCCGGTGGAAACCCATGTGAACACAGGGAGAACATTCAAACTCCAAACAGAAATGCCAACTGACCCAGCCGAGGCTCGAACCAGCGACCTTCTTGCTATGAGGCGACAGTGCTACCCACTGTGCCACCGCGTCACCTCAAGAATGTTTATACTACATCTAAAAACTGGACGTTTTGAACATTCTAAGAACATTAACAAATGTTTTTAGAAGTTAATTGGAACATTGTTGGAACGTTTTTATGAACTAAAAATGTTAGCTGGGTTCACTTCTTTATATGAAGAGTTAAGTGTAAACAGAAAGAATTATACAATTAAAAAACAAACTGGCAGGCGCAAAAACACTTTTACCTTGATGAAATCTCCAAAAATGATGGGCTGATTTACAAAGTATGTTGGCTCTATGTTCATGCTGAAATATTTACCTGTTGAACAAAAGAAGCAGTTGAAAGGTAAAAAAGCAGGACAATAATGTTTACTTCGAAAAAGGAAGACAAGTCAGAGGCAAAGCAAAAAATAAACAGATCATTCTGATAAGTCACACTGCAAAACTAGAAGAATTATAATCTTGATTTAATCTGATCAATGTCTCTCTGTCTAAATTTACGAAAAAGCTATTTTAAGTATAAATAACAAAATTCCCTTTACAATCTCAATCCCCAAATCCCTTTTAAAATATCGGCAAATTAAAAATAATACACATTTGTAACCCCTTAAAACCATCTAAAGTCAAAACCAAGTCATTTGAAATTTTTACACACCTAAATAAATCAGTTTTCCATGTATGTTTTGTTATGATATGATGATATTGAGCCGACTATTTGAAAATCTGGAATCTGAGGGTTTGGAAATTTAAAATATTGAAAACATTGCCTTTAAAGTTGTCCAAATTAAGTTCTTAGCAATGCACATTTCTAAACAAAAAGTTTTGATATATTTATGGAATGGCATTTCTAAAATGTCTTTATGACTTATTGGACATAGTTTATATGACAACATACTTCATGCTATACCGTACTTGTGCTCACATTGTGCTTAGCCCCAGGTTATCATTGTTCTATGCACCTCTTTTAACCCTAAGTAGAGAAATGTGATGAATACATATAAATATCAGGGATTAATTGTTACCCTGCAAACAACTGATAATAATAATAATAATAATAATAACAATAATAAATGAAATGATAATAAATGAAGAGTGTGAAAAGTGAAGATAACCCAGGATTCAATTTACCCTATGCTTAGAATGACCCAGTGTTAATTATTTCAATAGAGAAAAGCCCTATAATATACACCTTCACTGATGTCTGGACTAGAGAGATTAACACTGAAGGGGATTTGAGGGTCATGTGCTTACTGGCCATCTCAGAGATCATGGTATTGAAGTAGCTTTTGTCCTCGTTGTTTATGAGTCGATCGTGGAAGACACGTTGACACTCATGACAGAACAAACGGAAGATCTGGGTTTGATCTCTAACCGTTGTTGGCTCACACTGCAACATACCTGCACAGTAAACACACACACACACACACACACACAAAGACAAAGAATGAAAAGGATTTTGTTCAACGTTTACACAGATTAGATTCTTTATTATATATCTTTCAGTTTATAGCAAGACTGACTGCTGGTAAAGAATCAATACAGTGTCTACAGATCAATATCAGCAAAAGATAAACTTGCCTGCCTGTGACCTTTTGGTAAAAATGAAAACATAATCAGATGGGGGTTGTGCTGTCTTCTTTAGCTTAGATTGACAGTATCTCTTATTGAGAGTCTATAATTTGGCCTGTGGATGAGTCCTAAGCCAGCGTTTTAACAGCCCCCCAAAGTGCCTTTCAAATTAAGAGAGAGCATTTGTATTTGTCATTTGAGGGCTCTAAAACAAAGAAAGCTGATTACAAGCCTTTGGTGGATTTTGGTACAACAGATGCCAAACACTCTAGGGAAAAAGCAATGTTTTTGAATGGACTTTGGTTTTAAATGGGGTATATGGACATAGGCTTTTAATTTCAATCAGCCAGCCCCAGTGCTTCCGGTTAATTGTCATCCCATACAAAATCGCCACGTATAAGATCTGATTTCTTTAAATAAAACAGCGATCTTCACTTCCTGGCTATGATACGATATAAAGTGGGTATCAGACCAAACAAGAAGCACTGCATTAAATTATATTTCTTGGCACCATGTCTTTAAAATATGGAAATTAATTTTACCTTTAGTATTTTCAATGGAATTTCTGCGCTATTCTGCTGCTAATGACAGTGCCTGCGTTTAAACGGTCTTCCATCTCTTTTTAGACTTTAACAACTAAATGGATGCTGAAGTCTATTTAACTGATTATATTTGAATAACATTACAACATCAATGCTGTAAAAGGAACTTTATGAAATTAAAAATAGTCAGATAAAGCTTTCACCGGAAGTACATCATTAGCTGAAAAACACTAGCTGTGCATATAGTCCATTCTTAGGGATTTGAATGGTCTATGTACGATATATGAATGGCAGGATGGATGTCTTTGTAACATTTTTGCAAATGCCCTCATGCCTCTGTCAAAGTGTGTTTGTGGACATGTCTGTGGTTCTTACCCTGCACACATTTAGACAGGTCTCGAAGGTTGAACACGTAATGGGATTTGGCTGGTGTAGGTAGCAGATCTACACTCATGCGATGGTAGATCTCAACAGCAGCGTCCACAATGCTGTCAGCAGCCTGCTTGACCGCCGTGGAAAATTCAGTGAGGAAACCACCCAAAATAGCCTGCAAACATGCACATACAAGAACAGACATCCATTCAAATCAAGTCGTCTTTATTTCTATAGCAACTTTAAGCCAAATACCAAATTCTTTGTCTTTTCCCTGACTTTCTTTAACTAAAAAACTGAATTTCTTAGTCATCCTGTTGAAAAAAAAGGTTTCTGTTGTGTTTATGTGTATAATATAATATTAAAATAATGTTAAAATGATATGGTGATAGGGGATCATAGTGGTGCAGTGGGTAGCACCATCGCCTCACAGCAAGAAGGTCGCTGGTTCGAGCCCCAGCTGGGTCAGTTGGCATTTCAGTGTGGAGTTTGCATGTTCTCCCCGTGTTCGCGTGGGTTTCCACCGTGTGCTTAGGTTTTCCCCACAGTCCAAAGACATGCGGTGTAGGTGAATTGAATAAGCTAAATTGGCTGTAGTGTATGTGTGTGAATGTAAGAGTGTATGGGTGTTTCCTGGTGTTGGGTTGCAGCTGGAAGGCTATCCGCTGCATAAAACATATGCTGGATAAGTTGGCGGTTCATTTCACTGTGGCGACTCCTGATTAATAAAGGGACAAGGCCAAAAAGAAAATGAATGAATGAATGAATGAATGAATGATAAGGTAATATTAAAATGGTTTAGCTTGAAATTATTTGGCATGATGGGGTGGCACGGTGGTGAGCACTGTCACCTCACAGCAAGAAGGTTGCTGGTTCAAGTCCCAGCTGGGCCAGTTGGCATTTCTGTGTGGAGTTTGTATGTTCTCCCTGTGTTTGCGTGGGTTTCCTCCGGGTGCTCCGGTTTCCCCCACAATCCAAAGACATGAGCAATAAGTGAATTGGGTAAACAAAATTGGCCATTGTGTATGAGTGTGCGTGTGAATGTGAGAGTATATGGGTATTTCCCAGTACTTGGTTGCAGCTGGAAGGGCATACGCTGTGTAAAACATATGGCGGAATAGTTGGTGGTTCATTCCGCTGTGGCGACCACTGATACAGTAAATAAAGGACTAAGCCGAAGGAAAATTAATAAATGAATGAATATTTGGCTTGACTTTAATAGCCACTATGAGAACGTCAATGGATAATTTATCTTTTATTTTGGGGGACAAAAATTATATTTCATATTTTGATAGTAGTTTTACATTTAGACCTTGAAGTGATCATTTTAAAGCCAAGCTTTTTAAACTTATATTATCCTGGCATATGAGCCTTGGCTAACAGGTACAGTCTGGTGACTGCATTTGGCTTAAGTGGCTGTCAGTTGATGAGTATTAAAAGGAATAATATGGAGCTGAAAAATAGCCTAACCACAATCATAGCTATAAAATGTTGTGGTGTAAAATATTGAATTCCCTGACTTTCAATAGCTATGTTTCCATCCACCTATTTTTATGCCCATTTTGCACTATTGCATGAAAATGCTTAATGGAAATGGCAAGATTCAACATACATTTTTAAAATGGCATAAAAAAGTTATGTGCAAAACTGAGCAGGATAAACTTTTTAGCAGATAAGAATAAAATGTGCAGAGCCTACAATGGAAACACATTTCCCAAATAAATTCCAGCATGGTCATCAAAAAAGTCATGTGATTTTGTTTTGACAAGCACACAAAAGCAATTTGCACAAAGCAATGGCAATGTGCTTTTCTGTAAAAAGTGGGGCATGATGGGACAGTATGGAAACAGTGCTTTATTTGCAAATGTTTTATGCAATATTCCAGTTTTGTGCATAAGTTTAATTCTGGAACAATTTCTGGAATTAAAATTTAATGATACTCCAGCATTTGTACGACCTGTGGAAACTATGTATAGTGCTTTTGCAATGTAGATTGTGCCAAAACAGCTTTACATAGATGAAGAAAAAGAATAAAAAGCCATAACAATATTTTAGATTGTGGAACATATTCAGCATATCAGGCAGACAGCACGGTGATATGGTAGCTAAGTGGGTAGCACATTCAAGGTTGCTGGTTCAAGTCCTAAACAGCTCAGAGCAGAATTGTGGCATTAAGAGCATCGACCTGCAAAGGTAAAGCTAAAAAATCTGCCAGTAAAACATATGGCAGAGTAATTGATGGTCCATTCTGGTGTGGCAACCCCTGATAAAAGCAGGAACTAAGACAAAGAAAAGGGAGTGACTAAGGCAGGCAGCAGAGTACTGGTAGAATGCTAGTTTAGTTCTAGTTAAACTAAAACTGATTCAATTCAGTTTAATACAAATGTCACTGTTGAAGGACGATCCACTGAAGAGCAGCTCCAGTGTGCAAGATTGATGGATTGACCAATTTCAGTTCAAAGTTTGTCAGTTCAGTACCACGGATAGCTCCGGATGTCCAGCAATTGTTTCAGAACATTGGACAGCTCCACACCAACATCCAATTATCTACTGTGCTGTCAACTTTCTATTTATGAAGCTGCTAGATATGAAACCTGCATATTTTAAAGTTCATCTAGTCTTAATGAGGGAGCCCAATTATGTAGGTTACTGGTCATGTCCGTTGAACACACTTCAGACGCTTCAGGATTCTTAATTGATCTTAACATAATATGCACTCAAAAACTGCTTGATAGACATACAACCTCATAACAGATCAGATACTTAAAATTCAATTCTTAGAATTATAATTTATTGACAAATGTCTTGTCATCGATCCCAGTTGTAAGAGCAACAAATATTAACTTCAACAGCCTGAGGTATCAAGACATTTGTGCTGCCCTTACATTACAAACTACAGGAGAGGGCAAATTCTTCAGCAGGATAGCGCTCCTTCTCATACTTCAGCCTCCACATCAAAGCTCCTGAAAGCAAAAAAGGTCAAGGTGCTCCAGGATTGGCCAGCCCAGTCACCAGACATGAACATCATTGAGCATGTCTGGGTAAGATGAAGGAGGAGGCATTCAAGATGAATTCAATGAATCTTTATTTGAGTCATTGCAGAGATGTATGGATGCAGTCCTCCAAGCTTATGGGAGTTCTACACAATATTAATTCTTTTTCCACTGCACCATGACTTTATATTCTGTACTGTACATTATTTCTGTTAAATGACAGGACTTTTGTCTAAGCAAAGTCAGACTTTACTCTCCTAATTAAATAATTAAAAATCAAGGCATGATCATACAGTATAAGCGTAATCTAGAGGCCTTTGCCTTTCATATAAGCCACTTCTGATACCAACTGATCAACTAGAAATCATGTTATTATTTGTTTTTCCTAAAACCTGGATAGGCAACAAGATTTTTGTCAGGTAGTGTACATTTACATTTACATTAAGCAGATGATCCAAAAGTGAATTACAAATGAAGATAAAATAAGCACTTCAAATCACCAGAGCAGAGTAATATATAGATGCCATGACAGGTCTAAATTAGTTTAACAGTTTTTTTAATTGATTGAGTTCTTCAAATGGAGTGATTGTAGAAAAGCCGATGCAAATAGAGAGGAATAGGAAAGGGTTTGCTTGCAACAGGTGGTTTGTAAATCCCACTCACCTATGTTAAGCACACACATGATTGCACTAATAAAATACATGCATGTTTCTTTTCAACTTATATAGACTGGCAAACACAGCAAAAAATATAGATATATATATATATATATATATATATATATATATATATATATATATATATATATATATATATATATATATATATATATATATATATATATATATATATATATATATATATATATATATATATATATATATATATATATAATATTATCTTTAAGAATTATTTTATTCCAGCCTAGCTAATGAAAATAAGATTTTCTCCAGCAGAAAAATCTAATAGGAAATACTGTGAAAATTTGCTCTGTTAAACCTCACTTGGGAAATATTTGAAAATAAATAAAAAATTTCAAAAGAGGGTCAAATTTTTTGCCTTCAACTATATGTGACATATTTCTAGGTGAAATTGATATTCAATGAAAAAAAAAAGTAGGGCAAAGCCTGATTGTATCCAGAGGGACATGACTGCACAGCAAACTTTAGCCAGGTGGTTAAAAATGTCAAGTAAAAAGTAAAACTGTTTCAGAATAAAGCTATTAGATTATGCTATGTTTATTTGGGACAACCTCCACCAATGAATAATGAACAATGAGTCCAAGCAAATGTATTAGGAAAGTTAAGTAGGTCGATTTTGATTTCCCTTTGACTTTAAAAGTCAAATGTTCATTCAAAATGAGTGCTACCATATGCCTGACCTTAAAAATCTGTTTGAGGCTGCTCTCAGAGGGCGTTGGGAGGCACAGCATGCTGAAGTGCCGGATGAAACGAGGGGTCACAGGATTACGACCTCCACCAGGAGGAGCACAGGCGGCTGCTATGGTCATATCCTTTAGGGAGGAGAAAGAAACAGAAGAAGAAGGTGAATAAGTGCATATGAAAAAATATTCAAGGGACACGATTTAATTTTCTGACACTTCAACTAATCTCATCAAACCTTTACTAAAAAAATAATGTAATATTGATTAAAACCGAAATTAAAACGAGAGCATTCGTGACAGCTGGAGAACTTAATGACCAATTACTCTTCAAATGACAGAAAAATCATTCAGGTTGCTGTGTCAAAGTCGAAGCAGTGTTAAATTCAGTCTCCAAAGAGCTACATCAACCCGGATCTGATTCTCCAAGGGCAAAGCTCACCTGAGAACCACAAATCATCATTTTATTCCCCTTTCTCGTCATATTTTATTTTATCAAAACTCATATTTGAGATTTATAATTATTGAGGTCGACCGTCTGCAATGTCTCAGATCACCCAATTTCTCTGTAACCTTGCCAAATCGCATAATTGTCCTTGTTTATGTTATGCACTTTTATCTTTGTTTGTATGCGTGTATGAGTGTGTGCTCAGCAAGCGAAGGGTTTACTTGATGCTGGTGTGTGAAAAATGCATAATTAAATATCACTCCCGAGGTGAAACAACAATAAAATGAGAGCAGCTACTTCAAACATGAAGCATTAGTCTTGCTCGTTATATGATAAACGTTACAACATACATTATTTCCCATGCTTATAGAGGGGAACTGAGGCAGGCATTGAAAAAAAAATGTATATAGCAAATGGAAACGCTATACAGTATGTAAAGGCAGCATTGATTAATTTTTTGTTTTTTGTACATATTTGTATCATTATAGTAGTTGTGGTTGTTTTGTTATTATTTAAATCACAGTAACTCCAATATCTCAACCAAATAGTAATTAGACAAATATACTGACAGAAGTCTTGCAGACTATCAAGTTTTAGGAACAACAAATAATAACTTGACTTCTTGTTGATCATTTGGTATCAAAAGTGGCTTATATGGAAGGCAAAGGCCTCTAGATTACGCTTACGCTTTACCTAAATAAAATATGATCGTGCCTTGATTTGTAAGGTCTGACTTTGCTTAGACAAAAGTCTTATAGAAATAATGTACTGTACAGTATAGAATATAAAGTCATGGTGCAGTGGAAAAAGAATTATTATTGTGTATAACTCCCATGAGCTTGGACGACAGCATCCATACATCTCTGCAATGACTCAAATAACTTATTAATAAAGTCATCTGGAAGGGCAAAGAAAGCGTTCTTGCAGGACTCCCAGAGTTCATCAAGATTCTTTGGATTCATCTTCAATGCCTCCTTCTACATCTTACCCCAGACATGCTTAATGATGTTCATTCTGGTGACTGGGCTGGCCAATCCTGGAGCACCTTGACTTTGCTTTCAGGAACTTTGATGTGGAGGCTGAAGTATGAGAAGGAGCGCTATCCTGCTGAAGAATTTGCCCTCTCCTGTGGTTTGTAATGTAATTGGCAGCACAAATGTGTTGATACCTCAGGCTGTTGATGTTGCTATCCACTCTGCAGATCTCTCGCACGACCCCATACTGAATGTAAGCCCAAACCATGATTTTTCCTTCACCAAACTTGACTGATTTCTGTGAGAATCTTGGGATCATGCTGGTTCCAATAGGTCTTCTGCAGTATTTGTGATGATTGGGATGCAGTTCAACAGATGATTCATCGGAAAAATTTGACCTTTTCCTGCCACTAAACTGCCACTAACTGCCACTTTTTCAAATTATCTAATAGAAGTCAAGTCATTATTAGTTGCTTTTAGATTATTTGGATTGACGACAAGACTTGTCAGTTCTATTTATATATATATATTAGTGGTGGGCCGTTATCGGTGTTAACGTGCTGCATTAACACGAGACTCTTATCACGCAATAAAAAATATCGCCGTTAATCTATTCTCAAAGTTGGGTTGGGAGCTGGGTCTATTTTACGTAAGCTATGATGACTTTGATATTTTAGCGCGGATGTATACCTGACTGGTGAGCCGTCTGACAAAAAAGTGCCCTTCTGATTCAAATCAGCAGGATGCCTGACTTTAACTGCAGTTCGGCAGTTTCACTTTAACTCATGAACATTTCATTCATGCGGCGTGACAAACTGGGGTATTAGATGCAAATAATGAGTAAGGACTGGTGAAAGTGTTATGGAATTTAATAACGCACACCAAATGGGAAGAAAAAAAAAAACTTCCGCATTTCGCGATGTGTGTGTGTTTGTGTGTGTGCGTCTGTGTGTGTGTGCGGTCCTTTTCGGATCTTGTCGGAAAATATGGCGAAAAGTCCTACATGACGGCAATAGTTTGTCAGTAATGCTACTAATATCTGCATACTCCATGTCTTAATTCCATTTCTGTTTAGTTCAGTTATGACTTTAGTCGCATTAAGTAATCAAAAATCGCTGTTTACATGGTAGACTCTTAATCAGAGTATTGTTTTAATCATATTAATATCGTATTAAAGTATTGTTGCCCATGTAAACATACTCAATGCTTGACACACCGTCAGGGCTCTGTGAACTTGTTTTTGCGAAGCAGCATTTTCTGTATGTACGTACATCAAAAGCAAGTATGAAATCGCTGTTTCGAGCTTATGTAGGCCTACAGTTCAAAATGCATGTTTAACTGAATAAACAGTTAGTTAACACAAGTACATCTTTTTGAACATCATTTATTTTCATCACCAATTATCATAGTAAAACGGTTTCTCAAACAGTTTGTGATGCATTTTGGAAACAGGAGATGAGCCTCTGGTCTAATGCACCACCTGGCTTGAGAAACCCGTTCTCAAAGACTTATTATTTGGGTAGCACACATATTCTGAATGCCATCGGCAGAATTCAAATGAGCCATTTTAATCTAGATTAATCTAGATTAAAAAAATTGATTTATGCCCACACATAGACATATATATATTATGTCTATATATACACATATATATATTACTCATAGTCTCAATTAGCTGTAATGAACTGATGAGACATTTGTGTAATTTGTTTAATTTTTATTTAAGTGTTCTGTTCATCATTCACAAGAATGTTGACCTTCATATCTTGATAAAAGAGATCATTGTTTATTTTTCCTTTTAAACAAAACCAGTTATGAATAATAAATAGATTTTGATTCATTCCCAACTGTGGGTAGTGAAGTGAAACAAAGACAAATCTTTGAATATCTTTCAAGAAAACATGACACATGATTCATTTTGTGTGTGTGTGTGTGTGTGTGTGTGTGTGTGCGTGCGTGCGTGCGTGCGTGCGTGCATGCGTGTGTGTGTGTGTGTGTGTGTGTGTGTGTGTGTGTGTGTGTGTGTGTGTGTGTGTGTGTGTGTGTGTGTGTGTGTGTGTGTGTGTGTGTGTGTGTGCATGCGTGTGTGTGTGTGTGTGTGTGTATGTGTGTGTGTATGTGTGTGTGTGTGTGTGTGTGTGTGTGTGTGTGTGTGTGTGTGTGTGTGTGTGTGTGTGTGTGTGTGTGTGTGTGTGTGTGTGTGTGTGTGTGTGTGTGCGTGCGTGCGTGCGTGCGTGCGTGTGTGTGTGTTCGTGTGTGTATGTGTGTGTGATGCTTACATGTATCTCCTTCCAGAAGAACTTTTCTCTGTCGTAGAAGCCATGAAAGTCCTGGAATTGTCTGAGCAGCTCAATAGGGGGCTGAGAGCCATAGCTGTCCAGCTTTGGCATGTTCAGATCATCCACAAACACCACAATCTTTTTATTAGCAGGAGCTCCTGAAATACATAACCACAGACAGCATTTTGTCAGTATGGTCGTTTACACATCCAATATATTTATATAAAAATGCCCCTCACCAAGTATGTTCTTTCTCTTCTTCTCCAGTTTTGACTCAATAATCTCTTGTGTTCTGGCAGATGAAGTTTGAGCTGAGAAGTTGATATAAACGGGGACATAACCTGCCTTTTCCTGCACACTGTTCAGCAGTGCCCGTGCCACCACAGACTGAAATGCACAAAATGCTTGAAAATTGAGAATATACAGTCTTATGCAAAAGTTTGGTCACCCCTGATAATTTTCATAATTGCAAGCCATAGCCTGCTGGCCTCTCAAATCAGCAGTTTCATTTGGATATATTTTATACCCTAGGGAAAAAGCAGCATTTTAGTTCTGATAAAACATTTATGTAATCAACAGATGCAATGCAATTTAAGTCATAACAAAAACAGACAGGTGCAAAAAATTGAGCACCCCAACAGAATAATGACAGAAATCTTTTGTAGAGCCACCTTTTGCTGAAATAACAGCCTGTAGACGCTTCTTATAGTCAAGGATAAGTCCCTGAAGTCTTGCTGAAGGCATTTTAGACCATTCTTCTTTGCTAAATTTCTCCAGTTCAGTCAGGTTTGATGGGTGCCGAGTGTCAATGGCCCTTTTCAAATCAATCCATAGATTTGAAACACCCAACCCTGCCGTAACTTCAGCCTCTTGACTGATTCCTGCACATTGTTCTTCAGAATCTGCTGATACTGGGTTGAATCCATGTGACCTTTTACTCTGACAAGGTTTCCAGTACCTGGGCTTGCCACACATCCCCACAGCATGATGGACCCTCCACCATATTTTTCAGTAGGCAGCATGTTCTTCTCCTGAAATGCTGTGTTCTTTTTCCACCATGCAAAGTGCCTATGGTTGTGGCATCTGTCCACAGTATATTTTTCCAAAATGATTCAGACTTGTCCAGATGAGCCGTTGCATACCTCAAACGAAAAGATTTTTCTTTATCACCTTCCATTAAACTGTTCTTTGTGAAAACTGTTTTTGTAGGTCATTAGGAATTTCTTTTGAAGTTCCCATGTTGCTAGTTTCAGGTTCACAATAAGGAGAAGGACAACTAGCAATTAGCTATCTTAAATACCCTTTTTCATGATTGGTTGCCCCTGTATTAGGATTGTTAAGGTTCACTGAGTCACTCAAATCAATTTTGTGTTGTAATCATTCAGCATTAAGTGACTACTGGTTTAGAAATCCACACAAAAGATAGGGTGCTCAAACTTTTGCATAGCCTATTTTTTAGTTTCAACTTTATTTCACACATCTCAAAACTGCTACACTATGTATTTTTGTCTGAAAAACATGACATTATCTAAATTTCACTAGAAACCAAATGGCATTTCACTGTGATCTTCTCTTATATAAAAAAGCACATAATTATGCAGCCCAAATTTTTGCATAAAACTGAGATTTAAATACATGGTCAAAACTTGTCAAAGTCATAGTGACTCATTTTGATTTTTGTTGTTAATTTGTGTGTTTGTTTTCTTAATTTGATAGTGAACATATTGTATGTGTGATGCATTTAAAATGTTCATGCCTCATTTGCAAGCAACCTACGGCCATATTCACAAAACATTCATAATAAGCTATTTCCTCTTAACTGTCATTCTCTTATTATCTTATTATAAGTCTTATTTTCTTTTTCAACTTACTTAATATTTTGTATTGTCAAAAACATTTTCTTAAGAATTATTTCATCTGTTTTCTTAAGATTGTGCTTTATTTACCAACTATTCTTACAAACAAATCTATTCTTAATCCACACTTTTCATTCTGATATTCATTCTGATTCTGACATTCACTAATGTTTTCATATCTGGAATTTATCCTTAAGTAAGAATAGGATCTACGAACACTGCAGAGCAGTTGTAGACATCTGAATGATGATAGTTTGTTCAAAAGGACCAGTTATCACAGTTTTGTTGACAAGTTGATTAAATTATAGTATTTTAATGTAATGTATTGTATTGGTGATATTTTAAAAATAATTTAAAAAGTATAAATAAATTATTTATTTATTTTTTTTAAATAATTGATTGATAAAATCCAGCATTGCTCATTGATTGATTGCTCTATTTAAGCCCTATATTTTCAAGCGTGTCAAGTTTGTTATCAAAATGGCATAGCTGTCTCTTCTTGAAAAACTTGCCAATCATGCATTCTTATGGTTTCTTTATACCTGGTAATGTCATGTTTTTTTCTGATATTCTGAAATAGTTATTTGATTGTGAAAAGGGCAGGTGTAAATGCCCACCAAAATGCATTCAAGGCAGATACAAATTGTATCCCTCAAACCACTGCAGGAGGTGGTCTGGGACACACTCCAGACAAAACTGGACAGGTTTAAATGCATCTGGTTGGTGAAACCTCATATGTGCATTTTACTCATTGTAAAATGTAAAAAAATAAACACGTGAGAGCATCTTATAGGCTATATAATATGACAAAGTCAGACATAACGCAAATGTAACATGCAACAGTATCGCAAAGGATGAGATGTTTTTGTTTTGTTTTGTTTTATTTTTCCATTCATACAATTAGAATGTTATATTAATATCAAACGTGCATGGTCCTAAGATGTCATGCCCTTTTATGGGAAACTACAAAGTGTTTCCTGTGCCAATTTGGAAAACTGTCTCAGGGTTTTAATTAAGACGTCATACAGTAGCAGTCACCATTTTTAGAACACAGTAAACAAGTCTGCTGCATAAGATCACGTCATGAATATGATGTAGGTTGTTCCTAGGAAGATATAGCTGAATGAGGCCCATTGTTCTTAAAGGGATAGTTCAATCAATATGAAAATTCTGTCATCCTTTACTCATCCTTCACTTGTTCAAAAACTTGTTCTCTCAAATAGTGGTAATGGAGTGGGAAAAAATAGAATTGTGCTGCATCCCGCTCCATTTCAAACCGGCTAAATTAATTTGTTATATTAAATGTACAGTATATGATTAAATAAATATTTTTGTTGATTATGATGAAAAGTATTTTGTTTGAACAATTGTTTCAAGTGTATGATGTTCTGCTCGAAATAAATAAATCAAATCAAATACAAAAAAATATAGATTTAGAACATTCTGGTTGCGGGGACATATTGACTTCCATAGCATTTTTTTCCTACTATGGAAGCCGATTGGTCCCAGCAACCAGCATTCTACAAAATCTTTTGTATTTACAACCCCATGAGGGAGAGTAAAAATGAAGAGGTAATGTTCATTTTTGTTTAAAAATATCACTTTAAAATTTAAGAATTGAAATTCTAGAAAAGAATGTTGTCCTCTTAAACAATGTCTTATTGAAGTTAAACTCTACTGCACCACAAACACTTAATGTACAATACAGTATATTAAGCACACACAGTCTTACCTTACCCACTCCAGTGATGCCCGTGAAGAGGACAGAGTGATTGACAGACAGCAGTTTTTCCATCAGGTATCCGTACCTCACTGTGTCTGTGGTGGGTACCAGCATCTCAAAGAAGGGCATCTCGCTGTTATAACTGAAGACGGGAATGATCTTCTCCCATGGCTCCAAACATTTAATATCAAAGTTCATATAGACGCTCCATAAATCACCTACACTGGGCAACTGTGAAAGAAAGAGTTCATTTAAATATTAATACTTCTTTCTTGGCTGCCATTGAGCATCTGTTTTTTTTTTTTTCCTTCATTTATGGCATTTTATGCACTCCACAATATTTAGGTCCTCATTTTTTCCTATTTAGAAAATGTGTTACTGTAATCTCCAAAATCATAATTGCAAAACATGATAAATTTTTATAATAACAAAATAAGATGGATAATAAAAGTTTCCTTTATTTTAAATTTGTGCTGTCCCTAATAGGCTAGTTCACTTAACATATGTTTACATATGCTCACAAATAACTGAATTCATAAACAATTGTGCTATACAAAAATGAACATACCCTGAAATCTTAACTGTCTTTAATTATCTACTGTTGATGATCTGTTATTTTTTGTTTTGTCATGTGATAGTTGACTTATTTGTCAACTGGCAGTTAAATTGTCCACTGCTTCTCAGAAAAAGGCTTCAAGTTCTGCACATCTTTTATTTTTTAAAAGGCTTCTGGATATTTGACCTGTTTTCAACAGTGATTTATGATTTTAAGATCCATTTTTTCATATACTGAGGGACTCATTCACTATTAGGAAAAAATAAATAAATAAATAACTTATTCACTCATTAAGTGAAGTTTATTTATAAACTAATTTCGAGAGGATCATGTGCTTATGATTGCTAGCGGCTGGATTTGCATTATCCAATTCACAATGCACCAATTAGACGATTCCTAAGCTACTATAAATACCCCGGGTTACGTATCACCGCTATCTTCGCTTTGAAGAATCCCCCCTTCCACACCTACTCCTCCTCCTTCCTAGATGGGTGACACGGTGGCCCAGTGCTTAGCACTGTTGCCTCACAGCAAGAATGTCAATGGTTCCAGGCTTTACCAACCAGCGGGCATTTCTGTGTGGAGTTTGCATGTTTTCCCCGTGCTCAAGTGGGTTTCCCCCAGGTTCTCCGGTTTCCTCCCACCGATTAAAAACATGCAACCTAAGTTATTGATTAATCAACACTATAGACTTGCTCCCTACCTAGTACCTATTTCGTTAAAGAGAAACTACTATCTATTTTTCAGTCACTATGACAGGGGAGCTCGATCTCCCCTCTCGCCTTGCAATGGGAGGGAGCCCCGGGCTCGAGGATCTTATGAGCTCAGGGCTCTCTCCCGGGACAGCATGCCAAGCAAGCTTTATAATCAATCATCAGCTAAGTGAAGAACTCTTGAAACTATTTCAAAAGCTGAAAACATCCACTGATGCTCAAAAAGAAAACAATGTATTAGGGGTGTAAACCTTTTAAAAGGTCTGTCAAATATTTTCTTTTTTTTTCATAGATCTTTTAACATATTATTTAGAACCATATAATAACTAGAACATAAATCAAATATGATTTTCTCTGATCAAGCCATTCCTCAAAAAGATGTTGTTGTTAAAAGTCCTGTTTGTTCTGTTTAATCTGTGTTGAAATCCATTTTAAAAGTGACCCTGCATGTTGGACAGTTGACCAAACCAATCGTATTGCTTCATTGTACCTGGATCTTCCAATATATGAATATTTTCATGATAGTATGAAGTGGAATGAAGAAAGTGATCCACGTGATTCATATTCAAAACAGTAAGATATTTAATTTTGTTTGAGTGACAAATATAGACTTCATTTTTTATATATAAGTTATTTTCTGTAACGCAGGCATCATATGTGCTAGTTGGCCATAGGCTGTACTTGTGCGGTGTGTTCAAGCGCAACTTTGTGGCTCAAACATGAGCAAGTGCACAGACGGCTTTTGTTGCCCCTGGATCTTTGATGTTATTTTGGGGTGTCACAGCCTTAACGCAATAACATAAAACACAATAAAGGTAGTCAATATGGTATGCTCTGTATACTTCAGGCTTTCTGTAGTCAGACAATACTCCCATGTGAAAAACCTTTGCAAGAACTACTCACTTATTTTTATAATATATATCTGTGACAAAAAAAAAATCATGCAGTTTATCATGTTTTATGTTGATGATCTTAACAAACTAAATAGTAATTCAGAATAGCAATAGGTATATGCTGAAGAACTTGTCAGACATATTTAGAACAGGAATCTTTTGATATAATAATAAAGGATTTGATTTAAGAACACAGGGCAGCCCCAAAATACTAATTAATTGTCCTTATAAATGGTTAGTTCACCCCAAAATGAGAATTATGTTATTAATAACTCTCTTTCAAGTCTTTCCAATCACTTGAGACCATTGCTCATCTTCAAAATTGAGATGTGGACGAGAGCTTTCTGACCCTGCATGGTTGTAAGATGTTGTAAAGGAACCAACCATGTTGTAAAGGAACCAAAAACAGTCAAAACATTCTATGTGACTTCCGTGGTTCAAGTGTAATCATCCAAAGCTCTTCCTCGTCAGGTTGTCAGGATGTGCGTTTACTACAGGCAATGTGATGTATTGCATTTGGAGTCAGCAGCACAAAAAGCAAGTAATTTACCCGTAGTAAATTTGTCTGATGCACACAGAAAAAAACATTGGCAATCAAAGCTGGGGGGGGGTTTGGAAACCAAAAGTAGCTTTGTATGATTACAGTTGATCCACTGAAGTCACATGGAAAGTTTTTGACAATTTCCTTTGTTTTTTATTTCCTTTTCTAAGCTTTAAAGGGGACCTACTGTTTCATGCCCCTTTTTGAAAAATGTAAAATAAATCCCTAATGTCCCTAGAGTGTGTTTAGAACGTTTCAGCTCAAAGTACTACACAAATAATATTTTATAACTCTTTGAAACTGCTCCTTTTAGCCTTTGATCAATTTTGGTGACTGTCACTTTAAATTCAAATTAGATTTTGCTCTTTTTAAAAGTGGGTGGTGCTAAACACACCTGTGTGTCAGCATAGCGGCAGATTCAAAAGCAGGATTAACATTATCTCTGTGAAAAACTGTCTCAGAAGGCAGTCTTTAGAGAATACAGTGTTCATTTGTGCATCCTAAAACTCCACATTTATAATCCTCTGTCTGGTCATTTATGATCCACTGATAAGTCACTGACTATCTTCAGCAGGTGAAAACTCTAATAGCGGACGGCTGCTTCTCACTCAGGGCTGTTTATGCTAATGAGGGAGAGATTGTCACTGATGGGCGGGACATTCACCCTCTGATGACATGTACAAAGGGACAATGTTAATCAAAGTGTTTCTGCAGACTATTTTTATGAAGCGTGATTATAAAAGTGAATACATTTTTATCATTATAGGTTGGCTATATTTACACACTATTGCCACATAACTGTGTTTAAACCCCTTATAAAAGTGACTTTTGCATAATAGGTCCCCTTTAAATGTCTCACAACCCTTACTGTCTATAGAGGGTTAGAGAGCCCTTGGATTTCATCCAAATTATCTTAATTTGCGCTCTGAAGATAAACGAAGGTCTCAGGGGATTGGAATGACATGAGGGTGAGCAATTAATAACAAAATTTTCATTTTTAGCTGAACTAATCTTTTAAATTGTTATATTTTGTAAGTTGCCACCATCCTTAAAACCACTTGCCTTTATCATTTGCCACTAAAGCCTAGTTCACACTACATGACTTTAAACATCGGCAGATCGATGTGCCGTTCACACAACATGACTTGATTTTGTGACAACAACTCGTACGCCAACAGCTCAGTCAAGCTACCAAACCACAGCCAATGAAATTTTTAGGGAGGAGCCGTCAGAAAAAGCTGAACACTATTGGCTGCTTGTGTGCTGATTGCATCGCTGACAGCGCTTCAAGCTTTCAAGGGAGCATTTAAAAACATTGTCAGTCAGCTGATGCATCAGCAGATCAATCGCTCATCAGCAAGGTTCAAGTGGAGAGATGTAGCTTTAACACTAGAACTACAGAGGCAGTCAGAGAGTTTTTAATTTTTGCAATTTAATAACTCTTCGAAATAAAACTAACATCTATAACACCCGGATGTTTCCTAAATATCTGTGTATTTATTTCTAACATTGTTATTTTTTTTAAATTACAAAACAGTAAAGAACTGAGCATTTCTACCTTTATTTGCCATATTGGTCAAAATGACTGCACTTTGTGTCTGCTACTTTTCGCTGTGACTTTAAATATGAGTGCCTTTTTGCCTAGCAACCTCCTGCTAACGTAAACATAACTTTCTGATAGCAAAAACATAAATTTACTTCAGATATACCTTTCAAAACAGCATATTCTGGGCAGCAAAATAGCTCCTGTTTGAAAGTGAAAATGAAAGAGAGGCCCAGACCTTTGCATGTTCTAGTATCCTAACTACATATTTATAGGCTGTATTACCAAAAAGATAATATTTTTAGGGTAATGCTGTCATAAAATATGATGACAGACATTCAAAGCTTAATTTTAATATCTCAATAAAAGTTTTGAATGTACGTGACAGTATGACGTCTTATATGAGAACGGTCAGAATGACCAGAATAACCAGCATGGTAATTCTAATAGTTACAAAATTCTAGTTCCAGTGTTAATGTATGTGTGTGAATGAGTGTATATGGACGTTTCCCAGTGATGGGTTGCAGCTGGAAGGGCATCTGCTGCACAAAACATATGCTGGATAAGTTGGCGGTTCATTCCACTGTGGCGACCACAGATTAATAAAGGGAAAAGAAAATGAATGAATTTTTATATTTTCAAAAAAGCTGAGTTTAAATATTAAAGCTGACGTTAAAGCTTTTTTTCTGGTCTGTTAAAGGATTACAAGACCATTCTAAGATATTCTGGTCTCTAAATTTGTCTTGTGTCCATCAATGTAATAATCATAAGGGTTTTTGATCCTATATATACCACAGTGTTGTTGTGTTGTAGATGGCAAACCGTTCCAAAGGATGTCAAGGTCATTCTATGATATTCTGGTTTCTAAATTTGGCTTGTCCATCTAATAATCATTTGAGCTTTTAAGTTTGTATGTTTGTTTGATAAAATAAAGTCATAAACGTAATCTGAGTATTGAAATGACTAGAAATAAATCATTCTTTGTGAGTTCTCGTTATAAGGGCAGGTTCGAGGACCCTTGTTCATCTCAAATTCATCACTTCCCTTTCTTCCCCACACCCCCACACCTCCCTCCTTCCCGAACGCTTCAGTCTCGCTCTGTGGAATACTAATAATGACACTCTCCATCGCATTCCGACCTTCTCAAATACATATCACACCTTCCCTTTTACCCTTATACAAATGTCTGGGACATATTGTTTTCCTTCGATCCAATTCTCATTAAATATTCCTGAGGTTACATTTATGAACGTAACAGACACATGAGAGGACAAAGCGATAAAGAGAATTGACCCAGTCAGGTGCTATATATAATTTACAATGACCTCTGTGTCAGGTTAATGTGCTCCTTTCAGGGTCAGAGCCCAGAGGTGGTTTGCAGTCTCTTCAATGTTCCACATCAGTTTTTTAACAGGAATAGCTACCATAATGCAACTGAGAAAACATTACAATGACACAAGATGCTGAAAAAAATAATAACCTCCTTTTAAATTATGTAAAATTATAAAAACATAATGACTGAAGAGCTTTGCAGAAATAAACATCTTTCTGCACATCTTTCAGGACATAATGGTGTGTTTTTCAGAATAAGAAGCTATTAAAAACTGATATTATTGTCATAAATTAAAGCAATAAAACAGAGTCCCCTTTATGTTTATTGACTTTACAGTTTAATCAAAATGCTCTGAGGTGTTTCAGTGTGTATATGAAATGTACCTTTGCATCAGTATTTTCCTCAAACTGCTGCCTGACGAAGGTGTCGAAAGTGTCCCAGTGGCTTTCAATTAAATTTCCCCCAACTGCCCAGAGGTAGCAGAACACAAACGTCTGACACAACACATTGTTCAACTTACTGGGCTCCTGCAAAACACACACACACACAAGTTTAAAACAGCTGGATACCACCATTTTTCAATTTCTAGCAACCTTGATCATGTTGGTTGTCTTAGCTAATACTTAAGCACTACTGCATGAGTGATGATTAGTATATGAATTTTATAAACTTTGCCAGTTCAGAGTTGAATCATGGCTCTTAAATGAATACTTCACTTTTTTTTTTCGTTTCGCAGGTCACCTAGAGTTAAAGACCACTCTTTTACCATTCAGCCAATCTTTAGGTCTGGCAGGAGCACTTTTAGCTTAGCTAAACATAAATCAATGTATCAGAATCAGATTAGACCATTAGCATTTGCTCAAAACCTAAAAAAAAAAAGTTTAGATAATTTTCCTTTGTAAAGCTTGACACTTTTGTAGTTACATTGTGTACTAAGATGAAAAGTTGCTATTTACTAGGTTGATATGGCTAGGTGTACTAATCAAGTAACCTTGCTGCCATACCACAGCATGTGGGATTTTACACAGCATTGTTTCCTAGCTAGCTGGGGACTATTTTCAGGAGAAATCTATCATAGGATGATTTAAACAAATCATAGAAAAATTATCTAAAGTACTTTTTACATTTTTTTGAATGAGATACTAATGTTCTAATCCAATTAAATTATCTAAGCTAAGCTAATCTAAAAGTGCTCCAGACAGACCTGGAAATCGGCTGAAGGGATTCAAAAACGGTAAAACTCAAGGAGACTTAAATGACCCTACTTCCAAAACAAGTGAAGTGTTTCAAGTTCTTATTTCTTTGTATGCTAATATTTCCACATTTCTCAAAAGCACCTATATTTTGATTTTATTTTCACGAAAGCTATCTAAAAAAAATAGAGCAGTCATTTTAACGACTGTCCAAAGAAGTGGTTTTGCATCTGCAAAATCTGCCACAGTGCTATTGTTTTCTAGGTGGTTACAAAGTATTGCAAGGTTATTCTGGAATATTCTGGTCTTTACATTTGACCTGTGACTGTCACTGTAATAATCAAAGTCATTTTTGTTCAAGTAAGTATAATAAACAGTAAAATTATAGCTGCAAACTTCTGAAAGCCTGAAAATAAAAAGAAATTCTTTGGAAATTCTTATTATAAGGGCAGTTTCTAGGACCTAAGTTCAATGTGAATTCACCATCTTCCTTTCTTCTTCACTCCTCCACTCTTTAATGGAATATAAAAGACAACAAAGCACACATTCAGGGAGAGTTTGGAAAGTGAATTTATATTTATGTTTAATGACTTATGAAATGAGGTCCCTTTACACATAAATCTGAATGTCTCCTCAGGTTTGTATATTAAATGTTACTTTTAGAGTGGGGGACTTTATTTTCTAATATGATTTGCTTTGGCCTCAGTACAGTAGCAAGGTATTCAGTATAAAATTCAATTTTATTTCTCAAATAACTTCTTTTTTTTTTTTTTTTTTTTTTTGTTCCTCACTTTAAAAAAAAGGGTTTTGAACATGATAATCTGTAGCCTAGATCTGTCAAATAACTTCATTTTTCTTTTTTTTCTTTTTTATTCCTCACTTTAAAAAAAAAGGGTTTTGAACATGATAATCTGTAGCCTAGATCTGTTATTCTCACCAAGGCTGCATTTAGTTATTTAGTTAAGGTTGCGTTCTAAAATAGACTGTATGTTGTGCAGCATTATTACAACCCACATATTTTATTGTTTTCTTTTTGAATAAACTTATAGCTACATTTTTAGCAGCCATTGACCATCCACCAATGGTTAGTGTTACACAACTCTTCAGAAATCATGGTAATGTACTAATTTGGTGCTTAGAAAATGTTTTGAATCTTAGCTTTATTTGAATCATCTTTTGGAAAATAGTAAATATCTTCTTTTCTCTTTTGTTTAACTTAATGGATCCTAGTTTAAAAAAATGTTATGTTGTTTTTATTGTTGTTGTTTGTATTATTTCAATTTTTTGTGCTTGTTCAAACTACTTATTTAAAATGAGCAAAAACAACACAATTCTTGAGTTTTTGTGGGCAAACTTAATTGTTTTATGTTCAATCCACTTAAATTTGTAAAAAAAAAAAAACTATTTGGATAAACCTAAACAACTTGTGTTGGGAAAACCAGCATTTTTACTGTGGTTTTCTTTTTTATTTGTATATGAATCGCATTATCAATTAAGTGACCTGTAGAATTTTGTTTTGTCTGATTGATTTTAAAATGCATTTTGTACATTTGTATATTTGCAATTTTGTATAATACCATTTTGAGGCTAGGGGCACCATCGCTGAACAGTAACGCTTCCAAAAGGCAGCAGAGGGTTGTGACTTTACTGATGTCCACCTGTGTAACAGCCTGCGCACAGTGCTTTGATGCAAACTGCAGACCTTTCTCCACATACTGTTCAAACAGCTCCATCAGATATCCCCGAACAGGATCTGAAATCTAAAAAACACACACATTTCCCAGACACATACACATAGCTCTAAAACCTCCAAACACACAGTAAAGGCATATTGATAATGTTCCTCTTTAATGTTTTTCCCCATAAAACCATTAACTAGGACTCTTTCTAATGCGTCACTGACTGTAAAGCAATGTGAACACTGTGCTTTGTGAGGCCCATGAGAGTTTTAGAGCATTACCTTTTCTGCGAATCCTGTTAGCCACGTCTGAACGTACGGCATCCACTTAAGCTCCTCTGGGTCAATGTACACCATCCCACAGCGACTTACTGTGGCAGGAGACGCCACCGCCAGGTCTTGAACCTGATTGAGAAGAGCAGGGCATGTAAACGTGTGTGACAACTTTCTGATTAAAAATAGGATGTGTGTGCAGGATTTTAAGTGCTCCTATTGAAAATGCTCCTATTGCTTTGGATGTTTCAGAATTGCTACATAGGTTTACATCAATCCAACTTAACACTGTCAATTTAACAACAATTTATTACAAGGTTAACTAAATATACACTCACTGGCCACTTTATTAGGTAAACCTGTCTAACTCCTTGTTAACGCACATTTCTAATCAGCCAATCACATGGCAGCAACTCAATGCATTTAGGCATGTAGACATGGTCAAGATGATCTGCTGCAGTTCAAACCGAGCATCAGAATGGGGACAAAAGGTGATTTAAGTGACTTTGAATGTGGCATGGTTGTTGGTGCCAGACGGGCTGGTCTGAGTATTTCATAAACTGCTGATCTACTGGGAATTTCACGCACAGCCATCTCTAGGGTTTACAAAGAATGGTCCGAATAAGAGAAAATTTCCAGTGAGCGGCAGTTCTGTTGGTGCAAATACCTTGTTGATGCCAGAGGTCTGAGGAAAATAGCCAGACTGGTTTGAGCTAATAGAAAGACAACATTAACTCAAATAAATGTCACAACAGCAGAAGTGCATCTCTAAACGCACAACACATCAAACCTTGAGGCGGATGGACTACAGCAGCAAAAGACCACACAGGGTGCCACTCCTGTCAGCTAAGAACAGGAAACTGAGGCTACAATTCACACAGGCTTACCAAAAGTGGACAATAGAAGATTGGAAAAACGTTGCCTGGTCTGATGAGTCTTGAGTTCTGCTGCGTCATTCGGATGGTAGGGTCAGAATTTGGCGTCAACAACATGAAAGCATGGATCCATCCTGTCTTGTATGAACAGTTCAGGCTGGTGGTGGTGGTGTAATGGTGGGGAGGATATTTTCTTGGCACACTTTGGGCCCATTAGTACCAATTGAGCATTGTGTCAATGCCACAGCCTACCTGTGTGTTGTTGCTGACCATGTCTATCCCTTTATGACCACAGTGTGCCCATCTTCTGATGGCTACTTCCAGCAGGATAACGCGCCATGTCATAAAGCGTGAATCATCTCAGACTGGTTTCTCGAACATAACAATGTGTTCATTGAACTCAAATGGCCTTCATTGTCACCAGATCTCAATCCAATAGAGCACCTTTGGAATGTGGTGGGATGGGAGATTCGCATCATGGATGTGCTGCCGACAAATCTGCAGCAATTGTGTGATGCTATCATGTCAATATGGACCAAAACCTCTGAGGAATATTTCCAGTAGCTTGTTGAATCAAGGTGCCATGAAGGCAGTTCTGAAGACAAAAGGGGGTGCAACCAGGTACTAGTAAGGTGTCCGTAATAAAGTGGCCAGTGAGTGTACATTTACAATGGAAATTAAACTGAAAAGTAAAATGAAATCAAACTTAGTTTGACAAGCTTTTAGAAAGATGCTAGGAGTGGGACAGAAAAAAAAACGATGCATCATGATTCTTTCTCTTCAACATAGTGACAAAAAAATAATATATATCCAACAGTTCTCTAACAATTCTGAATCGATTCACAAACATTTAGTATCAATTCTCTATTCAAATTATATCATGACGGTGCGGGTCAGCACAGATGCAAGATAAAAACATAAAAATAATAATAAGTGTTGAGAGGTGCATCTAAAGATAGACAATCTCAAGAATTTTAAATACATGGCATGGTGCTGCGCTTCTCATTCAGTGCATGATCTTCTGCAGGATGCAAATTCCTGTCATGCCACAAAGTGAAACCTAGAGTTCTTACAGAACTGCCGCAGTGCTGCCATGATGCCATTATTAATCTGGGGTCGCCACAGTGGAATGAACCGCCAACTTATCCAGCATACGTTTTACGCAACGGATGCCCTTCCAGCTGCAACCCATCTCTGTGAAACATTCATACACATTCATTCACACTCATACACTACAGACAATTTAGCCTACCCAATTCACCTGTACCACATGTCTTTGGACTGTGGGGGAAACCGGAGCACCCGGAGAAAACCCACGCAAACGCGAGGAGAACATGCAAACTCCACACAAAAACGCCAACTGACTTAGCCGAGCCTCGAACCAGTGACCTTCTTGCTGTGAGGCGACAGCACTACCTACTGCATCGCCTTTTTTTTTTTTTTTTTTTTACACCACAAAAATCTAAAAGGTTTTTGTAAAAATAAGACTGACTAATAATCACTGACTATTTATTCTAGGCATTCATTTTAGATCTTGATGAAAGGCAATCTCTATTTATCATGCACTTTCATTTCAGAAACACAGCAGGCCTCTTACATTAATAAAAAAAAAGCTAAATTACAAAACTGCATTAAAAAATATACATCATATATGAGGCTCTATAAATAACAAGAAGTGCATGTGTGAACATTTGAGGATTTTACCTCAAACATCATGTGTATGGAAGGCGTGAGCTTAATCCTTTCACTGTTGGCCAAGCAGAGCATCTTGTTATCATCCAGCACTGTGTTCATATTCTCAATCCACAGTGCATCCACGGGACCATCGCTGATCACCCATTTGTGGTCGTCACTGAAGTCTTGAACAGCGGCCCGAACACAAAGCGCCATCAGACCATCCCGCCATTCCAGCGTCAGGGGATTCACCTCTCCATAGAGCTCACCCATGCTCACTGACTTTGGGTTGAGCACATAGGTTTTAACAGGGCGAAAGAAGGGGTTTTGGTGCCCGGCATGATGAAGGGTATCCAAGGTGTCTGCCAGCACACGGTAGACAGTGGTCTTGCCACTGCCAGTGGGTCCCACAAGCATAACGCCATGGCGGACAAGCATGGTTTCATAGAGCTGGATAACCTTGCTAATGATGCTGGGAAGGGGCTGGAGAGAGCGCTGGCACAGGGACGAGTGAATGGTGGACTGCAGGACACCGTAATCATGCTCTGGAATGGTGACGCCAGGGAAGAGATCTGACAAGATGCCACTAATAGAAAAAGAAGAGCCAGTTGGAAATTCAAGCACATTCAAGCACACAGGGTTCAATCTGAAGAAATGTCTGGACGTTTAAGCCACACTGAATTTTATTGAATAATATAAAATGCTCAAAAGTTCAAAAAAATAAATACTGTTTTTATACTTAAAGAGATTAATTGTACAAATATGCTCAAAATAACTTCTACACACAATAGAGGGGAAAAGCTATTTATTCTACATAATGGTGGCTCCCCCTGATGGTAAGTGTCATGCTAAGATTATATGGCAATGTGAAATGACTGAACACTTTACACTGTTAAACTTTTGAACACATTTGTTCAGACATCTAAACAGGAGCATACATTCTGAACACTGTTACTGTTTTTACAAATGTATGCATGAGGAATTTTTTTATGAAATTACTTTTTTGCAGTAAGAATGTTAAAGGTATAGTTCATCCAAAAATGAAAATTCTGCCATCATTTACTTACTCTTCACTTGTTCGAAACCTACAGTATTCAAGTTTCTTTTTTCAGTTGAGCACAAAAGAAGATATTTTGAAAAATGCATTCGAAGGGCGCTGTGTCATTGCAGCACGACAAAGGCTGTCTCATTTCAAAAAAATTCTAAGGCTTCTTCAAATGCAGCCTCAAAATGCATCCTTCATTTCCCAGGTGATGAAGGACACAACCGGTCATCCTTCTGATTCTGGATCTGAGTTTCAGTAGTTATGTTAAAGCAGTAACTAAATCAGCATACTATCATTTCAAAAGTATTACAAGAATTAGATGCTTTGTCTCCAGTGAAGACTTATGCTGAGTTCAGACTCCATGATTTTAGCCCTGATTTTGACTCGCCAATAGGTTTTGAGAAATCGCCGACAAATGCCTGAAATCACAGGCAAATCGGTGCTCGTTTACATGAGTGACAATCACACAGTATGAACTATCAAGGATGCAATATGAGAGAATCGCCGATGAGTCGCCGATGCCCGTGAGATATTTGGCATGCTAAATATCTAGAGCTGTCGGCGATTCAAATCATGCCATGTGAAATGAGTTCTGATTGAAAGTAACATCCGCAATCACCTACAGCCAATGAGAGGGCAGCATTCACTAGTACGGGTACCTGCAGGCCAGTGGGAGGCTGGGGGAGAAGTTAAAAGTGCTCATTTTCAGTTTATTTGGACCCAAGAAATGGATGAAAAACTAGTGTAAATTTGGCATGAGCACTGTGTCTGTTTGACGTGTCATCTGAGCAATAGCACAATCAGGTTGAAAAGTAAAAAAAGGTGAGGAGAGATTGTTAATTCTCTTCAAAAGCCAGGTGAGCAACACAAGTTTCTAAAGCGAAAACCCTCTTTTTCCATTATGTAGTTAATAACAAAAGATATATTACATGACCTCGCGTTGTTTTCATGTCACTTCTCACGTTTGTTTGGTTGTGAGGCATAGTTTGGACAAAGTTGTCTGTGATTCTTCCTATTTTAAAGTCATGCAGTGTGAAACTCCCTGTCGCTGATCCATCCTACAGTGTAAACACAGCACCGACAGAACGCTACCCCAGATAGTCATGCAGTGTGAAAACATCCGTGACACGACTACTTTGAAAATCATACAGTCTGAACTCGACATTAGAGAAACTTGTTCATGCTTTTATCAGCAGCAGGGTGGATTACTGTAATGGACTCCTCACTGGCCCTCTTAAAAAGACAGTCAGACAGTTGCAGCTCATTTAGAACGCTGCAACCAGGATTCTGACCAGAACCAGAAAATCTGAGCACATCACAACTGTCCTCTGGTCTTTACACTGGCTCCCAGTCACATTCAGAATAGATTTTAAAATATTACTACTTGTCTATAAATCACTAAATGGCCTAGGACCTCAATGCTGATATGCTCACTGAATACAAACCTAACAGATCACTCAGACCTTATCCTATGAACTAGAAATTTCAAGGGTTCAGTCAAAGCAGGGTGAATTCGCCTTCAGCTACTATGCCCCCCGCTGCTGGAATCAGCTTCCAGAAATGATCAGATGTGCTCCAACACTAGGTACATTCAAAACCAGACTGAAAAACACATCTGTTTAGCTGTGCCTTTACTGAATGAGCACTGTGTCCGACAGATCGCACTATTATGTCTTTCTTTTCTTTTTCATTCTTTTGTAACCTGTTTTAACACATTTTAATGTTTTTATCTGTTTTTATTAATTTTTTATATTTGTTTTTATGTTCTTATACTTGTTTCTTTTATTACTGTTTATGTAAATCACTTTGAATTACCACTGGGTATGAAATGTGCTGTATAAAACTTGACTTGACTTGACTTTGCGGCCTTGAAATGTCTTACTAAAAAGTGATTTTATAGCCAGGTTACATTTTTATGTGTACATGTATGGATCTAAGGAATTATATTTCCAGCTTGTGTAAACCTTGCTTTGCTTTCAGTTTGCTTAAAATAAGTTTTAAAATCACTCATAAAAAAGTCATTACAAATTGTATTACCGCTTATTAACAGCAGCTGTTATGGTTGCAGACGAGATCTATCTTCTGTAGGCTGGATCGTCTCATTTCATAATGCTCGGTTCGGCTTGTATGGACTTCGAAGGACTCACCTTTGAAGTCTGCATCCTTCGGAGGACGCAGCCTCTGAAATGAGACACAGCTTTTGACTTTAATACTATTTTTTCCTACTACAGAAATCGATAGGTGCCAGCAGTCAGCCCTCTTCAAAATATCTTCTTTTGTGTTCATAAGAAGAAAGAAAATCATCAAAGGCTAGAAAACACACGAGGGAGTGTATACAATGAGGTAAATTTCAGTTTTGGGTAAACTACCCCTTTAAGTTAATAAATGGTGATTATGAAGATTTAAAAGTCTATTTTAAATAAAGACCCATTTTTTTACTTTTTAGTAAACAAATAATTCGATTTTTTTTTTTACATTGATTCAAAAACTAATCTAAAGGATTATGTAAGTATATATACAGTCAAGCCTGAAACTATTTATACCACAGGGCTATGAATAATTTCGGGGGGATTTCGGGGGTATACATACAGTGCTCAGCATAATTAAGTACACCCCTTTTTGAAAATGAATATTTTATCCATTTCTCAGTGAATATAGGCAATGTATTTTGGTGCATTTAAACAAAACTAATTTATAAACAGATATATTTATTAAAATAATATTTTAGTCACCAAACATATATAGAACTTGGGTATCACTTTATTTTGATGGTCCCTTTAATGCATTTTGTTGAATATAAGTTACAATGCATCTACTTGCCAACTAATTTTCAGTAGATTATAAGTAGACTGTTAGGTTGGGGTTAGGGTTAGTGTAAGTTGACATGTACTTGCAAAGTTTCTTATAGTCAGTTAAATGTCTGCTGAAGAAGCTGTATAAGCAAATATTAAGCAATGACAGTATACTAATACTCAAATAAGAATAATTTGGCATGTAGTTGCAATGCAACTTTTAGTCAACAATATATGCAATAGGGACCATCAAAATAAAGTGTTACCAGAAATTGAAAGATAATACAATCAAATTCAAGCAGAATATTGCAAAGAAAAAAATTACAACGTATAAAATTTCAACAAAATTTTTCTTTTTTTTTTCTTTTTGAAATTTGTATTTAATATTTTTCTATAACATATAAATTTGGGTGTACTAGTTTTTGGACCATTATCGTGGGTTATTTTGTTAGATAAGCTCCAAATTTGGCTTCAGTACTGACTAATCTAATGTATATGCACAAATATAAATATAATATTGTATAGCTTCCTATTAAAAATACGAATTTAAAAGATAGATTGTACGTGCTGAGCACTGTACATACGACATAGACATTATCAAATTATCAACGTTCACTGACATATTTGTATAATAGTTTGAATAGTATAATTGTGTCATTTTAAAAACAGTGAGTGGTCACCTGAAAAGCACAGCATCATCTTTGAGGAACTTGGGCAGGTTTGAGTCTCGCAGAGCTCTGATCAGCACAACATCCTCACTCAGGTTAGGATTTTCTCTTTTTAATGACCTGAACACCACACACATATAATGCACAATACATTAAAACATTTTCAGAAAATGCATACATAAACACACAAACGGCGACGCGGTGGCGCAGTAAGTAGTGCTGTCGCCTCACAGCAAGAAGGTCGCTGGTTCGAGCCTTGGCTGGGTCAGTTGGCGTTTCTGTGTGGAATTTGCATGTTCTCCCTGCGTTCGCGTGGGTTTCCTCCGGGTGCTCCGGTTTCCTCCACAGTCCAAAGACATGCAGTACAGGTGAATTGAGTAGGCTATATTGTCCGTAGTGTATGAGTGTGTATGGTTGTTTCCCAGGGATGGGTTGCGGCTGAAAGGGCATCCGCTGCGTAAAAACATGTGCTGGATAAGTTGGCGGTTCATTCCGCTGTGGCGACCCCAGAATAATAAAGGGACTAAGCTGAAAAGAAAATGAATGAATGAACACACAAACTGGAGAAAAATCAAACAAAAAGTGCTCAGGGATAGCTTAAATAATGTGATGGTGCTCTTTGGGTAAGGGATTCATCAGAATAAACAGCAAAAATCAGTCTAAGGCACTTGAAAAACGTGGAAAAAATATTAAACACGCTTTATTCACATAGCTATGTGAAGAAAATTCATGATTAAATTTATGATTAAACATGTGAATAAGGGCTTTTTAATATTGTTTCCACATTTTTCGAGTGCCTTGGACTGATTTTTGCTGTTTAAAAAAGTATAACTCTCAATATTTTACGATACATACACAGAGGTAATCACAAAACAGATCTTGTTATCGTTCATAAGCCAAAACCAATTTTACTGTACATTTTCTGAAGAAAATAGGAGTGATGTTCTGTGAGTGCACTATGTGAGTGCTTTTAGTGCGATGCTATGTGGTTGCTAGGCTGGAAAGTATGAGGTAAATGGTGCTTGCCTGCCACAATATTAGGAGATTGTAGGTGGTTTTGCTATGGTGGTTGCTAGGGCTTTTCTAGATGGTTGCTATGTGGCTGCTTCCTGGCTTATGGGATTTTTAGACACCTTTTAATGTCTACCAGCCAAAAATTCATAGACCTGACAACATCATATCTATCCTCAACAAGCTATGATTTAAGGTGCCATCACGCTTTGCTAAGCAACACTTCTTAGGATTGTGAGAATAATAAAACACATCCAAGCTATTAAACAGCACGTATTAATTCAATATCTATAATTTACAATGAATACAATACTCACGTTTATTCTCTATTTTAAGCAACTCAATCACAGTTGTTAATATATTACTGTGAATAGTTTAGTATCCTAAATCTCACTGATTTAAAGACAAACCTTTTGGAGTCTCACAGAAGCACACAGTGACATTAAGAGACACTAAAGATAATTTATAGTGCATATAAAACCTGAGTACTAATAAAATGTGCCAGTGACACAAGGCCAGCACACGCACACACTTAACTCTTCACTTAAGCATGCAAGCAAGGTCCAGCTGTACAGCTACTGATCTGAAACCAGAGCTAATGAAGACTTTGCTGCTGGCCATGACAGTGGTGCCAAATGGGCCTAAATGATCTGCTTAGAGGTTTCTTACACAGCTGTATTTTATGGACCTTTACCCCAAACTCATTCATATCTGGCTCATTCATGATGACAGGGAATAAGCCTGTGCATTTTAATTTTGAATTAAAGACTGACTTTGTTTATAAAATAAAGGCAATAAAATTGAAACAGTGGTTTAGAACAGGGGTTCTCGACTTTTTTCACCTCAAGGCCCACCTCCTTGTGAAAATATTTTGAAGGCCCACCTGTTTGACATTTTCTCTTAAACTGATCGTCTAAGAAAATACCTATTTTAAAACTTTATTTATTAGCAAAAGATTTATTTTAACTTCTACTATTATTTTCTTATTTTCTACAGCGTTTTATAAAAAGTGAATCTTTATATATGTTATAATTTTTTTTATAAATACCTTTTAAATTATTTATATATTTATTATTTTTTTCGAGACTTCACACTTAGCTGATGATTGATTCTAAAGCTTGTTTGTCCCGGGAGAGAGCCCTGAGCTCATAAGATCCTCGAGCCCGAGGCTCCCTCCCGTTTGCAAGGCGAGAGGGGAGTTTGAGCTCAGGTAGATCTTGAGAACTCCCATGCTGTAGTAGGGTCAGCTCTGCACAAGCCTGGTTTCTCTCAAGGTTTTTTAATTCTTTACTTTGGCCAATTGGTGTAGTTTTTTCCTCGCCGCTATCGCCACTGGCTTGCATGGTTCGGGACCCGTAGAGCTGTGCATCAATGGATTTGCTCTTCAGTGTTTGAACTCCCAGCAGTGGATATTAAACCACACTGAACTAAGCTAAACTGAACTGCAACACTGAAAACTGGACTGACACTGTTTTAATTTACTATAATCTTCTATGTGAAGCTGCTTTAACACAATCTACATTGTAAAAGCCCTATAAAAATAAAGATGAATTAAATTGAATTGAATTGTAGTAGCTAATAAACAGATAGTGATTGCTCTTACTAGGAGCATGTCTATGGTGCATATTTGGATTAGTCAATTATCTTAAGTTGCATGTTTTTGGATGGTGGTAGGAAACCGGGGAACCCGGGGGAAACCCACGTGAGCACAGGGAGAACATGTAAACTCCTCACAGAAACGTCGGCTGGCTTGGTAAGGACTAGAATCAGTGATGTTCTTGCTGTGAGGCAACAGTGCTAACCACTGGGTCACCGTGCCACCCATCTAGGAAAGAAGGAGGAGTAGGGGTGGAAGGGAGGATTCTTCAAAACGAAGATGGCTGTTATATGGAACTTAGGGTATTTATAGTGGCTTAGGAATCGTCTGATTGGTGAATCAGAAATTGAATAATGCGGAACCGGCTGCAAGAAATCTTCAGCACGTGATCCTCTCAAAATTAGTTTATAAATAAACATCACTTTAACACAAACAGATTGAAAGCTACTGAATTTTGAGTTTTTGACTTGTTATTCTTTACAACTGCAGAGTATTTGGGCCTTTTATCCAATAAAAGAACCTGACAGGACAACAGGAGATGGCAAAAAAACAGCTGCTGTTTTGAATCCAATTCCTAGAACTGCACTTAACCAAAGCGAGCAGAAGGGCTGCCAAAATCACTCTGGACCCTCACACCCAGCACACTGCGTCTCTGAACTTTTACCTTCTGGTCGACGCTACAGAGCACTGCGCACCAGAACAGCCGACACAGAAACAGGCAATCCATCTCATGAACACTTAATGATATTAATTGTAAAACCAACATCACTACTTGCTATACACTTTTATACACATATTATTTAACAACACACTTTACATGCCAATTTGCACAAAACAGCTGCACATATAATGTTGTATATAGTAATATACCTGTACATACACTTGTCAATTTGTATTTTTGCGTTCACTATTTACTTCTATATTTAAAATAAATTTATTATCTATTTTTTGTTCTGTCTCTGTAATTCTGTTGAACTGTAGAAGCTCTGTCACGAAAACAAATTCCTCGTATGTGTGAACATACCTGGCAATAAAGCTCTTTCTGATTCTGATTCTGAATTGGACCGACTACTATTCATCTAGTAATCTACTATTCATATCCATTAAAAATAAACAAAGAAATGTAAAATGCAGTAACAGCACTCTAAATCTGTTGAAACACATCGATCTGAAGACGGTTGGGTTTGCAGCTGGATATTATTGGAGTTCACTGACAGGAACAGTGAACAGCTGTTCACCACTGAAACACCACAGAGTCTCGCTAGATTCTCCTGTACATGCACGCGTCCATTATAGAACACTTGCAGGACATTCATTTAACTATGCAAACATTTTTAAGTGTTCACATAAATAGAGCGCATATAGTTTATGAATCAACTGACTTGTGCGACTCTGATACAGTACGAATTGCAGACATGAGGCATACGTGATCTGGTTATTATAACTCTAATTATCGTAACATTTACATTTGCATGACGGTTTACTTAAATAACTGAGAACGTAGTCCTAGTCGGAGTGCAGTGGTTGGAAGTTTAAGCCACAGTTATGTCTGTATTTAAAAATGAGGCCAATGTAATCAATCCCAGATGTCACCACTTTGATCATTTCAATATGACATATTTAATAATGAAATCAAAAAATTATAGCATAGTATTTAATTTAATACTTAATAGTTAATTTTCAGCTATCTCGCAGCCCACCTGCAGGATCTCTGAGGCCTACTAGTGGGTCGAAAAATTTGAAACAAACACTTTCCAAGACTGCTGGACTTGTTTACATTTTTTATACACTACCATTCAAAGGTTTGCTGTGTGTATGTTTTAATCAAGCGGCAACCTCCCGCTCTCCCTCGGGAAGCCAATACGGAAGTAACTGAAACTGCAATTCATCGAAATTCCGCTAGTCCTGGCTCCATATGGAGCAAATTTCTATTGACCCCACTGCTAGAATGGCCAACTTTACAGCATAAAAAGGTGTTTACAGCCTGGTTCATATAGCTAATATTACCCATATATAATGTTATTTAGAGCTGTAATGCACTCCAGCATCTGACAGATTGATTACCTGTAGGCTCAAGAACAGTCATCTGAAGCATTGTCATACATTGTTACGTCTGGACTTCATAATTAGCCTTGAATTTACTAACACAGACTATATTTAAAGTGTTTGGAAGTAATTTGCACTTTCCTGCTGTTGAAAAACGTCATAAGAACAATGTTTAGTGGCTCAATGTATTACAACTGTGTTTTTAAAAGTCTTAACACTTTATTGATATAGTGTACAACTAAGCACATATGGGATCAGAACACAAACGGGTCGCATTTAATGAAGTATTAAGCATTCTCCCATTGGAAAGCCAGTCTAAGCAAAATGCCAGCAGGCGTCTGTAGCTCTGCTCACGCTCCGCCTCTTTGCCCTTGTTTGGCATCCTGCGGTTTGTGTGATGACGCGCGAACAAAATGGCGATGGTTGTCCACGCCTACTGGTAGCTTCTTTTGGGTTTTTCAGAAACCTATGGGTGACGTCATGGATATTATGTCCATATCTTTTACAGTCTATGGTTTTAATTCAAATCATCAAACCGATCAATGTTGCTGTCAAATAAATAATGTTGTTTTAAACTTTTAATCTGGGTTATTGTAAACTAAAACTAAAACCAATCAACAATAACCCCTGTGTTACTTATTTAACCAATTTGCATGTAAATATTTCTTTTTGTATTTTAAAAAATAAAAGGTACTACTAAAAAATAATAAAAAGACAAACACAATAATGTTTACACAACAAAAACATTAAACTAGAAAAGTAAGTTCGTTAACAAACTTTATGGTGTCTTGAGAAAGCCTAGTCTTCCAAGTAGTTTCAAAGTTTAAATCATTGAAGTAGTTACTATGGTGTTCTGAGTGGTTGCTAGGTGGTTGCTAAGGAGTTGCTAGGTGGTTGATAAGGTGTTGCTAGGCGGTTGCTAAGGTGTTGCTAGATGGTTGCAAGGGTGTTCTGATTGGTTGCTAGGCAATTGCTAAGGCATTGCTAGGTGGTTGCTAGGGTGTTGATAGGTGGTTGCTAAGGTGATGCTAGGTGGTTGTTAAGATGTTCTAGGTTGTTGCTATGGTGTTGCTATAGGTGGTTGCTAGGGTGTTCTGATTGGTTGATAGGCAGTTGCTAGGGCGTTGCTAGGTGGTTGCTAAGGTGTTGCTAGGTGATTGCTTGGGTGTTCTGAGTGGTTACTAGGTGGTTGCTAAAGAATTGTTCGGTGGTTGCTAAGTTGTTTCTAGGCGGTTGCTAGGGTGTTCTGAGTGGTTGCTAAGGCGTTGCCAGGTAGTTTCTAAGGTTTTCTAGGTCATTGATAAGGTGTTGCTAGGTGGTTGCTAAGGTGTCCTGAGTGGTTGCTAGGTGGTTGCTAAGGCATTGCTAAGGTGTTGCTAGGTGGTTGCTAAGGTGTTCTGAGTAGTTGCTAGGCAGTTGCTAACATAATTTAGCATGGTTCTAGTATGAATTAGCATGCTGCTAGCATGTTTCTAGCATAAATTAGCATGTTATTAGCATGTTTCTAGTATGAATTAGCATGTTGCTAGTATGATTAGTATGTTTGTTAGTATGTTTTTAGCATGGATTGGTATGTCGTTGTCCAATGTCCAATGTCCAATGTAAAGTCAATGGAAGTTTTTTACAATGGAAGTCTATGGGACAGTTGCTAGGGTGCCGTAAGTAGTTGCTAGGGTGTGGCTAGCAAGTTGAAAGGTCATCGGTGATAGGCAGATTGGTAGTCTGAGTTAAATGAGTCCAAACTTAAGTCTGTATGACAGTCTGGCACAAAGTTATGAGGTCACAAAACTTGGTCCAATGTTAAGTCAATGGGCCTTTTCCGAATTTTCCGGGTCAGTTTTCGGAAAACCGTAAGTCGGATCAGTTGGAAAAGATATAGCAACTTAATTCAGTATAGTTTGGAGGTTTGGAGTTAGTTTGGTGGTTGTAGTATGAACGGTCTAGGAGGAGATGCATTCTTAAAATAGTCTAAGAAGAAGAAGACGAAGAAGAAGACGGAAGAATAAAAAGTTCATGTAGTATAACAGTATGTTGGCTTTCTCAAGCCACCATAAATAAAAATATATATAATAAAAATAAGATCTAAGTCGAACTATTAATAAAAACTACATAAGTGTCAACAATGCAAAAACATAAAAATTTAATATTAAAAATAATTTAAATTTACATTTAAAATAATTTATATTGAAGTTTTCACACAAAAAAATACCAGGAAGCAGAAATAGTTCATTAATGAAAATAATAAGAATGTCTAAGAGAATGAAAGATGACATAAAATGACATTTTCACTTTTGTAAATTTGTTTGTGTTTAGTGTGAACCTGTGTGTTTGGACGTAACTTTAGAGGCTCGCAGGTGTCCCTGCACAGAATTCAAGCTTCAGAAAAGACAAAAGTGAAAGGAATTAGTCTTATACAGTATATGAAAGGAATATATCAGAAACAGTGGGCAAAAACTTGCTTGTGTTTGCAAAAAAATGTTCACCGGACTGCTTTACGACCTTGAGCAATCAAACTGGATTCACGTCAAAACTGCATTAAAAAAAAAAATTCTTGCAATTTGTCTGAAAGATGTAAATCATTTTTGTTTTGTTTGGTTACAGTTAGCAAACCCCAGCTTCAGTTCAGCTGAGTTTATAGTCAGATCATCATCCTTCATGTGCAGAGCTGTGTTTGTCTGTGCTTAAAACACTAACTACCTCAGAAACTACAGCTGAGCATTTGTTAAATACACCAGTGTCACTTTTCATATGTATAGATGTTTGTTTGAATACATTTTTCATTAATAACGGCAGCAACATTATTATACATGATGACTATAAGCACAAAAGCGGGTCTAGTGCGATCTCACATTTTGTAATAATAATGTGGAAACAGCTTCAAATACTCCATTTCAGTCATGCAGACAAAAGTCAGCATGAACTTTAAGGCTTGGTTGAGCACTGTGGGAACTTCCACAGCTGGGTAGTTTTAGCTCCACAACAATGGATCGATAAGCTACAACACAGGAGTGATTCTGCAGGTTCAGAGAGGGGTGGGAAATCAGCAGCTCTTTAGCATTTAAAGAGATATGAAGTTAAATGGCTCATTGTGGACTGCGATGTTCTTGATGGGGTAAAAAAGTGTTGATTTACACTACTGAGAATTGTAACCAACATAAGTTATAGACTTTTACACTAGGCTGAACTAGGTGCATTTCCCAGGCGCATTTTTCATTTGACAAGTGTGAGTGCTCTGAATCGCGCCCAGGTGAAGTTCAGTTGGCAGGCCCTGACCAGGTTGGAAGAGGTGGCCTGGAGCATGGTTCGGTTGGGCTTTGGCACGGTATGCTTGTACAGTAGTTTGAGTGCAAAGCGTGCCTGAGCACGAAACTGAAAATGCAACATCACTTTTAAGGGACTGTTTCATATGGATTTATTAATCATTCTTACTTTTCAATGAATGTGAACTGTCATAGTTTATTAAAGATTCAAGACACCCTGAAGTACTTTGTTTTTTTTTTTTTTTTAACAGATTTGTGTGTGTTGAGCATCAACTAAGACAACATTAGCACCTGTCAGCTTTAATTGTGGGGAAAACTGAATAATTTTGAGATTTTGTCAGCTAATTTCATCTTCCAGGTTTAAAATAATTTTTGGGGCTGGATCAAAATCGGTGACATAGCGCAAATCTGCTAGTAGAGTGATGACGCGATGATAATGGTTGTTCATTATAATTCATAGCTGAGTTTTCTTATCCTATGAGAAGACCCTGCTTCTTAATTTTTCATGAGAGCATGTGCTTTCTAAAGGCAAGGCAGACCTGCCAAGCTATGAGACTCAATGACTGGGTGAGACAGCATCCGTGCACGACAAGCACTATTTAGCCTTTCATGAAGGGTCGTAACGTTTTGTGTTTGCTTCCATGATTCACGGGGTTTGTTGCATGTGTTTCCCCGCGATGCTGTCAGGGCTGATACAGCAAAGCTGTTGGTTTGCAGCAAGCTTTTATGCCAGGAGAGCAGTACAAGAATTGGAGAATGGAGAACTTTGTTTTTTATCAGTTGAGTTCGTCACCATTCAGACACATTGCCTATACCCGTGCTGCTGTGTTTGCCCATGTTTAAAATCCTCCAGATTACCAGCAGGGTTAATGGTTGAAATAGATAGGACAAGAGACCTGCTGTACTGCTATTCACTGTGTCTGCATTCAGACCTGGGGATTGAGGAGGAGAGAGGTCTATATATAACAAATTGTGGCTAGGTGTATGTGAAATTAAGAATAACAAATGTAGCAGGACATTAAATTACTGTTTATTTCATTGCATTTTAACTTTGTAAACTATAAAATCATGGGTCTCCTCACGGTTTGTGTCTCATTTTGTGAGCCAACTGACAACAGTTGTTCGCTCCCCTCTTTTTTCCTTGCTCTGCCAGCCACGCCCACTTTTCCCGCTGCTCGCACCGCTCCACCCCATTACGCTTTTTTTTTTTAATTCTGAGGTAGACTTGAACTGAAAGAGGGGGGTTTCATGACCCTTTAAAGGTGCAAACCCCTTGCTGCGTTTCACCTGCCACCTTCAGCAAACCAATTACGTGCAGCACAATTTTATGAACATTTATGAGCATCAAAAATGGTGGTTCTAAGGTTCGAAAAAGGGGGAAAAAATTACAACCTTGATTGTACAAAATGTTTTGTTAAAGCTTGAGAAAATAATAACAAATAAATGTTTAAAAAATGGTGGTTCTGTTCAGCAAAATATTTAAATGTATGTGACTGCATCCAAAACAACTTAAAATAATATAAAACAATTTAACTAAAGCAATCTCCACTGTTCTGAGCGAGAGCGCTTCTCTACCTAACTGAACAGTCGCATCATTAATGACGTAAGCATGCTTGAGCTCGGAAGGTAAAATGCAATGTGACTGCAAGCCAATGGTGGAAAGAGTTCAATGCAACAGTGCCTAGTGTGAGTACACCCTTAGACCCTAAAGAATCATATGAATTTGTGTAAAATTGGCATCTGATGTCACCTTTAATGCCACATCAGCAAATAAGAATGATTTCTGAAGGATCGTGTGGCACTGAAAGCTAAAATAATGATGATAAAAATGTACATTAGACATTCCAGGAATAAACTACATTAATAACAATCTAAAAACAGTAAATGTTTGCTTAAAAACTTAATATTAATACTTTGCAAATTAACAAATGCAAATAAATTGTACTGACCACAAATATTTGAACAGGGGTGTATAAACAATGTAAATCGGCATATGAGACATAAGTGTGTAATGCGAAATGTGTTTGTGTTGTAGATCAAGCCTGAATGCCTCACCCTGCCATGACCAGCACAGATTTGACAGCTCTCATGCCGAAGTCATAGTGATCCTGCTGAGAGAGCTGCTCACTGCAGAGCTTGTACATTTGAGTCATCTTCCTCGCAAGAGTCTTACTGGACTCAAAGCCCTCAGAGTACAGGATCACCTAATGGGACACAGGGGTTCAATGTTAAGATACTGTAGAACTGCCTGGCCTGTCAGATAACATTTACTAATATTGAGAAACTTTTAAATAAGGCTCATGTACAGTAAGTCCTCTACAGTAAACAGATTTCTTCTAAAACAGTGGTTTTCAATGTTTGGTTCTGCAGGAGACTACACTCTTCCCCCTAAAAAGCTTCTTTTTTTTTTTGCTTTGGATGAAATGTGGTACATTGATAAAATGACAAATATGTATTATCATTGACAATATCATGATATAAGAATACTGTTTCTGGCCTCTACTCATTTGAATTGCTTATGATCACTATTTGTTCACATTACAGATTTATGCAAGGCTTTTAAAAATATTTGGGCTCACAATATTTAGGGCACCAACATTTCAAGAATTCATAAAAACAAAAGGTAATTTCTGATCCAAGGTTCTCATAAAATGACAGTGTGCCTGAAACTATTTTTATAATCATTTATTAATATCTATATTTGTATAACAATATTCGGCAGATGTTTTTTGCTAAACTAACACAATAAAAACAAACAAAAGCTATAGATACACAGAAGTGACAAATTAGTGACCTGTGAAATTTTTAATATGTTATAAAACACAAATCAAAACATACTCTCGTTTGAAAGGTTATTTCATTTCTTTTCATTTTCCAGTTTTTATAAACAGGCTGCTGTTGCATCTTGGAACATTTGTTCATTTTTAATATGGGTAATTCTTACTGAAATGGCAGACCTACATACATATTTCAATAAATATGTACCTACAGTATATACATATTTCATTCAATTTCAATATCATTATTTTCCACAAGAAATAAAGTGGTTATTAAAGTTAAATCAGATTTTTCTAATCATTATTATGTGTATATATATTCATTCATTTTCTTTTCAACTTAGTCCAACACATTTGATATCAGAATTATAAGCCCCACCTTTGAATTTTTTCTTTTTTAAAATATTTCCCAAATGTTTAACAGTCCAAGGAAATTTTCCCAGTATGTCTGATAAAAAATTTTCTTCTGGAGAAAGTCAATTTTTTTAATTTTTGCTAGGATAAAAGCAGTGTTTAATTTTTTATAAACCATTTTAAGGTTAAAATTATTAGTCCCTTTAAGCTATATTTATTTTTGATAGTCTACAGAACAAACCATTGTTATACAATAACTTGCCTAATAACTCTATCTTCCCTAGTTAACCTAATTAACCTAGTTGAGCCTTTAAATGACACTTTAAGCTGTATAGAAGTGTCTTTAAAAATATCTAGTCAAATATTATTTAATGTTTATTATTTTATTATTATTAGCCATATATATATATATATATATATATATATATATATATATATATATATATATATAGACATACCCTTTTTGTCCAGTAGGCCTACCTTGTGTTTTATTTGCTAATGTAAGCTATTTTTTAAAAGATAAATATAATGTATAAAACTGTACATTATTTATATTACTACATATTACCTATATGTCTGATAAGCTTTTTATATTAATGGACAATGCACAGATATTGATATTTCACAATGTTTTTACAGTACATTATTTAAATCTAACAAGCTTTGCAGTGTTTACATTTTAAATCCAAATCCGAAATATTAGAAATGAAAACAGATTGTTAAGATTTAATTAATGTTCATTTTAATATTAATGATTAATGCACTTACTTCACAGATTTCGTTCATTCATTTTTCTTTTGCTTAGTCCCTGATTTATCAGGGGTTACCATAATGGAATGAACTGCACCTTACTTGACATATTTATGTATCTTTAATTTTAGTTGGTTTGTGTAATGTGTTTTATTTATTCATTCATTCATTCATTCATTCATTTTCTTTTCGGCTTAGTCCCTTTATTAATCTGGGGTCACCACAGCGGAATGAACCGCCAACTTATCCAGCACGTTTTACGCAGCGGATGCTCTTCCAGCTGCAACCCATCTCTGGGAAACATCCTAATGTGTTTTATGTTTGGTAAAATAATTTTTAACTGCATCTTTAGTGATTTTTCAACTAATTACACTGTCTTGTCCTGATAGGTGGATTTAAAGGTTTTTGCAAAAAAAAAAAAAAAAAGGCAAAAGTGGATTTAGCTGGTAGATTTTCTTTTGAGTCAAAACAAAAAAAGAATTGTCTAAATTTACATTTTTGAAAATAAAAAGTTATTTTTTATTCGCCAGCTATATATATATATATATATATATATATATATATATATATATATATATATATATATATATATATATACAGGGAGTGCAGAATTATTAGGCAAACGAGTATTTTGACCACACCATCCTCTTTATGCATGTTGTCTTACTCCAAGCTGTATAGGCTCGAAAGCCTACTACCAATTAGGCATATTTGGTGATGTGCATCTCTGTAATGAGAAGGGGTGTGGTCTAATGACATCAACACCCTATATCAGGTGTGCATAATTATTAGGCAACTTCCTTAACTTTGGCAAAATGGGTCAAAAGAAGGACTTCACAGGCTCCGAAAAGTCAAAAATAGTGAGATATCTTGCAGAGGGATGCAGCACTCTTAAAATTGATAAGCTTCTGAAGTGTGATCATCGAACAATCAAGCGTTTCATTCAAAATAGTCAACAGGGTCGCAAGAAGCAAAAAAAACCAAGGCGCAAAATAACTGCCCATGAACTGAGAAAAGTCAACCGTGCAGCTGCCAAGATGCCACTTGCCACCAGTTTTGCCATATTTCAGAGCTGCAACATCACTGGAGTGCCCAAAAGCACAAGGTGTGCAATACTCAGAGACATGGCCACGGTAAGAAAGGCTGAAAAACGACCACCACTGAACAAGACACACAAGCTGAAACGTCAAGCCTGGGCCAAGAAATATCTCAAGACTGATTTTTCTAAGGTTTTATGGACTGATGAAATTAGAGTGAGCCTTGATGGGCCCGTGGCTGGATCGGTAAAGGGCAGAGAGCTCCAGTCCGACTCGGACGCCAGAAAGGTGGAGATGGAGTACTGGTTTGGGCTGGTATCATCAAAGATGAGCTTGTGGGGCCTTTTCGGGTTGAGGATGGAGTCAAGCTCAACTCCCAGTCCTACTGCCATTTCTGGAAGACACCTTCAAGCAGTGGTACAGGAAGAAGTCTGCATCCTTCAAGAAAAACATGATTTTCATGCAGGACAATGCTCCATCACACGCGTCCAAGCACTCCACAGCGTGGCTGGCAAGAAAGGGTCTAAATGAAGAAAAACAATTGACATGGCCTCCTTGTTCACCTGACTGAACGCCATAGAGAACCTGTGGTCCATCATCAAATGTGAGATTTACAAGGAGGGAAAAACAGTACACCTCTCTGAACAGTGTCTGGGAGGCTGTGGTTGCTGCTGCTGTTGATGGTGAACAGATCAAAACACTGACAGAATGCATGGATGGCAGGCTTTTGAGTGTCCTTCCAAATAAAGGTGGCTATATTGGTCACTGATTTGTTTTTGTTTTGTTTTTGAATGTCAGAAATGTATATTTGTGAATGTTGAGATGTTATATTGGTTTCACTGGTGAAAAGAAATAATTGAAATGGGTATATATTTGTTTTTTGTTAAGTTGCCTAATAATTATGCACAGTAATAGTCACCTGCACACACAGATATCCTCCTAAAATAGCTAAAACTAAAAACAAACTAAAAACTACTTCCAAAAATATTCAGCTTTGATATTAATGAGTTTTTTTGGTTCATTGAGAACATGGTTGTTGTTCAATAATAAAATTAATCCTCAAAAATACAACTTGCCTAATAATTCTGCACTCCCTGTATATATATATATGTTTATTTTTTGTTTTATAAAAATATCAAAAACTTATCAAAATATCAAAAGCATATTTAAGATGCTGATGACCATTAGACGCGTAATAACAGTGTTTTGAAAAAGGTCCATTCACACTACACCAACAATCACAAGATTACAATGTAAATGATCTACTGTAACCAAACCCATCAAATTTGTCTATTGGCATTGTTCTGCATCGGTCAGTGCAGTGTAAACTAGTCTTAACACACACATGACCAGAAAATAGCTTTTAATAACCGCACACATGAGCCGCACCATCTCTGACCTCTCTATCTCTCACCTAGTGTGTTTTATCATCATTTCTGCAATCATATCTGCTGGTTTAATTACACACCTCAGCGATAAGTGCATAGTTGGGCACCATCATGGCGATAGGTCGGAAAAGGGCTTTCAGGTTGTCGGGGAGTTCAGTTCTGCCAGCGTAACCAGGGTTCATGGTAATGAAAGCTGCACATGTCATCACCAGTTTTATCTCTCTCCCCTCAAACATGAATCGACTCAGCTGAAGAACACAAACACATTAAGAAGAATCAGGTGGACATTATTTGGTGTGAGCAGCACATGTGGTTAAACATGCATATGTGTGTGTGGAGGTGCTTTACCTTGGCTGCCTTGGCATTTCTAATAGTGATGAGTTGTTGAGCAATGACTGATAGCACTTCGATGTTGATGCGATTGAACTCATCAAAGCAGCACCAGGCACCTGACTGAGCCAAACCACTGAAGAACGTCCCCATCATCTAAACACACAATTACCATTTAAAACTTTAACCAAGCTGAATACTTAAAACTCTAAAGGACTGTTCATACCAAGCACGATAACTATGAGTATCCTTTGAAACATACATATATTTGCATCCACACAGACAAACAAAAAGCAATTTTTTTAATTTATGCTTTTAATTTGGCATTGCCCCCCTGTAACCAGCAGATGTCCTCAGTGTGCTACTAGCGCATCTGAACAGCGATCTTTATTTAAAACTTACCTAAAGATTAATCTAGTCAATTGAATATAGCGATCTCAGCCAGTGTAGTGCGATGAAGACAACAAACTATTTTCCCTTTTTCAAAGAAGGCAACATATAGCTTAAACTAACACTGGATACTTGAGGTACTTTCATTTTTATGCTTTCATTTGCTATCCTGGCTTGCGTAACTTTTATGTATTTTTATCATTCTTTCCCATGGTCTAAGCAATAATTAGTTGTACTGGTCAATTATTGTTTTCTAGATCATTAGGTCATTATCTTTAAATAATCTTTGAAAAGGCAATGGCCTTTATACAGCACTTCAATGAATTCTGACTGGCTGTCAGTGTTCTTTTATTTATTAGCTGGGCAAAATCATTCTGAAAGTGATCCCAAGGATATCGTGTCTCTCTACATCATTATCATTATAGTTGTGGTCTGAACTCTGCTGTTGTTTTACATGCAGAACATTTTTTTGAACTCCATCTTTATAGTTTATTCTGTACTTCATAGTTATTGTGCTTGGTGTGGATGGGACTTTAGAGGTTTAAATGAAAATAGAGTACTATATATTGTACAACAGGGCTAAGATAAACAAATACAGTTTGTAACTTAACTCTAACTCTGCCACAAAAAGAATATAACCAATATTACAGTAATATAAATTACAGATAATGCATAAATTAAGAGGACATGTTCACATGAGCTATGTTTTTACATTCCACTGCATTCATTTCCGTTGTTTTCCTATGCATATGTGCATATGTGGGCTCAAGTAGAGTAGTTTTAGTTTAGCTTTAGTAGTAGTTTGTCAAAAAAAACTGAAACGTGCAATAATGTTCAGGTTATAAGGCTTTTTGTTCCACAATTCACCAACTATTACCATAGTTTTACTGTAGCAACACTAACAGGCAGAAATGTGGGATATTCATATTAGATTTTATGTTATGCATAAATTATTTAATAAAAAAAGTAATGTGATTGCTATATTTTTTTATAAGTCAAATTAGTTGTGATTTTTTTTTTTATTTGTTTTTCATTACAAATGTCATAGAAAGCATGAAGTTAGGTTATTTTTACTACGGTGTGAGGTTGTTACAGTATATTTGTGCATGATATTTACAAATGCATAAATATAAGGCTGTTACTATTTTAACAGATGGTACTGTTTTTGCTAATTATATGCACTGATAAATACATTTACGGTACATCTGAATCCTATTCATGCTGCTCTCAAATGTGTATTTTAAGAGACATGACTTGAATTATTATTAATATAATGTGTTCAGTGCTACCAAATCATGTTTCGGTGACCCCTCTGTAGTACTAAAGCACCAGTCAAAGAGCTCTCAAATGTTAGTCTGCAGCCCTGTGCTGATTTAAAAATCATATACTGATCTACAGTATGTAGATTTTCACATGATGACATTTACTAAGCAATAACATCCCCCAGCCTATAGCAAACCTCCAGGGAAAAGAATAGTCTACAGTACATAAACATCTATATTATAATATAATGTTCCAGAGACAGCATAAAAAAGACAAACAGTGTACAAAGACAATGCCTATTTTTAAAGTCTAGTCAGAATCTTAAAAATCTTTATGATATTCTGTATGACTCCCCAAGCAAACACTAAACACTGGCCATAAATAAGGACAGCATGCAAGGTAAAGAGAGAGATCTACAGTGGTTTTCATGTAATGTAGAAAGAATTCAGTTGGGGCTGTGCTGCCTCCTAGTGACAGATACATTTAATTCACTCTAGTATGTTAGGGTTCATCTTTTCAGTTCATCATACTTTCTATAGCACTTTTGCAATGTAGATTGTGTCAAAGCAGCTTAACATAAATGACGTTCTAGCAACCAGTTTTCACAGTTCAGATTAGTTAATTTCAGTGTAATAATGTAAATGTTTACACTGAACAGGAAAACCTGTGCAGGATTTGGTGTCTAGTTGTTTTAACAAATTCATCATGAAGACAGAGAGGCACCTTATAGTCGAGCCCATCTGAGCAGTTAAACACCACACATTGGATTGCCAGAGCTTTTGCAAGGTCTTTTGTGGTCTCAGTTTTGCCTGTGCCTGCTGGACCTGCAGGAGCTCCTCCGAGATCCAGCTGCAGCGCCCCCATCAGGCAGAGGTAACAGCGATCCTATAATAAAAATGAGTAAATAAAATAATGATAATGCAAATGCATACTACATTAACAAAGATTATCCATACACCGATATGCACTTTAATATATGTAGTTTTACTTAGTTTTTCAGTAGTTTTTTAGTTATACTTTTTAGTATATGTAGTTAAACAGTTCTTATGCATGACATGTAAAGATATAAGATCCAATATCGGAATCTGGTTTTGTAGGATCTGAAATTATCAATAAACTAAAAAACAATTCAATTCAATTCACCTTTATTTGTATAGCACTTATACAATGTAGGTCGTGTCAAAGCAGCTTCACATATAAGATTATAGTAAACTGAAACAGTGTCAGTTCAATTTTCAGAGTTTAAGTTCAGTTCAGTTCAGTTTAGCTCAGCCAAAATATTTATTCTATTAATCAACAAGAAGTGAAATGCTTAAACGGACAACCATATCATATGTTAGATTTTTTTACTTTGTGCAAAACCATTATTCTTCAGATTGCAATTTCTTTTTTTACAGACTAAAATATAAATGTATTTCATATAATGCATTTGACAAATCCCTTACCATCATAAGGAAATGAAAAATTAAAATTAAAATGAATGTGTACCGTCAGTGGAGTGATCACTAGACGGGGACATGCTCCCAAATATTCATAGCCATAAATATATTGAGAGAGTGCCATCCGGGCCACACAATCATCCAGATCCACATCCCAATAATATCGCAACTGCCTCTGCCACTCAAAATTATCGCTAGAATCCACCTACAAACACAGAATACATTGACATTTCCATTACGCAATGCAGTGGTACTGAAATGTTTAGGTTACAAAGCAGGGTGCAATTGATGCTGTTAAAAAACACAATAAACACAGCTCTGCTCATAAAATTGGGATTATAAAAATTGCATGTTATTTTCATTTAGGACAATTTTGGATAACCTATTTCACATAGCATGTTAACATACGCGGCACAAGACAATGTAATAAACGAATTCATTAAAATTACATAGACTTAAATACACCTAAATCTTAATCCTATGTGATGTTTCCTGGATAATTCACAAAGGATTATTGTATCATTTTTAGATTACTTTTGGACACACTTCTTTTTAAGATATCCTTGTACACTCCTATTTTTTTTTAACTACTAAATAACATTACATAATTGCATGCATTAAGATTATACTGTGGGTAATTTTTGGGGTTAGTTGCATGTAATTATTCATAATTTATTATAATTACCATAGAAAATACACAGAACATGTGTAATAAGAACCTTAAATTACATTCATTTTTTTCACTGATGATAAAAGAGGGTGTAAACTTTTTAACAGGATGATGATATGTAAATTTCTTTATTTGTTTGATTACAGATCACATCATACTGCCCTTTAGCTAAATACAATTCTTTTGTCACACTGTATTTTATTAAACTTAATGTTAAGCTTTATGTACAATTCCCACTATTTTAAACTTTAGTTGATGTGTAATGTAGCTGTGTGAACATAAACAACATATCTGAATGTAAGATGCTCAAGCTTCAACGCAAAGAGAGACATTGGCTTTTACAGAGTTAGCATAGCAAAGCCTACAGCGAACGAATTTGGGGACTACAAAAAAAAAAAGATCCAGGCTAGTGAGATCACAAGGGCTTCCGGTTATGTGCATTCACCTCACACACACACCCTGTGCAGCGAAAGGGTGTGGCCAGAGGCGCTTTATTGTTATAGCAGAGAAAGCTAAAATGTCATCCAAACTCTGCTATTTCCACAGAGCTTGTTCTGTTTCTGTATTTGGGCTTCCAAAGGACACAACACGAAGAGAAAAGTACTTACAATTACACTTTAATCGTGTTCCAGAGAATTATAAAAAAAGATATAGCTCTAGCATTTGACAAAGGACAGCTTCCAGAATCTCTCCCAGTTCAGTGCTGGATTCGGCTAAAAAACTCCTTTAACCGACGAAGCTGTGGATTGTGAACCACAAATTGTAAGTATTTTTATTTGTTAAAATTGATCAACTACATGCATAGTTTCCAGGGTTAATGGTATGTTGTAGCAAGGATGTAAACAAGGAAGTAAACAGTAAATGCTGTTTGGCACCACTAACAATTTAACTACAAATTAATATTTATCAGTCAAACCACTGCAAACACCCGCAATCTTCACCAGCGCTGCAGTGTCTCTCTATGCAGCAGCTTTCCCTGCGTTCTACATCTCAAATAACAAACTCGCAAAAGATATGTGAACGATTATATTACTTACACATGCTTATTCCAAATATATGTGATAGACACTTGTCAGATTTTATTTTAGAGAACAGGTGCGAGGCTCAGCTGTGTGCTCTCAATTTTTCTGATTCAGGCAGTTAACGCTGCTAACAGCTGCACTGACTGGACTGTTTACACATTGCAAAAGCGCGTGCTTGTAGGGGCGTGACATGGAGCCAATCCGCAAATCACAACACATTATGTTAGCTGACCAATCAGAGCCTCTTGAGGGCGGGCCTGTCAGAGGAACTAGGAAATATGACAGTTGTTTTCCTGTTAGCTGAGTAGCTGTATATATAATCAAAGTACAGTAAGATATATGAAAAAATAACATGATTTACTACAAATGAAGCACGAGCACACATTGCTTTGCATCTTATAAACACAACCAAGCCTTCAAAATGCATTGTTGACAACCCATTTAACAAAGCATTAACAAATACTTATAGCTCACTTATTAGTTATTATTAGTTAGTAAGGTAGTAGTTAGGTTTAGGTATTGGGTAGGATTAGGGATGTAAAATAATATCATGCTTTATAAGTGCTAAAAAACAGTTCATATCTTAAATGCAGAAAATAAGCCAGTAACTGGTGTGAACTGTTACTTAAACTAAAGTGTTATCAATATTTTTTTATATTTTCTCCTTTAGTAATAGTTGTGTATGAGTCCCTTAAATGTCTTTATGAATTAAAAAGTCTCAAAATCGTACAGTAACCTCTGGAGAGATGTCAAATATGCAGAAAATGTATGCATTCTGGAGAACCAAAGAATGTAGGACCTTTTCTTGGTCCCTGAAGGAAATGCACAAACCTGCTCTTTGACAAGCTCTGTGACGATATCTCTGGCATGCACATCTATGGTGATGAGAGCTGTGATGATGTTCCGATGAAGACTAGGCAAATTCCCACGGACCAAAGCAGCCAGAGCATTCAGTCTCTGTTTAGACACACACCCACAGATGAATACAGACAGACAGACAGACAGACAGACAGACAGACAGACAGACAGACAGACAGACAGACAGACAGACAGACAGACAGACAGACAGACAGACAGACAGACAGACAGACAGACAGACAGACAGACAGACAGACACATACATAAACACATCTGACTCATGTGCCACTTTATTGGTATACCTTGCTAGTATTTAGTTGGACCCTCTAAAAAAAATATTCCTCACAGCTTTTGAACAACATCATACAGTTTCTGCAGATTTGTCAACTACACATGCTTCTTATGTGGGGCAATTCTTCACTGTTATTAAAAAGGCATTTTTGCTACCATTCACTCTAAAATCTAGAGATTCTTGTGTGTGAAAAATCCAGTAGATCAGCATTTTCTGAAATACTCAGACCAGTTCATCAGGCACCAACAACTATGCCACACTCAAAGTCAAATTAATCACATTTCACAAGTACAGACAGCTATTAATGTGTGCAAATCCACATTGCTGCCATGTGATTTAATTTAACAAATATTTGAAACCAATAAAGTGCACCAAATAAAGTGACCAGTGAGTGTACAGTAATTTTCGTTTAGTTCCATGGAACTATAAATTAATAACAAATCCACATAAAACACATCAAAAGTGTCATTTGTTTGCAAATTCAGATTTAAGCATTATCAGAAAGTTAAAGAAGCTTTCTTTTGATGGTTAATTTCTTAGGATAAGACAATGTTTGAATGTTACTGAGATACTACTATCTAAACATCTGGAATCTGAGGGTTCAAAAAATCTAAATACTAAGAAAAACACGTTAAAATTTGTCCAAATTAAGTTCTTAGCAATGCATATTACTAATCAGAAATTGAGTTTTAAGTTTTGATGTGCAGTAGGACATTCACAAAATATGTTCATGGAATATGATCTTTAAATAAATATTCAGAGTTTTGGCATAGTAAAAAAAAAAAAAACTGATTATTTTAACACCTACAATATATTTTGACTGCCAAAAATATACCTGTGTAAAATAAGATATAAGAATATAATGTCACCTCAAAGTTAGTGATCTCAAATTCTTGCAGCGCTTCAAAATGGTCATGTTCTCCCTCTAGGCAGTTGTCCATGTCCCTGCACCACATGAGCTGAGAGATGGTCAACACCACCTGCAGAAAAGAACAGGTGAGATGATCATACACACTGCGAGGCTTAGTGCTCAAATCCGATTTTCTTTCTCAGATCTGATTTTTTTTCATTGCTGTTCACATTGTTTAAAATGTGGCCCAAAACAGATTTCCAGTGTGAACTGATCATGGTCCTAAACTGGCCCATAAGTGCAAAAGAACAACTACACACAGCGTAAACTTTCCAATTACAGCATGTACACAATGTGTATTGTATGAATAAAGCATGTTGCCAGATTATCTTTAATATGATAATTATTGCCATTTTTGCAGACAACAATGTATTTTATGAACTATAAATGGTTGTTTTGCTAGTACTAATCTGTATTTGCTAGTACTAATTTATCTGAAATATGAGCACAAACCTGTGATGGATGTCCAGCCACAACCCACTCAACTCTGGGTTTGCTCTGATAGTCGGCAATTGCAGCCTTACTGAGTCTTCTAAGAGAAGAGAACATGGCCTCCTCCACCTTTCCCAACCAGTCCTCTACGTTTCCACGAGCCTTCAGTCCTTTGCCCAATACCACCTACAGTACAAACACACAGATTTTTAAAGGGTCATAAAAAAGCATCATGTAAGCGTTAAAACTCAAAGCTTTCCAGTTAGTTTAAAAACAAGGGTTGTGGAATGTGCCATTTTATTACATAATATTATGGTTAAACACTGCCTCCACAAAAAAAGAACAATGCCTGCCTCTCCTACATCGCAGTGTTTTTAGCCCAGCCTACTGATTCATGCATGCAGTATGATAAATAATGAGAGAGGTGAATGCAGGTCTGGATGGATGGATCCAAAAACAACAAAACTAAAACCAAAACAAAAATTTGCATTTCTTTCCTTCTGATCCCAACACTAGGAAAGAGTGGATGATCCTTATGTTTAAAGTTCATGAGCAAAAATGTGGTCTTTTGTTGATATTATTTTACCTTGAAATAATTCACAAACAAGGAAGAATTATATGTTGGATTTTCTAAAAAAAAAACTGTCAAAAGTCAAATTTAAGCACTTTTCAGGTGCATTTTCAAACTTTTCCAGCACTTTACAAGTGTGGTAAATTATATATGTTTGCATACATACTTCATAACAATATATCAGATGCTAATCATTATTGTATTTTACAGTATAGTATTATATTCTAAGGAAAAAGTTTGATAGCATGTTTAACACTGAAATACTGTCATTTATATAGTGGCCGAGAAAGCTTAACGAGCTGCAATTTAAGAAAACTAATGTAGTTACAAAAAACACCAGCAAATTAAGAAACGATCTTCATCCGTTCGACAGCACATGTGTTGCAAATTCTCACAACAAAAACAACTGAAGAAACGCGCTGCATTTTGTCACAACACAAACAAATTAAGAAGCACACTGCATTTTGTCACAACACAAACAACTGAAGAAACACGCTGCATTTTGTCACAACACAAACAACTAAAGAACCGCGATGCATTTTGTCACAACACAAACAACTGAAGAAACGCGATGCATTTTGTCACAACACAAACAACTAAAGAAACGCGCTGCATTTTGTCACAACACAAACAACTAAAGAGACGCGCTGCATTTTGTCACAACACAAACAACTAAAGAGACGCGCTGCATTCTGTCACAACACAAACAACTAAAGAAACGCGATGCATTTTGTCACAACACAAACAAATTAAGAAGCACACTGCATTTTGTCACAACACAAACAACTGAAGAAACACGCTGCATTTTGTCACAACACAAACAACTCAAGAAATGTGCTGCATTTTGTCACAACACAAACAACTGAAGAAACACACTGCATTTTGTCACAACACAAACAACTAAAGAGACGCGCTGCATTTTGTCACAACACAAACAACTAAAGAGACGCGCTGCATTCTGTTACAACACAAACAACTAAAGAAACGCGATGCATTTTGTCACAACACAAACAACTAAAGAAACGCGATGCATTTTGTCACAACACAAACAACTAAAGAAACGCGCTGCATTTTGTCACAACACAAACAACTAAAGAAACGCGATGCATTTTGTCACAACACAAACAACTAAAGAAACGCGATGCATTTTGTCACAACACAAACAACTAAAGAAACGCGCTGCATTTTGTCACAACACAAACAACTAAAGAAACGCGATGCATTTTGTCACAACACAAACAACTGAAAAAACACGCTGCATTTTGTCACAACACAAACAACTAAAGAAACGCGCTGCATTTTGTCACAACACAAACAACTGAAAAAACACGCTGCATTTTGTCACAACACAAACAACTAAAGAAACGCGCTGCATTTTGTCACAACACAAACAACTAAAGAAACGTGCTGCATTTTGTCACAACACAAACAACTGAAGAAACACGCTGCATTTTGTCACAACACAAACAACTGAAGAAACACGCTGCATTTTGTCACAACACAAACAACTGAAGAAACATGCTGTATTTTGTCACAACACAAACAACTGAAGAAACACGCTGTATTTTGTCACAACACAAACAACTTAAGAAACGAGCTGCATTTTGTCACAACCCAAACAACTGAAAAAACGCGCTGCATTTTGTCACAACACAAACAACTAAAGAAACGCACTGCATTTTGTCACAACACAAACAACTGAAGAAACACGCTGCATTTTGTCACAACACAAACAACTTTCAAGAGTTCACACTTAGCTGATGATTGATTATAAAGCAAGTTTTGGCATGCTGTCCCGGGAGAGAGCCCTGAGCCCAAAAAGGTCCTTGAGCCCTGGGCTCCCTCCCGTTTGCAGGGCGAGAGGGGAGCTTTGAGCTCAGGTAGATCTCGAAAACTCCCCTATCGTAGAGGTTGAAGAGCAGATAGTAATTCTCTTTAACGAGATAGATACTAGGTAGGGAGCAAGTCTATAGTGTTGATTTAGACAATAACTTAGGTTGCATGTTTTTTAAACGGTGGGAGGAAACCGGAGAACCCGGGGGAAACCCACGTGAGCACGGGGAGAACGTGCAAACTCCACACAGAAATGCCTGCTGGTTTGGTAAAGCCTAGAACCATAGACATTCTTGCTGTGAGGCAACAGCGCTAAGCACTGGGCCACCGTGTCACCCATCTAGGAAAGAGGAGGAGTAGGGGTGGAAGGAGGGGGGGGGGGGGGGGGGGGGTTCTTCAAATCGAAGATGACTGTAGTAAGAAACCCTGGCTCTTTATAGTGGGTCAGGGATCGTCTGATTGGATAGTCATGAGTGGTTAATGCGTAACCAGCCGTGTTCAATCATAATCACGTGATCCTCTCGAAATTAGTTTATAACTAAACTTCACAAAGAAACGCACTGCATTCTGTTACAACACAAACAACTGAAGAAACACACTGCATTTTGTCACAACACAAACAACTGAAGAAACACGCTGCATTCTGTTACAACACAAACAACTGAAGAAACACGCTGCATTTTGTCACAACACAAACAACTGAAGAAACACGCTGCATTTTGTCACAACACAAACAACTGAAGAAACACGCTGCATTTTGTCACAACACAAACAACTAAAGAAACGCACTGCATTCTGTTACAACACAAACAACTAAAAAAACACGCTGCATTTTGTCACAACACAAACAACTGAAGAAACACGCTGCATTTTGTCACAACACAAACAACTGAAGAAACGCGCTGCATTTTGTCACAACACAAACAACTTAGGAAACGCACTGTATTGTCACAACACAAACAACTAAAGAAACGCGCTGCATTTTGTCACAACACAAACAACTAAAGAAACGCACTGCATTTTGTCACAACACAAACAACTGAAGAAACACGCTGCATTTTGTCACAACACAAACAACTTAGGAAACGCACTGTATTGTCACAACACAAACAACTAAAGAAACACGCTGCATTTTGTCACAACACAAACAATAAAAGAAAGCGATGCATTTTGTCACAACACAAACAACTGAAAAAAACACGCTGCATTTTATCACAACACAAACAACTTAGGAAACGCACTGCATTTTGTCACAACACAAACAACTGAAGAAACGCGCTGCATTTTGTCACAACACAAACAACTTAAGAAACGCGCTGCATTTTGTCACAATGCAAACAACTGAACAACTGCGCTGCATTTTTTCACAACACTTGCAAATATCCAAGTAACACAATGGAAATGTTTCAAGGGGACCCAAAAACATGATGGACCCTGCTGAGATATGGATGCATTATTATGCCATGACTGTTCCTCAGTGAAGTTGTTGTTGGTCTTTGAAATGTGAGGGTATTTTTTGTTTATTGTAATATCCTGATTACACGATTCCGTTGTCTTTTGTAAATTATTAGCCTAATTGACGATTAACTGAAACATTGCGTTATTAAAGTTGTTTGCATTGTGACAAAATGCAGCGCGTTTCTTCAGTTGTTTGCATTGTGACAAAATGCAGTGCGTTTCTTCAGTTGTTTTTGTTGTGACAAAATGCAGTGCGTTTCTTCAGTTGTTTGTGTTGTGACAAAATGCAGTGCGTTTCTTCAGTTGTTTGCATTGTGACAAAATGCAGTGCATTTCTTCAGTTGTTAGTGTTGAAACAAATTGCAGTGTGTTTCTTCAGTTGTTTGCGTTGTGAGAATTTGCAACACGTGCTGTCAAACTGATGAAGATCATTTCTTAATTTGCTGGTGTTTTTATAATTTTATAACTGGTGTATTTAATAATTTCTTAAATTGCAGCACGTTAAGCTCTCCCGGCCAACGTACATTTACTCTTTTTAAAGTCCCTTGAAGTGCTTTGAAATGTAAATTTTAGTTCAATGTGTGATGTAATTTCAACTGAAACATAGAGACAGGGCAGGACATATAGTAGCTTGTCCCATTTTTAAAATACCCAATCAAAACATCTGTCCTTTTGGAAAAAAAGAAGAAATACAAATTGTCAGTCATAACTGGACATGTCCATGTATGTTCACACAATAAAAAATAGCCTATTGCTTTCAAATTGTGATTAAAAAGTAGACCCCAGGAAACAGTACAAAATAAACAACAAAAGGCAGTTAATTATTTACTTTTTTACCCTTTTTACTTTTTTTAACATTATCATTGAACATATTTTATATGAATGAACAAAAACAAAAAGAAAAAAAATGACTTGACCTTTTCTCCCTCTGGAGACACCATGGATAAGATGTCATTAGTATACTGTATTTTCTCGACAGTGTCATCCCCTTCAGGTGTCGTAGGTGTAAGCGTGGCAAACTCCAGCTGGGATATTGCATCAAAACACTTCCTGAGATGAGGCTGCACAGCCTGAGGGTTCCGCGTCTGAGCCAAAATCTCCAACAGTTCATCATTAGATAGAAAGTAGAACCTGAGCCACAGAGAGAAGTGAGTGAAGTCATGACACAGCATCAACAGAAATCAGCATTCTGATAAGAAAGTGCAGCGAGTGCATGAGCGTGTGCAGGCACCTTGGGAAGATAACTCTTTTAGACTCCAGGTAAGCCTCCAGGCATTTCTGTATCCGTTCAAGAAGTGCATTATTATTTTGGAAAACATCCAAAATCCCTGAGGACACAAAGTAGGGCAGCACCACTCAAAGTCATGTATAATTTACACAATTTTTCATTATTGCACTTTACCTACATTTTTATTCATACAGTGCACAATGAGTTTATTTTTTAAATGTAAATGTGTTAATTTCATCTAGACTGTCTGTGCTTTATGCATAATTCCAGAGCATCATCAGGCCAGACCTGTTTGTGTGGCTGCACGGAGGGCATTTGGCATGCGGTTGACCTTCCTCATGATCTCTTTCCAGGACTTGTCCACTTGCAGGAACATCTTAGCCTCAGCAGGCAGCTGCCTCTGAATGTCAGGAGCACTGAAAATACTCTCAAGATAAAGCCAGCTTCTCTGACATAACAACCACTCATCCTAAAAAACACAACAGAGGAGAGAAAGTCTGAGAAAGAATTTATGACAAAAGAAAAAAAGTGTGTGTGGGGGGGGGGGTTTGAAACATAACAAACAAAAAGGTTTTAAAGGTTCAAGATTTTTTTGAGATTTTAACAGATTTCTGTGTGTTGAGCATCAGTTAGAACAACATTAGCACCTGTCAGCTTTAATTGTGGAAAAAACTAGATCATTTTGAGCTTTTGTCAGCTAATTTCATCTTCCGTGTTTAAAATAATTTTTGGGGTAGGATCAAAATTGGTGACGTAGCGCCGATCTGCCTGTCCAGTAATGATGTGTCGGTTTCTCATTACTATTCATAGCTGAGTTTTCTTATCCTATAAGAAGACCCTGCTTCTTAATTATTCATGAGAGCACGAGCTTTCCGAAGGCAAGGCAGACCTGCCAAGCTGGGTGACCGTGTCCACACACAGCACGCAGTATTTAGCTGTTCATGAAGGGTCGTATGTGTTTGCTTCCATGATTCATGGGGTTTGTTGCATGTTTTTCTCTGTGATGTTGTCAGGGTCGATACAGCAAAGCTGTTGGTTTGCAGCAAGCATTTTTGTTGGGAGAGCAATACAAGAATTGGAAAATGGCAGATTTTGTCTTTTACTAGTTGAGTTCGTTACCATTCAGACACATCGCCTATATCTGTGCTGCTGTGTTTGCCTATGTTTAAAATCCTCTGGATTAACAGCAGGGCTAAAGGTTAAAATAGATAGACCCCCTGCACTGCTCCGTGTTTGCATTCAGACTCGGGGATTCAGAAGGAGAGATGTCTTCTTCATTTATAGTGTTTACATAAACATGATTATCTTTATAATGATATAACAAATTGTGGTTATGTGTAGGCCTATATGAAATTACAAATAACAAATGTAGCAGGGATTTAAATTACTTACTGTTTATGTCTTTGCATTTTAACTTTGTAAACTATAAAATCATGGGTCTCCTCATGGTTTGTGTATCATTTTGTGAGCCAACTGACAGTTGTTTGCCCCCCTCTTTTTCTCTCGCTCTGCCAGCCCACTCCTCCCTCTGCTCACAGCATTCCACGCCCATCATGAAGAATTTTTTTTTTTTCAATTATGAAGTAGACTTGAACTGAAAGAGGGGGGTTTCATGACCCTTTAAAAATGGTTTTGTTTCTTTCAATCACCGCAGAATGATAACAAACAATTCTGATGAAAGAGGGTTGATTTATTACAAGACAAAAACTCAAAAGTGTGGTTTTGTTTTCATGATCATACAAAAACTATGACTGCAAATAGATGATTTAACACCAAGCAACATAATAATATCTCATCTCATATCAAGTTTTTGATAAAACAAAACAAAGCAAAAAAAAACTAAAAAAACACAGACTTTAAAGGGATAGTTCACCCTGAAATGTGCCTTCTGAAATTCTGCCACCCTTTACTTGTTTCAAATCTTTATGAGTTTCTTTCTTCTGCTAAACACCACAGAAGATTTTCTGAAACATGTTGGAAACCTGTAACCATTGACTTCCATAGTATTTGTTTTTTCCTATCATGGAAGTCAATGGTTAATGGTTTTCAGCTTTCATCAAAATATATTATTTTCTGTTCAACAGAAAAAAGAAACTCATAAATGTTTGGAACTACTTGAGGGTGAGTAACTAGTTAGAACATTTTCATTTTTGGGTGAACTATCCTTTCAAAGGAATGACAATACATACATTTTAATGATTTAGCACCAATTGTTTGACATTCATTCGTTCAATCATTTTCTTTTTGGCTTAGTTCCTTTATTAATCAGGGGTCGCCACAGTGGAATGAACCGCCAATTTATCCAGCACATGTTTTACGCAGCAGATGCCCTTCCAGCTGCAACCCATCACTGGGAAACACCCATACACTCCCATTCACACACATACACCACAGACAATTTAGTTTATTCAATTCACCTATAGTGACTGTCTTTGGACTGTTGAGGAAACTGATGCACCCGAAGAAAACCCATGCGAACATTTGACATAAAATGTATTTTTTTAAAGATCACAAATCTAGTTTGGATTACCAAGGTCTGGTTGAACAGCAAGAGCTGTCTCTGCCACTTGTCAACTCTGGCTTTGATTGGGCCTGCGTAACGGGATGATGCAACTGTCGCAACGTTTACTATACTGTCATCAAGAAGCACCTACAAAATTCACACAGGCAAAATACAAATATTACTAATATTAAAGAACCATTTATTCTTCATTCAACTCTGGCAAGAATGAGAATTACATCTAAATTTAATTTACCTGGATGTCATCGGTTCCACCAAGAATAAACACATCCTTAGTGTCCCGATGAGGCAGCACTATAAACTCTGTCGTCTTCCAGGAATCCTCAATCTATCAACAGTGTGTATGTGTGAAGCTCAACAAAAAGACATGTATGTATAATGTTAAAAGACAATAATAAATGTAGGCATTACCTTTCTCAGAATGTTCTCCAGAGATGCTTCCCCTGAAGCTTGTCCAGACACCTGCACATTTGACAGGATACATCCAGTTAAAGGATGAATTTGTAGTTCCTATATGCTCATTTCCTCCTTCCTGTCAGGTCGTGGCTCAAACCTATAGTTTTTAGTACATCAGTGAGTGTTAAGAGCTTCAGTGTTTCTCTTACCTCCTGTATTTGTAATCCAAAGCGGAAGATGTCAATATTTTGCAGGGTGGCGAGAGTCTGTGCCTCCTCGAGTAATTTAGAGTCCACAACGACTTCCAACATCTCCCAGTGACGAGCTTTCAGACATGGGTTACGAAGGTCTGTGATCACTGGTAACTATGCAAATGCAGAATGTTAAATACTGACCACAGGTGCTTATACTGTATAAATACACATGCCAGTTTAGATTTGTTTTTGTTGTTTTTTTACAATAAATTGATACATTTATTCAACATTAAATTGACCAACATTTATAGTAAAATCAATTATTATGGTACATAAGCATTCAGTTTTTTATATTGTATTTAAAGATATTATTCATCAGATAATCACATATTTAGCATTTTCAAAAACTATTATAAATGTTTTTGACCATTAAATCATCATATTCAAATGATTTCTTAAGGATAATGGCTGCTGAAAATAAAATAGATAAACAGTTAAAATAGATACATAATAAATAGAAAATGTATTAAAATATCACATTTTACAGTGTTAGGGTGACCATGTTTCAGTTTGCAAAAAAAATGCAACAGTAAAAAAAGAGAAGAATAACAAACAAATTTAAAAGTTCAGCATTTACATGACACTGTTTCTTTTCAAATGGTTAAAGTAAAATAAAAAATCAGTTGAAATAAAAAAAAAAATACACTGCTTCACTTTTAAAATATTCAGGAGCCATGTGCAACAAGTAAAAGCTGCTGTTCTCACTCTTGGCTTTTGCTTTGGTGCTGACTGATTAAAGGCTCGTTCACACCAAGCACGATAACAATAAATATGAATATAACCATGTATTTTTTATAACTGTTTCCCATGGTATAGCCAATTGTTTTCATGATAATCATTATCTTTAAATAATCTTTTAAAAGAAGGCATATCATCAAGCAGTGCGCTTCTCCACAGTGTCGTCTGTATCGTTAAATATGCCCGAGCCCTTTAATTTTCTGTGGATTCCGAATGGCTGTTAGTGTTTTATTGTCCATCAGCTGAGAAAAACGTTCTCAATGTGATCCCTATGATATCGTTCCTATGTATCTTTATCGTTGTAGTTGTGGTGTGAACTATGCTATTCTTTATCACTGTGAGTATTTTTTAGAACTCTATCATCATCTTCATAGTTATCGTGCTTGGTGTGAACAGGCCTTAAGACATATTGGCCAATGTTTGTGTATGTAAGCTACATGACTGACTGAATGGAAAGCTAAAAGTAATGCAAAAACGCATAAAATAATGACAACTTTAAAAAGCAAAAGCCAAATCCCTGACATTATAGGAGATATAAAAATCCCGTCCGGACACATTTTTTTGTCACAAAAAGAGTTTGGGAAAAAAAGGACATATGGTTACCCTATAAAGTATTTACAGTGCATCCGGAAAGTATTTATAGCGATTCTACGGATTAAATTAATTTATTTCCTCAACATTCTACACACAATACCCCATAATGACAATGTGAAAAAAAGATTTTTTGAAATTGTTGCAAATTTCTTAAAAATAAAAAGCCTGAAAAATCACATGTACACAAGTGACAAGTATTCACAGCCTTTGCTCAATACTTTGTGGATGCACCTTTGGCAGCAATTACAGCCTCAAGTCTTTTTGAATATGTTGCCACAAGCTTGGCACACCTGTCTTTGCGAATTTTTGCCCATTCCTCTTTGCAGTACCTCTCAAGCTCTATCAGATTGGATAAGAAGAGGCGGTATACAGCCATTTTCAGATCTCTCCAGAGATGTTCAATAGGATTTAGGTCTGGGCTCTGTATGGGCCACTCAAGTACATTCACCGAGTTGTTGTGAAGACACTCCATTGATATTTTGGCAGTGTGCTTTGGGTCATTGTCCTGCTGGAAGATGAACCGTCACCCCAGTCTGAGGTCAAGAGCACTCTGAAGCAGATTTTTATTCAGGATGTCTCTGTACATTGCTGCATTCATGCTGCTGTCACCATGCTTCACTGTAGAGATGGTATTAGCCTGGTGATGAGCGGTGCCTGGTTTTCTCCAAACGTAACACCTGGCATTCATTCAAAGATTTAAATTTTAGTCTCATCAGACTATAAATTTTTGTTTCTTATGGTCTGAGAGTCCTTCAGATGCCTTTTGGCAAATTCCAGGCGGGGAGTGGCTTCTGTCTGGCCACTCTACCATACAGGCCTGATTGGTGGATTGCTGCACAGATGGTTGTCCTTCTGTAAGGTTCTCCTCTTTCCACAAAAGAATGCTGGAGCTCAGACAGAGTGACCATTGGGTTATTGATCATCTCCCTGACTAAGGCCCTTCTCCCCGATCACTCAGCTTAGATGGCCGAACAGCTCTAGAAAGAGTCCTGGTGGTTCCAAACATCTTCCACTTATGGATGATGGAGGCCTCTGTGCTCATTAGAACTTTCAGAGCAGCAGAAATTTTTCTGTAACCTTTCCCAGCCTTGTACCTCGAGACAATCTTGTCTCGGAGTTCTACAGACAATTCCTTTGTCTTCATGCTTGGTTTGTGCTTTGACATGCAATGTCAACCCTGGGACCTTATATAGACAGGAGTATGCCCTTTCAAATCATGTTTAATCAACTGAATTTACCACAGATGACCTCCAATTAAGCTGCTGAAACATCTCAAGAATGTTCAGTGGAAACAGAATGTACCTGAGATCAATTTAGAGCTTCACGGCAAAGGCTGTGAATATTTATGTACATTTGTGATTTTTCAGGTTTTTTATTTTTAATCAAATTTGCAACAATTTCAAAAAATCTTTTTTCACACTGTCATTATGGGGTATTGAGTGTAGAAATTTGAGGAAATAAATGAATTTAATCCACTTTGTAATAAGGCTGTAACATAAACAAATGTGGAAAAAGTGAAGCGCTATGAATACTTTCCGGATGCACGGTACATTTTGAAGAGTACTGTATGCCTAGTAGGCCTACTACATCTTTTTTTTCCATGGGCAAATGTAAAATACAGCTGTCAACCTCAGGCAATTACACACATTCATTAGTGTGAACCTCACCCACCTTTTCTCTCATGCTCTCCACTTTTGCTTTGAGGAAGGGCACCACATTGTTTGGTGGTAGTCCTTTCTCCAACTGGCTGACATATTTGGCAAACCTGTTCACCTGCTTGCTCAGCAGTTCTGGGTCCAGCTCATCAAACTTATCCTATATAAAAGAGATAATTGACCATGTGACATTTAGGGGACACTGTAATTGGAAATGGCTTCCAGCATACCCATTTGCAGAGTCACTTCATCTAAAGCTATCTAATGTAAAGTGCCTTGCTCAAGGACATACTTATGACAAGTATAGCTGTGTGTCTCAGTAACTCTTTAGTTGTTATATTCCTGCTCCTCAGTACAGAAGAACTAGCCTTCAACCTTTGGGTTAAGAGTTTAAGCACTAGCCGTCACTCTGAGGAGGTTTATAAGCACCTGCAACTTTATTAATACACCTTTAACCCTTATGTGCTGTTGGGGATGTTTTCATCCACTCTGGGGTGATTTTGAGTCTTAATTTTGGTTACAACTTTCTGTGTTTTAGCAAATGACGACAAATCTTATTCTGACACATATTTTGGGAAAATAATTGGAAAATGTAAAATAAATTCAATAATACACTTCGGGCAAATTGGCTACCCTTTCGTTATGTTTGTGGCTGTTTTTGCCCCATTGACTTCCATTATAATGAAATTTTTTAATTGCAAAGCCTTGGCACCATATAATTAGGGATGCACCGATCGATCGGCCGAAGATCGATATCGGTTGATAATCAGTATTAGGGCGTACTCACACTATGTACAGTTGCCTCGAACTGGGCCGCAGCACGCTTGTCCCCCCTCCCGTCTCCCCTGATAGCCAGCACTCACATTGCATTCGGGCCTGAGCACGCTTACGTCCTCGATGATGCGCTGTTCAGTTTAAGGAGCGCTCTTGCTCAGCACAGTGGAGATATTTTATATCATTTTATCGTCATTTCAGATGCAGTGACACGCAGTCAAATATTTTGCCAGAAACAGATCAGCCACCTTTGACGCTCATAAACAATCATAAAGTCCTCGTGCTGCAGGATCTAGTAGGTTTGCTGAAGGCGCAGTTGTCGTGCAGTAAGGGGTTTGCGTCTTCACAAGAATGATTAATAAATCCATATGAAACAGTCTCTTAAAAGTCATGTCTCGTCTTCAGTTTCGGGCTCGGCCCTGAGTCCGATTCAGAGCACTCACACTTATTCCGGGAAACAGGCCTGTGCGCCCTTAATGACTCGATCGGTACTCGCCAATCAGGCCTATCTCATGGACCGATTACAGGTGTTTGTTTAGGAGTTTACAAGCAGAGGAAGACGCACGTCCACTCCCGTATATTATACATAACCTACAGCAGCCACAACACGTTTGAAGATAAATGAAGTGTGAAGGCGTGAACTATCGATTTACTCAAATCAAAACAGCTAAAATATATACAGATGAGGTGTGACCTATGTTTATACAATCAGTGGCGGATTTAGGCATGAGCAGGATGGTCGATCACCCAGGGCGGCATCTTGCTGGGGGTGATATTGGGAGATGGTGCAAAAAAAAAAGTGCCTTAGTAAAAGCTTTGAGATTTACTTTATGCAAATGTATTCATTTAGAGTGGTTATAACAGAATAAAGATGTTAGGGGCTATTCCCATTTGGCGTCTTTTGCACATGCAAGTTTGTTAATCTTTATGTGCAACCGTGCAACTGAAACAATGCTGGTGAAAACAAATTGACAAATTGACTTTTCGTTTTTTATTTAGAATAATAGCTGTATTATAATAAAAATAATAATAATAATAATAATAAACAAATTGTTATATTTATTGAAATAAATAAATGTATTTAAATGTATTTATAATATTTTTTTTAAATGTATATATTTAAAATATATGTCATGCATCATGCATTCTTGATTGTTGCTGGTTTTTCCTGTTGGGAATATGTCCCATTTTTTATTTTTACTGTTGATTATCAGTTGCAGTGCCAAAAAGCTCGTTTCTACCTTCTATATGGAGTATAGTGCGTGTGTGTGCGAGAGAGAGAGAAAGAGAGAGAGACCATTGCACACTTATCTTGACATGTCTGAGAAAATCAAAATAAGCAGCTCAGCTCTCAGACAGGTTTAATGCTGTCAACTGTGACAGTAAAAATTACACATTTTCCAAGGAAACCCAGCAACAATCAAGAATGCATGAATATATGCTGTCATGGCTTTGCAATCAAAAAATATCATTACAATTTAAGCCAATGGGCCAAAAACAGCCACGAACATAACGAAAAGGTAGTCATATTGAACAGTACACAAGGGTTAAATTAACTGTTGCCTTCAGAGCTACCTTTGTTCCTCGTAGCAAAATTTTAGCATACTGACAAAATCACGCTTATTTATCAGCTGATTTGTCACAATTGTTCCTCATTCTGGTGCTTAACCTGCAGCAGATTGTCCTGATAATGTTTAGATGCCTAAATGCATTGAGATGCAGCAGTTGAAGAAATTTTTCATTCTTAAAAGTATATAGTGATTAAGTGTTAAGCAAGTAAATATAACCCGTATGCGCATTTACCAATATAAATGTCTTTGAAAAGAAAGGGCCTTGGAGAAAATGGCTAAGAGGAAAATGATAGGAATTTAACAGAAAGAGACAATCAGAAGTCATATAAAGGAATGATCGCATGTTGAACTGCAATGCAAGCATGAACTGTATAAGTGAGGAGGGGCTTCCATTTAGGAGGCATAGAATGTAAAGCATCATGCTAAGCTTGCAAACGGTAAACCAGATGTGAAAAACATGACGGTGGGGAGTAAACAGTGTAAAGAGTCCACAGATTTCCGGCATTTCAGATTGCACTGCTCTATGTATCTCGAATTTATTAAGATGTATTTAATAGTCTATTTTTCTGTTATTGAAAACCTCAATACCTGTGCGTGATTAATTAATGGAATGGCCAGAAGCCACGACACAGTGTTGATTTGATGTTTGTGCATGAACTAGTAGTTGAACACCTAAGTAGCTAGTGAGTGTACTATACAGTTGTCTCAAAATCTCATAAATGAATCAAATTTAACCTATTTCTTATAAAACGTTTTTTAAAGGTGTAGTTCACTTAATTGTACTCCAAATTGCATTATAATTCTAAAACATGTTGTTGTATTGACAACCAATATGCAAATTTAAGTAAAAGACGGAAAAAATCTATTCAAAAGCATAAAATAAGATGCTTTTTTAAAAAAAATGACCTGCAACCAGCCGTTCTCCAGACTTTCCCATTCCTCAAGAGAGTCCCAGAGTAACTGCTTCAGCTTTACTTCTGCAGTCAATTCCTCAAGAGTGTCATATTTAGTCACCTCCACCTGTGCAAACAAACAGTATGGATAAAACACTTTTCTCAACTCATGAAGATCAGTCAGACAAGTTTAAAATAAACTGAGGAAAATAAATAGTGAGCATGTGCCCTCTAGTGGAGAGAGAGCCACACTGACCTTAAAGTTCTTCTGGTATGTTTTATATTTGAAGGCTTGAGACTGCAGCTCATCAATAGAGATCTGAATATCTCCCAGCAACCGTCGGATGTTAGAACGATCTGCATCAATGTCAAGGAGCTGATGGTTCTGCAGGGACAAAATCATATTAGTTCAGTACTACAGCTAAGTACAACAGTTTCGGTCAGGGGTGTCATTTATTTATTTATTTATTTTTTAATACAGTTAAATAGCTAAATTTAAACAATTGTTTTCTATTTTAAAATGTAATTTATTTCTGTGGCAAACCTGAATTTTCACCAGCAATTACTCTTGAATTAAAGTTTTCTGTGCCACACGAACCTTCAGAAGGCATTCTAATATGTTAATTTCAGTGCTCAATAAATATTTCCAATTATATTTATAACAAAAATTACTATATATTTTTATAATAAGGGTCTATTTACTATGACTTTAAATCAATTTAACCAGTCATTGCTTAGTAAGTTTAAAGAAATATATTAAAAAATAAATATAAAAAGAAATGTGTGTAAATACTCTGTTTAAAAAATATTTTAGAACTGTGTCATTAATATTTAAGAACATTTTTTGACATTTTAATGACAAATTCTATTTGTATCACTGTAGTAGAGGTAAAAAAAAAATAGCAGTGATGCTGTTATAAATTTCATAGTACAATTTCAGTGGCCTCATGACAATTATGTTTATGACAGATTTATGACAAGTTATATTGTCTTGGTAATGTCAAGTTGTCACAACAAAGACACTGACAGGATTTTTGTCTTGGAAATGTCAAGACAAAGGCAGGTGATAATGTATTTGTTTATGTCAAGTTGTCTTGACAAAGACATCTCAAATAATGCTACTGTATCTTTGCCTATAGAATAACATAACTGAGAAAATGACACTTTATGGCAAGTCTCATAAGAATGCATAAAATGTCATGTCACGATTATAAATGTTTCATGACAGTCTTATGAACACCCTCTTCAAGTAAAATGTTAACAAATGCATTAATTATAAATAAAAATAGACTTAAAACCTTAGCACATTATTGTGAAGTGTTTACCTCTGCATGCGCTTTCACTTCCTGCACTTTATTGTTTAGTTGACCGATGTCTTGCTGGAGATGTTGGCAAAATTTGTCCACATAAGCGTCTCGCTCTCCCACTGCCTTGTCGATGGTGTTTCTTACAGCAGTTATACATGGCGGCAACGTGGCATACACTGCAATATCTTCAGGGGGTGTGGGGACAGAGTAACACTCAATCAACTTGTACATCTCACTGACGGTCACAGTCTCCGTTTCCAGCACCTCAATCTGACAGAAAACGATCGAAAGATAAAAGTAGCACATCTGAGCAAACCACTGTCAAATATTTAATTCCCTAGTGGATTGGAATTTTTTTTTAATACTGACAAACACAAACTCTCACAAACTGGATTCTTACCCTTTTCTGAATTTCATCCAGGAAGTTGAGGGAGTCGACATATTCAGTGGTTATCATTGGAACAAAGTCCAGTTTGAACTGGGCATCCTGAGCCTCTGCAATGATGTCATCCATCTTTTTCTTTGCCAGTCGAGGGAGAATGTCATTAATGGCCTAGAGAAAGAGATCAAAACATCTTGAAATATGTATCAGACAGAGTAAGGTAAGGACACTGTGGAACATTGTTTCTGCCATTAAATGTAAAACAATGGTCCCACTTTATATTAAGTGGCCTTAACTACTAGGTACTAAGTATAATGTATTTACTGTGTTCATATTGTAAGGGTATTGTTCGTATTATACGAGTAAGGTTAGAGACAGGTTTGGTAGTAAGGATAGGTTTAGGTGTGGCTTATGTGTAAGGGATGGGTCATCAGTGTAATTATAAATATAATTACAAAAATTATGTAATTACATGCCGATATATATATATTTTTTAATAAAAAAGTATATATGTGCATAATAAGTGTATTGTACCAAATGATTAATTTAATCATTGTACTTAAGGCCACATAATATAAAGTGGCACCAAACAAATAAAATAAAATCTAAAAGGTAATTGTGATTTGTTTTGTCTCACATTTATGACTTTGGTCTGAGATTACTGTATTTATCTCACAATTTACACTTTTTTGTGAATTTGTCTCTTGCTACTCGGAAAAAAAGGTCAAATTGGGAGATAATCTCAAAATTATGACAAAATTTGAAATTGCTATTTCATTGTATAAAAGCAATAGTATGTTTCTTAGTTTTTATATTTTATGCCTCACATATTTTCTTCAAAATGCAAGACAAAAAGTCAGAATTTCAAGACAAATTATGAATGACAAGACACATAATCAGAACTATAAGATATAAACTCAAGTGTAATGTTTTCTTGCAGTTGCCAGTTTATGCCAAATGTATATTTTGCTATTATTTTTATTCCAAATCGTAAGGAAAAAAGTCTGAATTCTGAAGTTTGAGATATAAATTCAGAATTCAAAATTAAAAGGAAAATTGTAAGTACCTTTGCATTTGGCAGAAAGAGGCTTCTATAGAATGCAAATATTACAGGCAACTGAATTAGTAATAGTGTAATCTAGTGGTGCGTCACCTCAATGCAGCGCAGAGGAGACGGTATAAGTCTGTGCTTCAGTTCTGTAGTGTCCACCAGCAGAATTCCCAGAAATCTCTTCTGTTGGATGGCTAAAGCTTCTTTATGCTCTCGATGATATTTATCCAGACTGTTCCCAAAAAATGCAACCTCTGCATCAGACACACATACAAAGCATAAGTCGTGATTTCAGCAGTCATAATTGTATTTAATTACGATGATGATTATGATGTTGTACCATGCTCTTGCTCTTTGAGAGCCTCCAGGTCCAGGTCTTCATTCTCTTTGTAAAACAGTCTGAACGGCTCAAATGTACGAGCGTATACGTTAGCGGTAGTGAATGCAGTCTGGATTGATTGCTGACAAGGGGAAGGAGCATAAAACATTTTCACACTTAGAAAAATCTATGATTTTATTTATTTTTTAATCCACGATAAAAACTGAAAGCCTTGCACCAAGCAAGAATAATAGAGCTTCTATTCACCATATTTAACGTGCTGTTTTGATGTAACTATGTGAACTTGATCAGTGTTTATATGTGAAATAATTAACTTTGTTCATAATAAGGGCGATGCGGTGGCGCAGTGGGTTGCACGTTCGCCTCACAGCAAGAAGGTCGCTGGTTCAAGCCTTGGCTGGGTCAGTTGGCCTTTCTGTGTGGAGTTTGCATGTTCTCCCCGTGTTCGAGTGGGTTACCTCCGGGTGCTCCGGTTTCCCCCACAAGTCCAAAGACATGTGGTACAGGTGAATTAGGTATGCTAAAATTGACCGTAGTGTGTATGGATGTTTCCCAGTGATGGGTTGCGGCTGGAAGGACATTCGCCACGTAAAAACATATGCTGGATAAGTTGGTGATTCATTCCGCTTTGGCAACCCCTGATTAATAAAGGGACTAAGCCAAAAAGAGAATGAATGAATGAACGAATGAACGAATGAACGAATGAACGAATGAACGAATGAATGTTCATCATATGCATATGGATTATTTTGTATTTTTTGAAGTTTGAACATTTTGGTTATTTTTATTTGTGTTCAAAAGATTGGAACTGAAGAGAACTGACGTCATAAATGTTTGAAATGATATTAGTTTCCACTGGATGAGTTCTCATGATGAGTTTCCGCTTGAAAATAAATGGCTTTTACATTTTTTAAAAGTTGACTTTGGGATCTTTTTGACCTCATATCATGTTTACAGTTTTTTTAATTGGTTTGGTCCAATTTTCACATGTAATCGTTACATTTTCAAAACACTTATACTTCTCTCACAACGGATCATCAAAAGTGCACTTTTTTCAAACATTTCTGCATATTTTCAATTGTGTTAGTACAATACACGTAATCACAAAATATCCTTTTAACTAAACAAAAAAAGTGTTTCATCTAAATAAATGTTTCATTCACAGTAAATGCCTTTCATAAAGCTACCACTATCCAACCTTTGATTCGCATCTTTTATCATTCACTTTAATACATTTGTCTGTCATTTAATTCATCTGATCTTAACGTTTAATCAATGAATCGTTTATTATGTCCATAGATTTTTAACTTGTCTGATTGTTGTCTGATCATTTGTAAGTTACACATTGTTGCAAGAAATTTCAGTTAAGAAATGCCTATTACCAATATCACAATTACAGTAAGTAGAACTTGGAAAGTTAAATTAAAATAACAGTACAGCGCAGTGCAGTACAGTGCAGTACAGTAAATACTTTTTTGGCTTGTGTATGCACATATTTTGATTTGTATCCAATGTGATACCTGAAAACTATATACAATTGAAGTCAAAATTATTAGCCCTCCTTTGAATTGTATTTATTTTTTTAAATATTTCCCAAATTATGTTTAACAGAGCAAGGAAATTTTGATAGTATATCTGATAATATTTTTTCTTCTGGAGAAAGTCTTTGTTTTATTTCAGCTAGAATAAAAGCAGTTTTTAATTTTTTAAAAAATATTTTAAGGACAAAATTATTAGCCCCTTTAAGCATTTTTTTTTCGATTGTCTACAGAACAACCAATCATTATACAATAACTTGCCTAGTTACCCTAACTTGCCTAGTTAACTTAATTAACCTAGTTAAGCCTTTAAATGCCACTTTAAGCTATTGTAACCAAGGATGGATGCAGACAACAGGATGCGGATCCAAATGCAGGTTTATTTAAAGGAATGGTCAGGCAAGCAATGATCAGTACAGGAGCAAACAGATGTATGAGGATAATCCAGAATCGTAGTCAACTTAGCAGGCAGAGGGTCACAAGGATGGCAGAAAACAGGGAGAAACAGGAAAACAAGGCAAGGGTCTAAACACGGCAAAAACAAGACACGGAACTGCTTTGAATTGACACTGGAAACAGATGACAAGACTCGGCAATGGAGTGAGTGTATGTTCTGCTTATGTAGTGTGTGTAATCAGTTGTTGAGTGGCTTCAGCTGTGGGTGTAATCAGTGAAGATCTGGAACCGGTTGTGTGTGATGTCAGAGTCGTGCATGTATGGAAATGTAGTTCATAGAATGGCGGATATGTAGTCCAATAGTGAATGTGCATGTAAACCAGCGATCTATGGGGAGAAGATCGCTGGTGATCGTGACAGAGCCCCCCCTCTAAGGAGTGGCTTCCAGACACTCCTATCATAGTTCAGGCGGGAGGTGGAGCGGAGGCGGAACAGGGGGAGGGATGGAGGGCCAGGACCATGCAGCTGAGGAGTGTCTGAAGCATGAAGCAGCAGTAGGCCCAGAGAGTGGAGCTGCGGAGGGCCTGGAGCGTGGAGCTGCGGAAGGCCCGGAGAGTGGAACTGCGGAGGGCCTGGAGCATGGAGCTGTGGAAGGCCCGGAGAATGGAGCTGTGGAGGGCCTGGAGCGTGGGGCTGCGGAAGGCCCGGAGAGTGGAACTGCGGAGGGCCTGGAGCGTGGAGCTGCGGAAGGCCCGGAGAATGGAGCTGCGGAGGGCCTGGAGCGTGGGGCTGCGGAAGGCCCGGAGAGTGGAACTGCGGAGGGCCTGGAGCGTGGAGCTGCGGAAGGCCCGGAGCATGGAGCTGCAGAAGGTCTGGAGAGTGGAGCTGCGGAGGGCCTGGAGCATGGAGCTGTACAAGGCCTGGAGTATGGGGCTGCAGAGGGCCTGGAGCGTAGAGTTGCAGAGGGACTAGAGCTTGGAGTTGCGGAAGGCCCGGAGCGTGGAGCTGCAGAAGGCCTGGAGAGTGGAGCTGTGTAGGGCCTGGAGCATGGAGCTGTACAAGGCCTGGAGTATGGAGCTGCAGAGGGCCTGGAGCGTGGAGTTGGAGCTGCAGAGGGCCTGGAGCGTGGAGTTGGAGCTGCGGAGGGCCTGGAGCATGGAGTTGGAGCTGCGTAAGGCCTGAAGAGTGAAGCTGCTGAAGGCCTGGAGTGTGGAGTTGCAAAAGGCCTGGAGCATGGAGCTGAAGTTGGTCAGGGGCTTAGGTTCAGCAGGCACAGGCAGTTCATATAACCCCCATGGGTCTGGAGGCTTGGGTTCAGGAGACACTGGCAGTTCGTTTAACCCCAGTGGGTCTGGAGGCTTGGGTTCAGGAGGCATAGGCGGTTCATTTAACCCCAGTGGGTCAGGAGGCTTGGGTTCAAGGAGCACTGGCAGTTCATATAACCCCAGTGGGTCAGGAGGCTTGGGTTCAAGGAGCACTGGCAGTTCGTATAACCCCAGTGGGTCAGGAGGCTTAGGTTCAAGGAGCACTGGCAGTTCATATAACCCCAGTGGGTCAGGAGGCTAAGGTTCAAGGAGCACTGGCAGTTCATATAACCCCAGTGGGTCAGGAGGCTTGGGTTCAAGGAGCACTGGCAGTTCATATAACCCCAGTGGGTCAGGAGGCTTGGGTTCAAGGAGCACTGGCAGTTCGTATAACCCCAGTGGGTCAGGAGGCTTAGGTTCAAGGAGCACTGGCAGTTCATATAACCCCAGTGGGTCAGGAGGCTAAGGTTCAAGGAGGACTGGCAGTTCATATAACCCCAGTGGGTCAGGAGGCTTAGGTTCAAGGAGCACTGGCAGTTTGTATAACCCCAGTGGGTCAGGAGGCTTAGGTTCAAGGAGCACTGGCAGTTCATATAACCCCAGTGGGTCAGGAGGCTTGGGTTCAAGGAGCACTGGCAGTTCATATAACCCCAGTGGGTCAGGAGGCTTAGGTTCAAGGAGCACTGGCAGTTCATATAACCCCAGTGGGTCAGGAGGCTTAGGTTCAAGGAGCACTGGCAGTTCATATAACCCCAGTGGGTCAGGAGGCTTGGGTTCCAGGAGCACTGGCAGTTCTTTCAACCCCAGTGGGTCAGGAGGCTTAGGTTTTGGCAAGTCACACGGCTCTGGTGACTCTTGGAAATTATACGGCTTTGGCAGTCCTTCGTGGGACTGAGGTGGCGGCTCTGACCAGTCATGGAACTCAGGTGACTGCTCTGGCCTTTCGTGGGACTCAGGTGACTGCTCTGGCCTTTCGTGGGACTCAGGTGACAGCTCGGGCCTTTCGTGGGACTCAGGTGACTGCTCTGGCCTTTCGTGGGACTTAGGTGACTGCTCGGGCCTTTCAAGGGATTCAGGAGGATCTGGCGCCCGCCCTTCGGGGAATTCAGGAGAATCTGATGCTCGCCATTCAAGAGATTCAGAGGTTTCTGGCGCCCACCATTCGAGTGATTCAGAGGTTTCTGGCGCCCGCCATTCGGGGAATTCAGAGATTTCTGGCGCCCGCCATTCGAGGGATTCAGAGGTTTCTGGCGCCCGCCATTCGAGGGATTCAGAGGTTTCTGGCGCCCGCCATTCGAGGGATTCAGAGATATCTGGTGCCCACCATTCGGGGAATACAAAGGGTTCTGGCGGCGGCGACTCTGGCAGCTCTGGCGGCGGCGAATCTGGCAGCTCTGGCGGCGGCGAATCTGGCAGCTCTGGCGGCGGCGACTCTGGCAGCTCTGGCGGCGGCGACTCTGGCAGCTCTGGCGGCGGCGACTCTGGCAGCTCTGGCGGCGGCGACTCTGGCAGCTCTGGCGGCGGCGACTCTGGCAGCTCTGGCGGCGGCGACTCTGGCAGCTCTGGCGGCGGCGACTCTGGCAGCTCTGGCGGTGACTGAGGATCTGGCAGCTCTGGCGGTGACTGAGGATCTGGCAGCTCTGGCGGTGACTGAGGATCTGGCAGCTCTGGCGGTGACTGAGGATCTGGCAGCTCTGGCGGTGACTGAGGATCTGGCAGCTCTGGCGGTGACTGAGGATCTGGCAGCTCTGGCTGTGACTGAGGATCTGGCAGCTCTGGAGGTGGCGGTGGCAGCTCTGGCAGTAACAGCTCTGGTGGTGGCAGCAGCTCTGGCAACTCAGGTGGTGGTGGCCATTCTGGTGGCTCAGGTGATGGCATTTCAAGAACAGGAACAGGAACTATGGCAGGAACAGACTCGGAACAGGAAACCATCTTTTGAGCTATTTGCAGATTGGCGCTTACCCCTGCGTGAGCTGGAGGGCTGGTTATGGCCACTTTGTGAGCTGGAGGACTGGAGGCAGCCCTTTTGTGAACTAAAGGACTGGAGACAGCCATCTTGTGAGTTGGAAGACTGGAGGCGACCATCTTGTGAGCTGGAAGACTGGAAGCGGCCATTTTGTCAACTGAAGGACTGGAGACAGCCATCTTGTGAGCTGAGGAACTGGAGGTGGCCATCTTGTGAACATGAGGACTGGAAGAGGCCATTTTGTTGGCTAGAGAACTGGAGGCGGCCATTTTGTCAACTGAAGGACTAGAGGTGACCATCTTGTTAGCTGGAGGACTGGAAGTGGCCATTTTGTGAGCTGTAGAACTGGGGTTGGCCATTTTGTTACATGGAGGACTGGCGGCAGCCATCTTGTTATCTGGCTGTGGTCTAGGCTGGTGAACAGGGGACAGGAGTATAGGAGATGCCAGCATAATGGTTTTACTGGAGGGAGCAGCCAGCCCCGTTGCCGGCGGGTCTCGCGGTCTATTACCCCCCCCCAAAAAACATTTAGGGGTTTCCTCCACCTCGCCTACGGTGAAGGGGGACCCACTGAGTTTGAGTACAAGGTCAATGTAAAACTCTAGTGTCCAATGGGGTTCAGGAAATGGCATGTATGAATAAAGGGGCTCAGAAAGTCCTCCACGGAAGAAAATCATTAGCCATGAATTGTTCATAGATGTTAAATGAGCTACCTGGATAAAGTCCTCCACATACTCCTCGATTGACTTGGCTTCCTGACGGAGACGCATGATCTTGACACCCGCTGGATCCATGTTGTGGCCGAGTCTTCTGTAACCAAGGATGGATGCAGACAACAGGATGCGGATCCAAATGCAGGTTTATTTAAAGGAATGGTCAGGCAAGCAATGATCAGTACAGGAGCAAACAGATGTATGAGGATAATCCAGAATCGTAGTCAACTTAGCAGGCAGAGGGTCACAAGGATGGCAGAAAACAGGGAGAAACAGGAAACCAAGGCAAGGGTCTAAACACGGCAAAAACAAGACACGGAACTGCTTTGAATTGACACTGGAAACAGATGACAAGACTCGGCAATGGAGTGAGTGTATGTTCTGCTTATGTAGTGTGTGTAATCAGTTGTTGAGTGGCTTCAGCTGTGGGTGTAATCAGTGAAGATCTGGAACCGGTTGTGTGTGATGTCAGAGTCGTGCATGTATGGAAATGTAGTTCATAGAATGGCGGATATGTAGTCCAATAGTGAATGTGCATGTAAACCAGCGATCTATGGGGAGAAGATCGCTGGTGATCGTGACAGCTATATAGAAGTGTCTTGAAAAATATCTAGTAAAATTCTATTTACTGTCATCATGTTAAAGATAAAATAAATCAGTTTTTAGAAATTATACTGAAACTATTATGTTTCGAAATGTGTTGAAAAAATCTTCTCTCCGTTAAACAGAAATTGGGGAAAAAATAAATGGGGGAGCTAATAATTAGACTTCAATTGTATATGATATACAAGTTCATATTTGAAATTCACATATACAAAATATGTCATACATGCATTCATGCTGATTGTTAAAGTATACTAAAGTAAAAAAAAAAGTTTAAACGTGACTATGAAGAACATGCTAAATCTGAACATATGTTAAACTGGTGCATGAGGCAAGCTTATTTTAATGCATTTCAAAAATAATCATCTTAGAATCAAATGAAAACCTTAATGTTAAGAATGATGTCTTGCAGATAAGCATCATCTTCAAGAATTTCCTCAAGACTAGGACCATCCCCACATATTTTCTCCTCAACCTGGTGAAATACGACACACACACACACACACACACACACACACACACACACACGTTAAGACAACAAACATCAGTCAAAGTCGGATAATAAAAGAGTGTGTAGTACAGTATAAAAACAGTAAATGTAAGTCTTTGTTTACCTTTTGGTTTATAATGGGTTGAGTAAAAGCATCAAAGTAAGTGTCTTGCACCAGTGTATCCAGAGACAAAACTGTCTTCTCAAACTGCCCAATAATCTCTGCTACACACTCCTGATGTACACACAAATACATGGAACATGAAAAATATATACAGAATGCACATACACACACAGTGTATGCTGCAGAAAAGCACCACAAGACAAGCAAATTAATAATATGATGTTAATGAGCAATATGCATGCACAAAAATAAAACGCAAACCTGAAAGTCTTCATTGGAGGGCTGGTATGATAAGGAGTGTGTGTCCAGCATCAGCTCAGTTATGAACATTGGCTGGTGGGAAGCACTGATATTTTGCTCTGCTGTCACCTGTAATATATATTATACATACGCACACATTTTTTAGAAGATCTGATAGAGTTCCACTGCATTTATGGTTAATGTTTTGTATTTCTTAGCATAGCCTCACAAAAAGGGTGATTTAAACACAATTTAAATGCTTGACTGAAAAGGTTAAAAGTCTTTTTAACTAGTGAGGTAACATACACAGATGCACATACTTGTAGTGTAGGTTTACAGGGATTGTATGTATGCTTTTACTGTCTAGACACATATTTTATCTACTACCTCGAAAAATAACCCTCTGAGAAAACTTCAGAAGATTTTGCAATTTCAAGTTTAGTATGGTTTTGACACTATTTTGTATGCTTATTTTATAATGACATAAACAATTATATTGTAATACCAATGTCATTATACACATACTGTATGTATGCACATTTGGCCACTGGTGTGCCAGCTTATACATAATTAAAATTGCATTTTCATTATTGAAAGGGAAATATAGCAGAAATAAACCTTTCTGTTGGCCTGCAAGAGGGAAAGAAATCTACAGCTTTGCTGTACCTCTACAAATGTCTTTAATAATTTGAGCAAGAGGAATAGTTACATAAACATCACTGTGATCAAGCTGCAGACTGTATAAGTTCAAGTGAAATAAATTGCTGACAAAAATATAATGAGCCAGAAACATATAAACAAGTACATTAACCACCAAGTCAGACATTAGTATGCTTAAATCCAAACCTTACTTGTATATACAGTTGAAGTCAGAATTATTAGCCCCCTTTGAATTTTTTTATTTTCTTTTTTAAATAATTGCCAAATGATGTTTAACATAGCAAGGAATTTTTCACAGTATCTCTGATAATGTTTTGAATTCTGGAGAAAACCATTTTAAGGTCAAAATTATTAGCCCCTTTAAGTTATATATTGTTTCGATTGTTTGCAGAACAAACCATCATTATACAATAACTTGCCTAATTACCCTAACCTGCCTAATTAACCTAGTTAAGCCTTTAAATGTCACTTTAAGCTGTATAGAAGTGTCTTGAAAAATATCTAGTAAAATATTATTTTCTGTCAACATGGCAAAGATAAAATAAATCAGTTATTAGCGATAAGTTATTAAAATTATTATGTTTAGAAATGTGTTGATAAAAATCAGAAAATGGGGGAAAAAAACAGGGCGGGTAATAATTCTGACTTCAATTGTACAGTATATATCATTTTAAATGTAATAAAAAATATGTAATTTTTCATTTTCGACAAGAATGTTAGCCACATAACTATGTCAAAATATTCCAGAGGAACAAATTTGTATATACAACATTGAAACAAATTGTAGAACTACCTACACCAGGACTTCTCAAAGAGAGCATTTGATTGGTCAAGATTTGATGAGGAAACTGGAGTATGAGGTGACATGAAAAAAATTGTTGATCCATTTAAGCGGAAGTGACAAACTGCAAGCTTTAGATGTTTATATCAGTTGTATTTTTATAAACATGAATTTTGTCACTGTTTTGGAGCACACTAGCTAATATTGTATATTTCCTTAAAACTAACAGACTGTAATATAATCACACATTTTTTTATTGTGGTGGTTTTCCCAGTTAGGAAGAGGTAAAATTTGTAATTTACCCTTTAGATACTGTAGACCTGTGCAAAAAAAGGCTTTGTTTCTGGATTTTATATGGAGTATAACAGCAAATTAAAGTGTGTGTATGTGTGACTGTGAGTGTGTGAGAGTGACCTTTTGCGCACTTACCTTGATGTGTCTGAGAAAATCAAAATATGCATTTCAGTTCTTAGAACTACATGGTGTAAATAAAAATAAAGACTGTGTATGTATGCTCCATCAAATGTGGTTATAATGGAAGTCAATGGGGCAAAAACAGCCACCAACAGTAAATTAGAGAGAAAAAATGAAAATCTGACAATGCATCAAAGCCAATGTTGTTACTAATCATTCACATGGCTAAGACTTTGATAAAAGATTTTAAAAATCCAGTCCACAATTACTTTTTATATTGAAAATACGTCATTCTGTGTGTTATTTTCACAGAATTAGTGACATCATTTGTGGACTTGGCAATTGAAGAGTTAAAATCCTGTCATTTTTTTTAGAATGTCTAGTAGTTTTGATCAGGACTGAGGTTGATTTATGCAAAAAAAATGTAAAAAAAAATATTTATCTGATGCATTCACAGCGGTTTAATTCAGTGGATGTTTTCATCCCTAACATAACAAAAGTGCAGTAAATTTGTAGAGTGCACAAGGGTTAATGTATTTTAAAAATTTAATTAAATAGCATTTATGTATGTGCATATTTATTAATAAATGTTGTTTTTAAACAATTTTACCAAACCTTTGACATGACTGACAAAAAAATTCAAATTAGGACCTCTAAGTTGAGACTTTTAAAACCCCTGATCTACACCTTTGAACAAACAGACCCCTAAAGCTTACCACGCTCAAAAAAAACAGCAACATTACCCTGTATCATTACTGGATCATAATCACACAAGCATACTAACCTTTATATCAGTATCATGGCTGATCTCGCTACCCGTCCAGCTCTGAATGAGGGTGAGTGAAGGGGTGTTTGTGATTTGCTCCTGAAACACTCTTAGTAGCTTACTGACCGAGTTGACCACAAGCATGTGTGTTGTGTTCACAATCAGATAATCAGCAAGTCTGATGAAACTATGGAGACAAAGCAAATATTTGAGAAAAAAAAAACAATAATTGAACATTCATTCCAAGATATACAGTTTTTATATCCAAAATGTCATTTTGTGCTTCGCATAAAAAAATGAAAGTAAAAAAAAATGTTTGGGATGAAATAAAGTTGATGACATCAATGACAGAATTTTTCTGATAAGTATTTACTTAATAACTCTAATTACTTAATAGAAATTGCCACCAGGCCTGGTTTTCCCAAGAACCAATTTTATTTAATAATTATACATTGTATATTGATTCATCTTGAGCCAATGTGATCAAGTTTTCAGGTGCCAATAGCTCTGTTAACAAATTATACAATGTGTACATTCATTCAAAACAATAATTAATCAGACAAATTAGCAGTTACATTGTCCATAATCTAAAACAGATGCTGATTAATAAGTCTAGTCAATCCACTGTGTTGAAAGCTAGTAACACTAGTAAAGTTGACTAACCAAGTAAGGCGTTTGCAGTGGTAGCTCTTGTTGGCTTGCTGCGTGTAAGTCATCTTCTCAGGTGTGTCCTCAAAGACCAATTTAAAAGCAGGTGAGGCTAATTCTTCGTTGCCATCTGGTGCAAACAAGAAAAAATCTAATTCACAAACTGTCAAATTTACAATATTCCCATTATATCCATACATCAACATACTGTACCTATACAGTATATCTATTATCTAGCTAACAGGAAATTTAGCTCACGTTCTGGTAAGGTTCCCTCAAAGTTATATAGAGATGTTCTTTCAGTAATGCTAACATAATGTTTGTTTAAAACTATGTGTTTTTAATATCACTTTCAAAACATTAGCACAACAAACCGTTTATTTTCACATCATTCAAGGCACATTATTTCTATTTATTTGGATATTCTTTGGCAATACAATTGCACATTGAATGTTTTTTTTTTTGTAAGGTTACTACTAATGGTGTGTTTCATAACATCCAGATTGCACAACATTTTATAACTTAATAGGAACACTCATAATTGTTTTTGTATCTAAATAATGATTACCAGTCTCCACTTCGCCATAATCAGGTGTGTGTCCAAACTCTTTCAAAGCATTTCGACATGCATTTCTAGCCACTTCCATTACCAGCTCTCTGAACTTCTCCAAACGGGATGACACCTAGAACGCAGATAAACAAAAAAAATAATCTAATAAATAAAAGAAAATCTTAGAAAAGACACTTCCCACTGCATATCTTTCAAATAACAGGTCAGCTAACACTGAAAACAAGGTGAAAATCTGGCAACTGGCAGATTAGTGATTTACACCTGTTGATACATCTGAAAAACAGGACTGGCCCATCAGTAAGCCCTGCCCCTTAGTTACTGTTGCTAACTCAGACATATAAAACAAATGCCATTGCCCATCCACTAAGGCACAGGTGTCAAATCCAGTTCAGCGCTGCAGAGTTTAGTTGCAAAACCCTGCTTCAACACACTTACTTGTAGGTTTCAAACAAGCCTGAATGACTCAATAAGTTTGATCAGGTGTGCTTAATAAGGATTAAACTGTGCAGAACTGCGGCACTCCAGGAACTGGATTTGACACCTGGAAACGATGGGTAAGAACATAGTTTTTGTAGCAAAAGCACCATTTAACCAATGAAAGCTTCAGACCTTCCAATGGTTCTCTTCAGTGCTGAAACCCAATTTGATGTAATGCTGTGTCGCAATCTGCATACTACAGTATCTGTCCTAAATAGCATTTGAAAATAGAATTAGTATGTCCCAAATGATAGTATGTTGAAAAGTGTATGTCAAAGGATCCCGGATGGTTTACTATTTCTGGTAAAAATTTTAAGTGTAGAAGCGTCCATACTCTAATTGCTGATATTGCCCACAGTACATTGCGCGTTGGAAGTGAATTCGATTAGAACTACAAACGCGGGTAAAAAGTGTAAATAAAGTACACACATGATGGACGTCGAGACCAACTGTCAAGTAAAGAGGCTTCAGTAAAGATGTTTGTATGACTGTTAATTAATATCTAGCCAACTGGAAAATATTTCAACCGTGTTTTCTGTGTTATATTTCATCTGCAACAACAATACTGACTTCTATAATGACGTGTTTGGACATTAACATCTAAATGCATAATTATCTAAAGACCTGAGGAGATTTCTCTGCATGAAAGACTCGTGAATGGCGGATTATCCTGCTGCTGCTTCTCCAATAATAAGGTAGGAAATTAAATATGACAGAAATGTGGATGATGTGTGGATGATTGACAGGGCTCATATCTAAGCAACACAAACATCTGTTAACAAGAAGATAGTATGTCCCAAAGCTTGCATACTCTTCTGTTACACACGAAAAAGCATATACTTTTCCTTCACAAAAAAGTACATACTTTTAGGGTGTAGTATAAGCAGGGATGGGCAGTATTTATGATACAAGTATTTCAAATAAGCATTTTTAATACAAAATAGTATTTTGTAATTTGTATTTGATAGGGTTGATGAAAATGGCTTTGTATTTTGTATCAAAATACTTTAATGTCTTGTATTTTTGTATTTAAAATACTGTAAAATACCTTGTAAGAAGTCTACATGATGACCTCATAAAAATGGAAATACAGAGGGAGTTTAGAAATATAAAACACCTAAAGATGGTGTACTGGTGTTCACTAAGGGGGTAAACTGAAACTCTTCCAGTTAAAGAAGAACTGAAAAACACTTGGGAGAATGAGTATACTGCACATATAACAGTAGTTTTGGATGGATTGCTGATGTAGATGCCAAGAAAATAAGACAAACAACATTAAAATAAGTCCTACAGTGGCGATTCCTACAATTCTTCGTAGATTGTTTCAAACGCCAGTAGCTGATCTGCAGGTGCACTTCTATAGATAATGAAGAGGAAATATGTCTGTCTAAAGAAGTCAAAGTGGCACAATACAGTATATGAGACACAAATATTTAATAATATTTCAGTCTATACCATTACGTGACAGCAGCAGAATGTATTTGAAGAGTTTATTTGCATATGTTGTATGTACTGAATGTTGTGCATTGAAGAGTTCAATTGCAAAAAAAAAAAAAGGATTTATGCAAATGACTAAAACTGGAGATTTTAGTAGTTTTCAGAAATCATGCTTTTAGATTAGGTATTAAGGATTTCAACTGCAAAAAAAAATAGATTTATTAAAAAAACTGTTAAGAGATGGTGTCAATTTTACTGGCCACCCAATGGATGAAACACAATGAAGAGATATAGTATATTCCAACTCATTATCTGCATTAAAGGGTTTTTACAGTGATTAAAGAGATTCAAAACAGGACTTTCTGTATAAAATTTGTACAAAATTTATACTAAAATATTATTAAAAGAGTAACAAAAGTTTGTACAGGAGTAGAGGTTAATGAGGTGGCAGAGAGGCTGACTCAGAGAAACGCTGTTGCTGCTGTCAAACATTGTTTACTTCACTAATATTCTTCGAATAGGCCTATTGATCGAAGGTTTGCGAAGAAATCTATAAAGTTCTACTCCCATGTAAAAGTATTTTGTAGTATTTTAAAAATACAAAATACAGTGTTTTATTTTGATACATTTGGAGCTGCTGTGTTTTGTAGTTTATTTTGATACACATAAAAGTTTGGTATTTGGTATTTTATTTTAAAATACATTTCAATGTAAAAAGCCCATCTCAGTATGCAAATTGGGACGCAGCATAAGTACCAGTCATCTGATACTCAACTATCATTGGCTTATCAGCATTTTAGAGGAGGGGCTTGCTATTTCTGCAGAACAAAATCTTGAAAAAAAAAAAAAAACAGTACAATATTTATGCAAAATCATTTTAGGAGTGTAGTAACTAAAAACTTAAAAAATAAACTTAATTTGTTTTGTTTTTTTACTTTTATTTAAGGTTTACAATGCAAATACAATTAGATCCACTTGTTTGGTAAACAAAGCATGCCTCCCATACTGTATAATTGATCTACTAAATAAAGGCAGAAAATATTACTATACACACTTTATTGTAAATCAACTATATAAAAAATTGCATATTAGTTACTATTACTAAAATTAATATAAAAATTGAATAAATATACATTTACACATATTTATATAAGTAAATTTACAAAAAAAAAAATCTACAGTACAGCAGATTCTGTTTGGCCCTACCGTTAAATCAATTGTGGAATGTCTAAAAGTGTATACTATAGTATATTTTGGTGATTGTCCACATTGGTCAGTGTCTGTTAATACACTGCACTATAACCAATATGCACACACAAATATGCACAAACACAAACCAAATATCTCACCTCCTCTAGCTGTGTGTATTGTGCGCTCTGAAACTCCTTCAGTGTAAATGTGTGGTCTTTCTCTAGTCGACACAGTGGCATGTCACTGATGTGGTAACACATTTCCCTGATGTCAATCAGTGCCGGTCGCAGAGACTGAAATAAAGAAGTAAATTCACCACACTTTTGTATTCTTTCTGTACATACAATTTAATCTGCATCATATAAACTGAATCATCCCTACAGGATTTTGAGTGGCTTTTTTATTTGCAGTCTAAAATGATTTTTAATACATAAATGTAATAAATTTTGACAAACCTCATTGAGAACAAAGAGATGCTCTTGTAGTGAACGTCTGCATTTGCTGATTTTCTTATAGCGTACATTGGCACGCCACACACGGAAAGCCTTCCACTTGCGAAAAACGGCAAACACAGGGATGCGCAAAAGCTTTCGGTGATATTGGTACTCCTGCTCCCAACGTTCTAAAGGTAAACAGTCCACTTCTGACCCACAGTAATGCGTTACTGCATGAGTGCTGACCGTATAGTAGTCTGACTTGTTGATATTGGCAAATGTTGCAATTCTGTTAAAAGAGTATTTAAGAATGTTTAGAGACAAACATCTGATTAACAATACAGTCAAAAGTTTATATGTATTATTAGCACATTTTTACGCATCACTTTTATTTAAACAAAATACATATGTAATATCAGACATTTGGAATACAAATAAAAATCACTTAATACACTTAATGTTATGAAATATGTCAAAACAAAATTTAATCATGACATTAGAAATTGTCAATATTTGAATATTTGTAAATTAAATGTTTTGAATTGATGTTTTACATATGTTTCAGCATTTTAATACACTTTAATTTAATAATTTAATTATTACATTACTCCAGTCTTTAGTATGACATGATCATCCAGAATCACTCCAATATGCTTATTTTGTTAAAAAAAAAAAAAGCTTTAATGAATTTCAAAAGAACATTGTTTATTTGAAACAAAAAAGTAAACATTTTACAACAATGTAAAATATATACAGTTGAAGTCAGAATTATTAGCCCCCCTTTGAATTTTGTTTCTTTTTAAAATATTTCCCAAATTATGTTTAACAGAGCAAGGAAATTTTCACAATATGTCTGATAATATTCTGTTCTTCTGGAGAAAGTCGTATTTGTTTTATTTTGGCTAGAATAAGAGCAATTTTTTATTTTTTAAAAACCTTTTAAGGTCAAAATTATTATCCAATTTAAGCTATATTTTTTCGTTTGTCTACAGAAAAAAAAATTGTTATACAATAACTTGCCTAATTACCTTAAGCTGTCTAGTTAAACTAATTAACCTAGTTCAGCCTTTAAATGTCACTTTAAGCTGTATAGAAGTGTCTTGAAAAATGTCTGGTAAAATATTATGTACTGTCATCATGGCAAAGATAAAATAAATCAGTTATTAGAAATGAGTTATTAAAACAATTATATTTAGAAATGTGTTGAAAAAATCTTCTCTCCATTAAACAGAAATTGGTGGGGGGGAACAGGGGGCTAATAATTCAGGGGGGCTAATAATTCTGACTTCAACTTTATATATTTGATGCATTGATGCTATAAAAACATTAATTAGATTGAAATGGTAGAGTACAAATATTGCATTTCTTACTTGAGGTTATATGTGTCAAATTTAATTGATGATTTAGGTACTGAAGACGTCAAATAAAAAAATCCCAAGTGAGGGTTATTCCTGATGGCTTGGACGATGTCGGGTGGGGAGCAAATCTTAGCACGTATTAATTCATCCACTGAGTTGAACAGCAGTGAACCAAAAAGCGGTGGAGAGGGAGTGTAGCTCAGAGGTGGAACTGGATAACTTCTGGAGGAGCTTTTTACTCTTTTAGGAGGGGATGGTATCCTGAGTGAGCCTTGAGTCAACTGCACCTAAAATTATTACATAAAAAAACATGTAAACTTTTACTAATGTTACAACAAACATCTATGAACGGAGAAGTTTAAAGTCAAACCTGTCTATCTTTGATGTAGTCTGGAATTTTGGGAAGCTGCAATAGGGAGGGTCCTCTCTCTGAAGAAAGGTCAATAGACTGGACCTCATCAAACTGAAAGGGCATCTTAGGGGTCAACTTCTGGTTGTTGTCCGGTTTCATATATTCACTTCGTCTCTTTAGAAAAGGCTAAAGGAAAAATACAAAAAAATGACAAAAAAAATTTTGCATGATACTTTTATTTTTGTATTGTAATGTTTAGTTTTATATTTTTATTTGTTTTTATGTTGATATATCTATTAAGCTGATTGATGATGAACATTATGCCACCCATATTTAAACATTTTTGATATTCATGTTTATGCTGTCTATGTAGGGCTGGGCGATAAATCGAAAAGGTAATCGAAATCAACATTTAATTTTTCCAGGTCGATTTTTTCAATCACTTTCCCTACCGCATGAGGAGTCACATGACTGTTCATTTTAGGCAATGTGTGCTTTAATTTTATTGAATTAAAGCACAATTTAATGATGTTCAATAAAAAAAATCATACATAGTAGATAGTGTGTGTTTCCTTCAATTATTGTAAGGTCAAGCAATGCACCCTTCATTCAGAAATCTCTCATTTATAATATATGAGCATATTTACTGTGCAAAACTTTTCAGTGAGGCAATGAGGGCAAAAAATAAAATAAATAAATAAAATAAATATTCATTAACCGTAATCGAGTTAAAATGTTCAATTAATCATGATTTTGACTTTAGGCCAAAACGCTCAGCCCTAAGTCTATGTATAGAATTTAATTTGATGCAGGCAACAAACTGGAATGTATTATTATTGTTAACATGAGTGAGCATGATGGTTATTTTTTGTTCATATTTAAATTCTATTTGAGTCAATGGTGTCACTGATTAACATCAAGAAAATGTATTAAATGTTTATAGTTTTTGTGCTAATGTTGATTTTACATGGTTTTCATTACATTTGAAAACATTGATTCCATCTTCATTTTAAAAAATTACAAAATAATAATGTAACTTACACCTTGAATACTAGTGACTGTACACATCCAAATTAGGTTAAGAAATACACATGACAAACATGTCTCAAAAATTGTGCTTAATCTGCATATTACTGTATGGTGATTTAAGGTCTGTTATATCTTCACCCTATTATATCATTCATTCATTCATTTTCTTTTCGACTTAGTCCCTTTATTAATCAGGGGTTGCCACAGCGGAATGAACCGCCAACTTATCCAGCATGTTTTACGCAGCGGATGCCCTTCCAGCTGCAACCCATCACTGAGAAACATTCATACACACTCATACACTACGGACAATTTAGCCTACCCGATTCACCTATACCACATGTCTTTTGATATTATATTTTATTATATTATATTATATTATATTATATTATATTATATTATATTATATTATATTATATTATATTATATTATATTATATTATAATTTAACATTAACTAACCATTTTTACACATAGTCTGATAATATTGCCCTTACCAACATCTCAACTTGTGCTGGTTTCTGTGTGGCCCATTGTCTTTCTTGAGCCTTGGTTCTGTGAGGAAACACCAGAGCATCAGCATTCGGCTGTGGGTGTCTGGGCACAGCTGAAATCAGTCTAGCTCTCAGCTTTTCCACATCAACAGGGGCCAGAGAACCTGGGACAATTGTATCCACGGGTAAAGACTTAGCCATCCCAAATAACTTCTGTTTGCCGTGATCTTCTTCTGGCCCTGTCTGGCTCCTGGGATGTCCTTTCTGAAAAGAATACATGACCAACTTTCCTCCTTCTCTTCTCAAAAAATCCTTCTTCTCGGGATTATGACTGGAGAGTGAAGTCTTGTAAAATAGTCAAAGAAAAAGCATTTTAGTGAAATTGCTATAACTTTATACAGCTGTAAAATGAAATAGAATAGACTGCGTTGCTAAGTAACAAGCGGGAACTGGGAGTTTTGTTTTCAAATTATACACTGATATTGTACATTATATCGTAATGCAGGCAAACCTGAAGAAAAAAAAAACTTTTAATAGTTGACTCGTTGTATTAGGTTATAACTGTAAACGTTAGCAAACTAAACGACACATTAACTCTCCTACAACAAAGATCAGCGCGATACTTACAAATGTGTTTACAACTCCCGAGGTATGGCATGCTGGTCAAATACTAAATAATAAACTATTCCTGTATATTTTAAAGCGACGCTATGTTTATTATCATTATTATTATTAGCTCTTCTAAACAAGACAGCTGAATGGCAGTTAAGCTCTTCAACTTGGCTGTTTATCGTTGCGTAGCAACGAGTCCACCTTTCACACTTCCGCTTCAGATGACAGGAAAAACAGAACTTAAGTAGTTAAAAAAATGACAGGAAAAACTAACGTTACATAAAGTTTAGATGGCATAACGTTACAGCTGCGGGATACTCACATCAATATAGCGTAATTTTTTCACAAAACAATAATTCATAGTTTTACATTGCTGTGAGGTTTGGGTTTAAGGTTGTGGTAGGAGTAGGCGTTAATAAAATACAATTGAATGGATAATTTAATAAATAATATGCATAAAACTGGGGAGAGTTACTTTTTTTACATTACTGTGATGATTGGGGTTGGGGTAGATAGACGTTAATAATAAATGAATAATTTAATAAACAATATGCATACAATTCTGGTAAATTACTGTTTGTTGTTGTAGACGTCAATAAAATACAATTATTGGATAAGTTAGTTCCGGTGTTATATCATACAATTACATGTTTTAAGACAGATTTATGTACATTTGATGTATGTAAACAATATATATATATACGCGATTAATATATAATACATAAATGGTTATACAGACATAAATTATCGTTTTAATAATCAACACGTGTATTTTGGGCGAACAAGTAAGCATTTATGATCTAAATACGAATAAACAGCTATTTTAAACAAATGTTTCGATGGTCACAGAATATGGTGTAACACCGGCCGCAGCTGTATCCCTTCTAGCAACAGCCGGTTGAAAGCTCAACTCATTTCTACAAAACCGGTTCTTTTGAACAGGTTATTTCAAATAATCAACTCAAATATAAAATTAACATTATTATGTATGCAAGTTGAGACGAAGACCCTTATTCTTTGCGATTTTGCATTTGGTTTCTTTTTTTTTTTTTTTTTTGACATTTCTCTCATGTCTTTTGACAGTCTTTTTGATGATCCAGATTTGCTTGCAAAGACCTTACCAGTTCGCCAGCTAGCAGTTTATCTTTTCTTTGAGTGTGTTTGCATCCATCACAGGAACATACTTATGCTCACAAAACGAATATAAGTTTTCAAATTATCTTTATCAATGAAATTAAAATTTAACAAATCACAGATTCTTGATGTTATATTTCATTTTATAAAATGTCCCAATTTTTTAAAATAAGGTTTGTATTGCAGAAAGATGTGATGTCCACAGGTTTATAGATTATAATTATGTACATTATCTTACTGCTACTGAACACAGTGTGTACAAGCAAATACATTTTAATAATTGTAGAGATTTTGAAGCTCTGAGCCATAGAGTTTTTTATTTTGTATGTATTTATTCGTTTTATTTATTCATTTATTTATTTAGTGCTTATCAATTGAATAAATGAAGATAATTAACAAATAATAAATTCCTGATCTCACTGCTTTTTACAAAATATTACTTTGACTTTTTTTTATAAAAGGTTAACTTTTTAAACCAAAGACCAGTAGATCATAATCCTTACATTAACTGTAAAATGTAGGCTATCGTAATCCTTGAAATCATGTTGTGTACAGATTGTGGTGTATTATTCGTTTATATAACAAAAAAAAACTAAGCATTTGTTATTACTTGACTTGAGATATTGGCGGACTGGTTGATATATTTTGTGATGTTTGTAATAATACCTTTTTAATTACGTAACAAATTAAAAACATATTTTCACACAAGATTGTTTTGGAGATTTGGGTTCAAATGTTTTTATTTTTACAAATATTACTTTTATTTTGTATTTTGTTGTAAAAGCGCGGTGAGTAATTCTCTGCTGCCATCTTGTGGTTGGATTTAACTAAAACACTAACGTGATAACTGACACAAACTAATCATTGCTGCCATTCCTTTACGTGAGCGAAAGTCAACAATATTTAAACAAAAACATTTTTAGACGTACTAAAAACATTCTATTTCGTCAGAAACGGAAGTATCTCCTTGACAACGAACAACAAAGGTGTTTCACTGCACGCCGATAAATGATCACGGTAAATTTAACATCCCACATTAATTGTTCATAATCTGAAAGTTGCAAATAAATATAGTAGCGTTGAGAATTAAATGAAAATTCTCTAATACTTATTTTATATGTTTCATATCGTGCTCCAATGTTGCTGAGTCACCTCAGTGCCAATGGGCAGGAAAGTTCAGTCACGGCACACCAATAAATTACCAAGGTAAATTCGTTAATTCACATTATTAATACATGATCTGTGTGTTACATATAGATTCTGCATCTGCATCATAGTCTTCTTTTGCTCATTTTTATTTTCTGTTTCTTGTTGTACATTCATGGGCACTGTTTGAGTCAAAATCGTGACATGGGGCAAGAAAAAGCCCACTGCACACCAATAAATTATCAAGGTAAATTCAGTAACCCACATTAATGCTTTAGAATTTAAGTGTTACATGTCAATTCTGCATCTATTTAATAAACACATAGTGCTGGCTCTTCTGAACAGTCTCTAATACTTAATTTGTCTGTTTGATTGAGTCAATTTAGTGACAATGACAAGAAAGTGGCAAGAAAAAGATCACTGCACACCAATAATTTACCAAGGTAAATTCATTACTTCACATTATTAATACATAATCTGTGCGTTACATATAAATTCTGCATCTGTATCATGGTCTTCTTTTGCTAATTTTTATTTTCTGTTTCTTGTTGTACAATTACTATAACACTGTTTGAGTCAACTCAGGGAAAATCATGACATTAGGCAAGAAAAACGTCACTGCACACCAATAAATTACCAAGGTAAATTCCTTAATTCACAATATTAATACATAATCTGTATGTTACATATGCATTCTGATTTTTATTTTCTTTTTATTATTGTACATTTACGCCACTGTTTGAGTCAACTCAGAGAAAATCCTGACATTGGGCAAGAAAAAGCCCACTGCACACCAGTGAATTTTAAGGTAAATTCAGTAACCCACATCAATGCCTTATAATCTAAATGTAACATGTAAATTCTGCATCTATTTAATAAACATATCGTTCTGGTTCCTCTGAACAGTCTTTAATACTTATTTTGTCTGTTTGATTGAGTCAATTTAGTGAGAATGACAAGAAAAGGGGCAAGAAAACGGTTACTGCATACCAATAAATTACCAAGGTAAATTTCTTAATTAACATTTTTAATATATAATCTGTGTGTTACATATACATTCTGCGTGTGTATCATGGTCTTCTTTTGCTAATTTTAATTTTTTGTTTCTTGTTGTACATCTACTATACCACTGTTTGAGTCAACTCAAGAGAAAATCATGACAATGGGCAAGAAAAGGTCACTGCACACCAATCAATTACCAAGGTAAATTCATTACTTCACATTATTAATACATGATCTGTAGGTTACATATAGATTCTGCATCTGCATCATAGCTTTTATTTGCTGATTGTTATTTTTCTGTTGTTTTGTACATCTATGCCACTGTTTGAGTCAACTCAGAGAAAATCCTGACATTGGGCAAGAAAAAGATCACTGCACACCAGTGAATTTTAAGGTAAATTCAGTAACCCACATCAATGCCTTATAATCTAAATGTAACATGTAAATTCTGCATCTATTTATTAAACATATCGTGCTGGTTCCTCTGAACAGTCTCTAATACTTATTTTGTCTGTTTGATTGAGTCAATTTAGTGACAATGGCAAGAAAGTGGCAAGAAAAAGGTCACTGCATATCATTAAATTACTAAGGTACATTCCTTAATTCACATTATTAATACATAATCTGTACCTTACATATAGATTCTGCATCTGCATCATGGTCTTCTTTTGCTGATTTTTTTCTTGTTTTTGTACATCTATGCCACTGTTTGAGTCAACACAGAGAAAATTATGACATTGGGCAAGAAAAAGATCACTGCACACTAATAAATTACCAAGGTAAATTCAGTAACCCACATTAATGTCTTATAATCTAAATGTTACATGTAATTTCTGCATCTATTTAATAAACATATCGTTCTAGTTCCTCTGAACAGTCTCTAATACTTATTTTGTCTGTTTGATTGAGTCGATTTAGTGACAATGACAAGAAAAGGGGCAAGAAAACGGTTACTGCATACCAATAAATTACCAAGGTAAATTTCTTAATTAACATTTTTAATATATAATCTGTGTGTTACATATACATTCTGCGTGTGTATCATGGTCTTCTTTTGCTAATTTTTATTTTTTGTTTCTTCTTGTACATCTACTATGCCACTGTTTGAGTCAACTCAGAGAAAATCATGACAATGGGCAAGAAAAAGGTCACTGCACACCAATCAATTACCAAGGTAAATTCAGCAACCCACATTAATGTCTTATAATCTAAATGTAACATGTAAATTTTGCACCTATTTAATAAACATATCATGCTGATTCCTCTGAAGAGTCTCTAATACTTAATTTGTCTGTTTGATTGAGTCAATTTAGTGACAATGACAAGAAAGTGGCAAGAAAAAGGTCACTGCACACCAATAATTTACCAAGGTAAATTCATTACTTCACATTATTAATACATAATCTGTGTGTTACATATATATTCTTCATCAGCATCATGGTCTTTTGCTGATTTTTATTTTTTATGTTTTTGTACATCTATGCCACTGTTTGAGTCAACTCTGAGAAAATTATGACATTGGGCAAGAAAAAGACCACTGCACACCAATAAATTACCAAGGTAAATTCCTTAATACACAATATTAATACATGATCTGTACCTTACATATACATTCTGCCTCTGTATCATGGTCTTCTTTTGCTAATTTTTATTTTCTGTTTCTTGTTGTACAATTACTATAACACTGTTTGAGTCAACTCAGGGAAAATCATGACATTAGGCAAGAAAAACGTCACTGCACACCAATAAATTACCAAGGTAAATTCATTACTTCACATTATTAATACATGATCTGTATGTTACATATGCATTCTGCATCTGCATTATGGCCTTTATTTGCTGATTTTTATTTTCTTTTTCTTATTGTACATTTACGCCACTGTTTGAGTCAACTCAGAGAAAATCCTGACATTGGGCAAGAAAAAGATCACTGCACACCAGTGAATTTTAAAGGTAAATTCAGTAACCCACATCAATGCCTTATAAACTAAATGTAACATGTAAATTCTGCATCTATTTATTAAACATATCGTGCTGGTTCCTCTGAACAGTCTTTAATACTTATTTTGTCTGTTTGATTGAGTCAATTTAGTGACAATGGCAAGAAAGTGGCAAGAAAAAGGTCACTGCATATCATTAAATTACTAAGGTATTTTCCTTGATTCACATTTTTAATACATAATCTGTACCTTACATATAGATTCTGCATCTGCATCATGGTCTTCTTTTGCTAATTTTTATTTTCTGGTCTTGTTGTACATCTATGCCACTGTTTGAGTCAACACAGAGAAAATTATGACATTGGGCAAGAAAAAGCCCACTGCACACTAATAAATTACCAAGGTAAATTCAGTAACCCACATTAATATCTTATAATCTAAATTTTACATGTAATTTCTGCATCTATTTAATAAACATATCGTTCTGGTTCATGGGCAACGCAGTGGCGCAGTAGGTAGTGCTGTTGCCTCACAGCAAGAACGTTGCTGGGTCGCAGGTTCGAACCTCAGCTGGGCTGGGTCAGTTGGTGTTTCTGTGTGGAGTTTGCATCTTCTCCCTGCGTTCGCTCCGGTTTCCCCCACAGTCCAAAGACATGCAGTACAGGTGAATTGGGTAGGCTAAATTGTCCGTAGTGTATGAGTGTGAATGTGTGTGTGTGGAAATTCCTAGAGATGGGTTGCGGCTGGAAGGGCATCCGCTGCGTAAAATCGTGCTGGATAAGTTGGTGGTTCATTCCACTGTGGCGACCCCGCAAGGGACAAAGCCGACAAGAAAATTAATGAATGAATGAATCGTTCTGGTTCCTCTGAACAGTCTCTAATACTTATATTGTCTGTTTGATTGAGTCGATTTAGTGAGAATGACAAGAAAAGGGGCAAGAAAACGGTTACTGCATACCAATAAATTACCAAGGTAAATTTCTTAATTAACATTTTTAATATATAATCTGTGTGTTACATATACATTCTGCGTGTGTATCATGGTCTTCTTTTGCTAATTTTTATTTTTTGTTTCTTGTTGTACATCTACTATGCCACTGTTTGAGTCAACTCAGAGAACATCATGACAATGGGCAAGAAAAAGGTCACTGCACACCAATAAATTACCAAGGTAAATTCATTACGTCACATTATTAATACATGATCTGTAGGTTACATATAGATTCTGCATCTGCATCATAGCTTTTGTTTGCTGATTTTTATTTTTCTGTTGTTTTGTACATCTATGCCACTGTTTGAGTCAACTCAGAGAAAATTATGACATTGGGCAAGAAAAAGATCACTGCACACCAATAAATTACCAAGGTAAATTCAGTAACCCACATTAATATCTTATAATCTAAATGTTACATGTAAATTTTGCATCTATTTAATAAACATATCATGCTAATTCCTCTGAAGAGTCTCTAATACTTAATTTGTCTGTTTGATTGAGTCAATTTAGTGACAATGGCAAGAAAGTGGCAAGAAAAAGGTCACTGCATACAAATAAAGTACCAAGGTAAGTTCATTACTTCACATTATTAATACATAATTTGTATGTTACATATATATTTTGCATCTGCATCATGGCCTTTATTTGCTGATTTTAATTTTTTCTGCACACCAATTTAATAAACATATCATGCTGGTTTCTCTGAACAGTCTATACTACTTATTTTGTCTGTTTGATTGAGTCAATTTAGTGACAATGGCAAGAAAGGGGCAAGAAAAAGGTCACTGCACACCAATAAATTACCATAGTAAATTAATTCATTCACATTATTAATACACAATCTGTACGTTACATATAGATTCTGCATCTGCATCATGGTCTTCTTTTGCTGATTTTTTTTCTTGTTTTTGTACATCTATGCCACTGTTTGAGTCAACTCAGAGAAAATTATGACATTGGGCAAGAAAAAGATCACTGCACACTAATAAATTACCAAGGTAAATTCAGTAACCCACATTAATGTCTTATAATCTAAATGTTACATGTAAATTCTGCATCTATTTAATGAACATTGGTCTGGTTCTTCTAAAAAGTCTCTAATATTTATCTTGTCTGTGTGTTTGAGTCACTGCAGTAACAATAGGCAAGTAAAGGGTCACTGACTGCACACTAATAAATGACCAAGGTAAATTCAATAACCCACATTTATGCTTCATAACCTGAATCTTACATATAAATTCTGAGTGTATTCAATAAACATTGTGCAGGTTTCTCTGAGCAGTGTCTAATGCTTATTTTGTCTGTTTGTTGTTGTGCATCTGTGCTGTTTGAGTCGATTCAGTGACAATGGCCAAGAAACTTCACTGCACACTTATAAATAAATACGGTAAATTCATTAACTCACTTCATTATCTCTGCATATTTTGAATTAACAATGTGTTTGTGCTTCTGAACAATAGCTAATATTTTGTTTGTTTGTTTCTCGTGCATCTATGCCACTGTTTGAGTCACCTCAGTGGCAACAGCCTGAAATGTCCTGACCCTAACCCACATCAAGAAATGAATATGGTAAATTCAATAACCAAAAATATTACTGCATAGTCTGAATGTTACATATAAATACTGCATCTGTTTAATTGACTTTGTGCTTGTCCTTCTGAACAATCACTAATATGTTTACTCTCTCTTTATTGTTATGCATCACCGTTGGATTCACCTCACTGACTACAGGCAAGAAATGTTATACTGCACACCACTGAATTAACACGGTAAATTATATAATGCAAATGATCTGACTGTGACTTAAAAATACTGCATCTATTTAACTGACATTGTCCAAATCCTTCTGAACAATCACCAAATTTGTTTCTTGTTTTGCATATGTGACGCTTGTTGGAGTCACATCAGGGGCAACAGACAAGAATGGTCACAGCAATTACACAAACATGGTAAATTCAATAACTTATGAATGGTGCATACATTCATCTTCATCTTGCAGAATTTTCATCAAAATATTTAAATGCATTAAAAATGTTTAACATCTGTTGAAACGTATTACAGATTGTTTTAATGGTTGGAACAGATTTTCCAGTTTCATGTTGTGATGTCATGTTGTTAAATGAATGTAAGTAAAGTAAGTTAATTAACTCAAATGTTTCTTACAGTGACATCAGAATCCTTTTGATTGGAATACATTATGGGATTGATGGACAGATGGATAGAAGGACGCGTGGATAATGCTACACCAATGCAAGTTAAGTGACCGGTGCATTAAGGATCTGAGGATGCAGGGCAAAGTTGTATCAAAATTTGTCCTTGTGGATGTCTCAACCACTTGATGACAAATAAAGCATTAGTCTTTGATCACCATTTTCTTTGTGCTGTTTCATTTTTGTGGGGAAAAAAGATCCCGAAGGCAATAACAATTTGCCCCTTGCCCTAAGGCCTGTGCACAAAGCCGGTTTGTGTTTTTACCCAGGAAAGTTCAGGTTTACTTTGAGCAAACTCTGAGTTTTTGTGCAAAAGAAGGTGGGTTGGTTTTGATCAAGTTTCGTTGACATCGTAACTTATGCTACATGGTTAACCTGCTCTGGAGAAGATCACAAACCCAAACTGGTTTAACTTTTATGTCTGCTGATGTGCCCCTTCAAATACACAAGGTTCATAATTGCAGTAGATGAATCACATTTACATTACAAAATTGCATGTCTCTGCTGGGCCTGAGGGGAAAAAAGGAAACCATTGCAGAAGTTCTAATATTTTCCATTTTAAACACTAAATGCTGTTTTTTATGTTGTTTTTTTTGTTTTATAGTGTTTTGGGGTATAATGTATTCTATTAGGGCCACACAGATTATGCCACCCACAAAAGTCCAAAAATGTTCATTATAGAACCGAGTGACCATTACAGTTTCATTACAGTTTCCATTAAAAGGCACCTATTTTGCCCCTTTTACAAGATGTAAGATAAGCCTTTGGCGTCTCCAGAATGTGTCTGTAACATTTCAGCTCAAAATACCCATCAGATTATTTATTCAGTGGTCGCACACTGAAGCTAAGCAGGGCTGCGCCCGGTCAGTACCTGAATAGAAAACGACGTGGAAAGCTAGGTTGTTGCTGGAAGTGGTGTTAGTGAGACCAGCAGGGGGCGGTCAACCTGCGGTCTGTGAGGGTCCTAACACCCCAATATATTGATGGGGACTCTGTACTGCTCAGTGATGTCCTTTGAAAAAGAGTAGGGGTTTAACCCCGGTATCCTGGCCAAATTTGCCTACTAGCCTCTGTCCATTATGGCATCCTAACCTTCTCCATATCATAATTGGCTTCATCACTCTGTCTCCTCTCCACCAATAAGCTGGTGTGTGGTGTGCGGTCTGGTGCAATATGGCTGTCGTCACATCATCCAAACCATCATTAGCCAACTAAGGTCGCAAGTTCCATCGTTACAAACATAGTTCATTCATTTGGTATTTCCCAAATCCATCGTTCCAATGAACATTGGCAAACTGCGTCGCAAACTTGCACACTAGCAACTACACCTCTGGAGCTGTAGTTAGAAACATAGTTTGTGCTGGTTTGTGCAGTGGAAATGAACATAAGATATTTATATTCGTGCACGAATATGTTATTTTTGTTTGCTCACAATTTGTGCTGCAAAAAATATTATTTGTAGGCCTAAAAATAATATTAGATCATTCAGAGGTCTCGTTGGTGTGCGTTTCATTTGTGCTGGATTTACCTATGAAAGTTTCGTTAGTGCTGCTTCTATTATTAAAATAATGAATTAAAGATAATGCATCACCCCAGATGTAGCCTATGATTTTCTAAAGTATTTTAATTTGTTTGTGCTGATAGAATTTTCGTTTGAGATGCTTTATTTTAAACAACATCCAAGTGAGTGTTGTGGACATATCAAACGGCAATATTAAACAACAGAGGCATTTCGCACCTGTAGTAGCCTCTCTGTGAAAATATAGCGAAAAGAATACAATAAAATAGTGTTACATTCGTGAAGAAAAGCATTCAAATAAGTTTTATTTATAATGACATAAATTTGCAATGTTATTTTTAAACTCTAGGAAAATTATCTGTCGAATAAGCTTACGGTATAAATAATAATAATATTATTAATAATAATAATGATAATAATAAGATAACTATAAAATAACAAAATATTACATGTTTGTCTTCTATTAAACTAAATCAAAATGGTCAAAATAACATCCTACATTCTGTGCTAAAACGCAGTGTTTAACAATTAGGTGAATGCAAATATTTTATATAATTATTATTATTAATAATTGTAATTAATCAACTTATCTGTAGAAAACGTGTGTGTGTTGAATAGGCCTATAATCCCTTTTTCCCATAAAATAAATATTAATTAAATAAGTCCACTAAAGCTGCTTTACTCAATTGATTTAATCAAAAGTGGTAGGCCTACTTACCACAATATATATAAATAATGTAAATATAATAAATATGTAAATTAGCATGCATGACCATGAAATCGAAAGTAAAGCAGGGTTGTAGCAAATTATCTTTATATTGGCCAAGCCCTTTTACTTTAGAAATTAAATCTGTCAAAATGATGATCGGGCTTCATGCTTTTTCTGATAAAAAAAAGAAGATCTCAGAATAAGCTATATTGGCCTAGGCTATTTTAATATCTAAAAAATAAAGCAGTCTCAAACGAAAATTCTATCAGCACAAACAAATTAAAATACTTTAGAAAATCATACATCTGGGGTGATGTTATTATTTTTAATTCAATATTCAATATTTTAATAATAGAAGCAGCACTAACGAAACTTTCATAGGTAAATCCAGGACAAATGAAATGCACACCAACGAGACCACTGAATGATCTAATATTATTTTTAGGCCTACAAATAATATTTTTTGCAGCACAAATCGTGAGCAAACAAAAATAACATATTCGTGCACGAATATAAATATCTTATGGTTATTTCCACTGCACAAACCAGCACAAATCTAACCAAATATTTTGGTTATATCTAAACAGCACAAACGAATATGACACCTGTTTTGTGCGATTTAGAGGAAATAACGGGGCGGAAAGTGAAGTCGCGGCTCCTGAAGTGTTTTGATTAGGCAATATCTAAACAATAAACATAGATACAGTGTTTATTTTAACGGCACAAACCAGCACAAATCCAGCACAAACGAATGACACCTGTTTTGTGCGATTTAGACAACCTGGGGTGGAGAGTGACGTCACGGCTCCCGAAATATTTTGATAAGGCAATATCTAAGCAATAAACATAGATACAGTGTTTATTTTAACGCCACAAACCAGCACAAATCCACCACAAACGAATGACATCAGTTTGGTGTGATTTAGACAACCTGGGATGGAGAGTGACGTCACGACTCCCGAAATATTTTAATTACATCTAAACAACGAAAATAGATAAAGTGTTTGTTTTAACGGCACAAACAGCACAAATCCAGCACAAACGAATTACATCAGTTTGGCGCGATTTAGAGGTAATGGGGTGGAGAGTGACGTCACGGCTCCCGAAATATTTTGCTTATATCTAAAGGAGGAAAACAGATACAGTGTTTGTTTTAACGGCACAAACCAGCACAAATCGAGCACAAACGGCCTGTGCTGATTTGAAGTCATTTGAGCAACATGGGGTGGAAAGTGACGTCAAACGGTCAAAAAAATAATGCTTAATATCTCAGACCCCAAACCAGCACAAACACTCGTTTTTGCGGCACAAATCAACACAAACGTAGCACAAACGAATGGCATAGTTTTGGGCTTTATTTGTTTTTATGGGGTGCCAACTTCACGGAGGTCATACGTTAATGCTTTTAATTTAGGTTATTTAGTATCTGTACTGTATATGACATTGGGCCAGTTGGTTAGCACATTTCTGCAGAAAAAAAATAAATTTTTCAAAAAATAAAAAATAAACAATATCCTTCTTAATAATAATCATCATCATCATCATCATCATCATTAATATTATTATTAAAATAGGATTTTTTTCATTTCCTAATAAATAATAAATATTAAATTTAATTTCTTAATAAATAGCCGAATTATTTATTTGTTTATATGATTTACATATGAGATTAGAATATGTGTTAGCTTTTGTTAGTGATTTTATGTTTTAGAAAAGAATATGTAATGTTCTCAATAATATTTGTAAAGGAAACACAGGCCCTATATGTGCCGTTTACATATATTTCAATTAATATGGAAAACGAGTGCATGTTTTTACCAAAACTATTTTTTTTTTATGTATTTGCATGTAAAGCAATTTAATTTGCACAAAAAAATTATGGGGTTCTTCTCTAAAGAAGTTGTTAATTCACCCCGTTTACAGTGTCATGGGCGTTTTACGTTGGTGACGAGTGTTTCCCAAAACCCGTAATAAAGTCAAAGTTGTGTAATATGTGAAGCTCCTGATGTTTGTGGAGTTGTTTAATGATGTTCTGCTGAGATCTTGAGAAATTATAATTTTATTGTGTAATTATTTTTATTAAAAAAAAGATTATTTAGAGTTTAATTCTCAGTTGATTTAATCTTTGGTTTTGGCTGTAATTTGTGTTTTTCTTCCCTTCAGTGATTCTGCTTGTTAACAGTTGTTTATCAATAATTCTGAATCCTCCTTTAATTAGACACTTTATTATCTCATTAACTTCATCACTGCCTGAGTGTTCAACCCTCTGTAGTAAGCACCCTATTGAAGATTTTTCTTTTTTTTGTTTTTTTTTTTTATTGGGAGAATATGCACAATTACAGAGTGTTTGCAAATATATAAAGATCCTCCACATTTTACTTATGCAAATAAAATTAAAACAAAATATTTCCTTCTATAATTATCGATTACAAGTAATTATATTACACTTACATTTAAAAATATTTTTCCTTGGTAAACTTAAACAAAAGACAACAAAATATATACATAAACTCAAAAAAATAAATCACAGTATATAAAGGAAAATAATACCCCATACCAACATACCCCTCCCCCCGTCTGTTCTGTCTGTAGTGCACACCAGTAAGGAAGGTTACTGAAAATGGGAGCTGTCGTAGGATCTAGCAATATCCCCATCAAACAACTTTTCCATCTCTCCCTTCCAAGTACCTTATGAACGGTTCCCATATTTAAAAAAATGTAAGCTTCTTATTCTGTAGATGGTACCGTATTATTTCTAAATGTAGTGTATTTGTCAGTTCACTGAGCCATAACTTGAAAGAGGGATGACATTTATTTTTCCAAAATGTCAGAATAAGTTTTTTGGCTGTTAAAAGGCCATAGGAAATGATTTGTTGCTGAGACTTGGATAATCCAAGCTCGTGCTTTGAAACCCCAAACACAATTAAAAATTCATCTGATCGATAGTTTGCTCTGTGATTTCAGAAAAGACATTAAATATTTTGCACCAAAAGTCCTGTAAGCTAGAACAGAAGGCATAACTATGAAGCAGTGATGCATCAAATATTTTACATTTATCACATTTTGGAGAGACGCTTTGAAATATTTTAGAAAGCTTTGTTTTTGAGTAGTGCAGTCTATGTAGGATTTTGAATTGGGTAAGATGGTGTCTGGAGTTTATGGAACAATTATGAATTTCTTCCAGACACTCTGTCCATGTTTCATTGGAAATCTCTGATCCTAGTTCGTCTTCCCATAACTTTTTGATCCAGAACTGAATATTTTGATTTTAGTTTTTCTAAAAGAGGAGTAAAATTAGCTTCTTTTAAAAAGCTAAACTTCTTTGTCACGACTATTCCTAAATAAGTAAATCTATCAATGGCTAATTTAAATTGAAGTGGGTAAATTTGTGAGAGGTCCTTAAGACCGACTGGCATGAGTTTACTTTTATTTAAATTAATTTTATAACCTGAGCAGGGCCGCTGCTGACCAAAAGGGTGCCCTATGCGAAATTTTACTGTGGTGCCCCCACAGAGGAACAAAAACACACAAACATATATTTAAAAATGTATTTATTTATTTATATGGATAAATGTGCATTTAAACACTCAAAATTATACTTAAACATTCAAATATTAAAATTTTTTATACACACATACACTTATTTAACAACACACTTTACATGCCAATTTGCATATAACAGCTGCACATATTATGTTGTATATAGTAATATAGCTGTACATACACTTGTCAATTTGTATATTTGCATTCACTACTTTTTAAAATATATTTATTATCTGTTTTTAGTCCTGTCTGTAATTCTGTTGAACTGTAGAAGCTCTGTCACGAAAACAAATTCCTCGTAGCCTATGTGTGAACATACCTGGCACAAAAGCTCTTTCTGATTCTGATTACAAAATAATAGTTTACAAAAGGTAAGGAATAAAACCCTCTATCTACCTGTAGAGATGGGCGGTCCTCAGGGTTGCATCCTGTCTCTGTGTCTGTACCTGTGCTGCTGCTGGTGCCTTTGGAGCAGTGCTGGTCATGCCACCTCATCTTCTTTTGTGACAATTTTCAGCATTGAACCTCCATATACAATACAGAAGAAATTAGTCATTTAGAGAAAAACTCATGACATACCATTAAAACAATGAGCTAGTCAAGCACTCTTCATAATGTGTCTAAACTACAACCAAAATGTGGATTTAACTTGCACTATAATCTATGGTGACAAACACTGACTCTCAATGTCAGTATAAATCAAAGACATTTAAGGTTTTTAAGAATTAAAAAGTGTATTAAAATTAGTGTGTTTTTAAACAAAAACTTTAACATTCAGAAAAAAAATAATCATTAATGAATTCATGCTTTTATATTATATTAGATTTTATATTATTGATCTTTCAGAAATTACAGAATGAGTCAGTTTTGTTATTTCATATAGTAATGTACAAAAATGAAAAACCGGCCTAAAACACACCAATCCACCGACGTAAAGACTAAAGAGACTTTATTGTCATTGCAGTGATACAAGCAATAACAACAGCAGCAATAAGAAATGTATAGAAATAGACAAAACAATAAACAACTGCAAAGAATTATATAATTATATAACATAATATTGTAACATCCCCGGCTCGTCCCCACTCACCCAATCCAGTTTCACCATCTCACACCAGTCCCATCCAATCACGAGAACCTTCCCCTGATTACTAAACATCTGCACCTGCTCATCATTAGCCCGGACACTTTAAATACTCACCTCCTCCGTTCACTCCTTGTCCGGTATTGAAGTCTCATGGTTGTCTTCACCCAAGCTCCCTCGTCTTCTCTTCTTCCATGGATGTTCCTTCTGAGTCTTCGTAACCATCGCACTGATAAAGGGAAGTGTCTTTATTATCCAACCATATCTATATTCACCTACATGCACTTTGTGCACACTACCGCCAACGGAGGTGTTAGGGTTGTTAACCCAGTCTTGACTGTCGCCAGGTTTACCAGGCGAAGACTTATGAGGTGTTCCTCGGATGATCTTCCGTTGCCCTGCACTGTGTGATATCCTCTTGTGATTTACGTTGAATAAACCTAATGAAAAGATAACCATCTCTGACTTCTTTGTATACCAGCGTGACAAATATAATAACTATATAATAATAAATAATACATACAGTGAAATAATTGTGCAGTGCATGTGTATGTAGCTGGTGTGCAAACAGAATTGTAAAGTATTGCACAAGTTATTAAAAGAATTGAGTTTGTGTATTTACCAGCAACATAGGGAAGAGGGGCAAATGCGAAAAGTCATAAAACATGTCCTGTCATAGTTTAAAGCACAATGCAGAGCCGCAGAGCAAATAAACTGAATGTAAACAACAACAAATAAGGCAGATTTGGTGCAGTTGTTGCGAAGTTTAAACGTTAGCCTCACTAGTGAACAAGCAAAAATATGTTTTCCAGATTCATGGAAGTTACCTGAAAATGATGCACGCGATTCATCTTGCACTTTTTTTCTCTTCTCGGCTCCAGACTGCTGTTGTCTTCCCGGGGATAGAGCTGCAACTTGCATCAATTATAAATATTTGCTGCTAGCAGCCGCAGAGATAGTGAACCGGACCGCGCCGCGCGTACGCGTCTATGCGCGTACACGGAAAAAATTACGTCACATGTTTGTTTTTGCGCTCGTCATAAAATGAAATTTTTTGAATGTATTTAACAACATATTATCAATATACATTTTATTTACACTCAGTTTATGTTAATGTTATTAAATAAATGTTAATATAGTTTTTTTGAGCAACCGTCCGAGATGGTGCCCCCTTCCGGAGCTGAGGCCCTACTCAGCCTGCGTACTCTGCGTATAGGGAGCGGCGGTACTGAACCTGAGATTGAGCCAAATTCTTCAATAACTTTTAATATAACTGGAATACTAGTTGCAGGTTTAGTCACATATAAAAGAACATCATCAGCGTACAAAGAGATTTTGTTTATTGTGTTTTTAGTGTTAAGTCCATAAATTTTCTCGTTCAATCGAATTGTTTCTGCTAGAGGTTCAATGACCAGGGCAAAAAGAGGCGGGGAGAGTGGGCAGCCTTGACGTGTACCCCTAAATAAAGACAAAATTCTGTTTGTGAATATTCGTGCCCTGGGATTTTTATATAGAGTTTTTAGCCAAGAAATGAATCTTTCCCCTATTTAAATTTTTGTAGAAGAGCAAATAAATAAGGCCACTCTACCCAGTCAAAGGCCTTTTCGGCATCTAAGGATAAAATCACTAGGTCAGACCGGTCTGTCTGAGAGGAGTATAGAATATTAAACAATCGACGTAGATTGTTAAAAGAGTTACGGCCTGGGACAAAGCCAGTCTGGTCAGGTTTCTCTAGTTTTCCTACCAATGTGTTCATTCTGATGGCTATTGTCTTGGCTAATATTTTCTGATCCACATTAATGAGGGATATTGGCCTATACCCCTCAACCTCTTCAGGATCTTTTCCCCTACTGAAGATTTTGCTCTGCGATTTAAGGGGTTAAATGTGTTCGATGAAAAATACAGACTGTGAAATGTATTTTTAACAGAAATATTCTGTAAACTGAATTTACGAATGTAAAATGTTAAAAACAGTAGATTACTGGCAACCACAGCTGCCAGTATTTTTTTGTAAAATCAAGAAAAACAACAGCAAAATACCATAAAACCTTTTTGTGTCACCATTGTGTAGGATAGTAGCGGCTGTGTGCAAGTCCAAGATGAAGTGGGAGTATCTGATGTTATGTTGCATCTTTTTTTATTTAAATGTAATGGTGTAGTTACTAATGCAGTGGAAATCTGTTTGTTAATTCTAGTCACACTTGAACACAATAATGCATTTCAAGAGTTCACACTTAGCTGATGATCAATAAAGCGTAATTGGCATGCTGTCCCGGGAGAGACGTATATCGTATATTCTCGAGCCCGGGGCTCCCTCCCATTAGAAGGGCGAGAGGGGAGTTCGAGCTCAGGAAGGTCTCGAGAACTCCACTGCTTGTCACCGTGTGAAAAGTGTAAACTAAGGTTGTCTTAGGTAATAATTTGGTTTAGTCGATTGGCTATGGTGTATGTTTTTGGACGGTGAGAGGAAACCGGGGAACCCGGGGAAAACCCATGCGAACACGGGGTGTCACGTTTTATATAAGGAATACAATACAACAGGGATCCAATTGCAAGGTCTTTTAATGACCGGAGAAACAAAGGGACAAAACAAAAGAACAGAAAATAGTGCAGGGCCGACAGAACAAGTCCAACGAGTCCAAATCGGAAGGTCCTCGGAATGACAGGCAGATCCAAAATAATACTGAGCTTCCTAATAACACACACAGAGGGCAAATGAGTAATAACGAACTGACAAGGAACAAAGAACGCCAAGCACATAAATAGAAGGGATAATTAGATACAGCTGACACAAATGATCAGAACAGCTGATCGACAACACGTGATCAAAACACAACGCTACTACAGCGCACAAAAATGACAACACCGAACCACGTGACAATAACAGAGACACGCCAGGAAGAGCGCACAACCTGCAACCGTGACAGTACCCCCTCTCCTAGGAGCACCTCCTGGTGCTCCCAGACGAACTCACCTGGCGATTGTAATAATCGATAAGCGAGTGATCCAATATGTCCCTTGCAGGAACCCAACTTCTCTCCTCTGGACCGTAACCTTCCCAGTCCACCAAGTACTGAAATCCTCGTCCCCTCCGTCTAGAGTTCAGAATGCGCTTAACCGAATAAACCGTCTCCCCATCTACGAGACGCGGCGGGGGGGGGGGACCGGAGTAGGCGGATTTATGGCCGTATGAAAAACGGGCTTTAATTTAGAAACATGGAATGCGGGATGAATTCTCCTGTACGCGGGAGGAAGTTTGAGGCGGACTGCCACCGGACTAATGATTTTAGTGACAGTGAATGGGCCGATAAATTTAGGAGCTAGTTTATTACAAACGGTACGCAAAGGAATATTCTTAGATGAAAGCCACACTTTTTGACCGACTACGTAAACGGGAGGCTTTGACCGGTGGCGATCGGCCTTAGCCTTAGTGCGTGCACCCACTTGGAGGAGGGTCTGTCTGGCCCTATTCCAAGTGCGTCGACACCTCTGAACAAAGGCGTGAGCGGAGGGGACCGCGATTTAAGATTCCAAACTGGGAAAAACAGGTGGCTGGTAACCTAAACTACACTCAAACGGAGATAAGCCCATACCTGACACTGGTAAAGAGTTGTGTGCGTACTCCACCCATGAGAGCTGCTGACTCCAGGAGGCAGGATTCTGGGACACCAAACATCGCAACATACGTTCGAGATCTTGGTTGGCTCTCTCTGTTTGACCGTTACTCTGAGGATGGAAACCAGAAGAAAGGCTAACATTGGCCCCCAATAACCGGCAGAACTCTCTCCAAAATTTAGAGACAAACTGAGGCCCCCTGTCAGAAACCACATTTGCCGGGAGGCCATGTATGCAAAAAAAATGTGATCAATGACAGCAACCGCTGTCTCTCTGGCTGAGGGTAATTTGGGCAGAGGAATAAAATGAGCAGCCTTCGAGAACCAGTCCACAGCGGTCAAAATGACCATATTGCCACAGGATGGCAGGGAGACCTGTGACAAAATCTAGCGAGATGTGTGACCAGGGTCTCGAAGGAACTGACAGCGGCTGAAGAAACCCAGCAGGAGGGCGATTGGAAGTCTTAGAAACAGCACAAACAGAACAAGCCAAAACAAACTCACGTATATCCCGAGCCATAGCTGGCCACCAGAAATGCTGCTTAACCAGAAATAAGGTGCGACTCACCCCTGGATGACAAGCCACCTTGGAAGAGTGTCCCCATCGAATAACGTCAGACCGAATCTCCCCTGGCACAAACAACCGATTCGGTGGGCATCCGGCCGGGGGCGTTACCCCATCCAAGGCAGTGCGAACCCTAGACTCGATCTCCCATGTCACTGCAGAAATAAAAATCTTCTGTGGAACAATGGGTTCGAGGGACGAAACACGGTCGGAAAAATAAAAAAGACGGGATAACGCGTCGGGTTTGATGTTCTTAGAACCCGGTCGATAGGAAATAGTAAAATCGAACCGTCCGAAAAACAACGCCCACCGAGCCTGCCTAGGGCTTAATCGTTTGGCGGATTTAATGTACTCAAGGTTCTTATGATCGGTCCAAACGATAAAAGGAACCCCCGATCCTTCCAGCCAATGACGCCACTCCTCCAACGCAAGCTTGACAGCCAGCAACTCTCTGTTACCAATGTCGTAATTGCGTTCAGCAGAGGATAATCTATGGGAAAAAAAAGCGCAAGGGTGCATCTTGTCATCCGATGAGGAGCGTTGGGACAGGATGGCCCCGACCCCCACATCTGACGCGTCAACCTCCACCACGAACTGCCGAGAAGGATCAGGAGCCACCAGAATTGGGGCTGAAACAAAGCAGCCCTTTAGTTTTGTGAACGCAGCCTGAGCCGCGCTCGACCACCTGAACGGAGTCCTGGAGGAGGTTAAGGACGTCAGAGGCGCGGCGAGCTGGCTGAAATTGCGAATGAAACGCCGGTAAAAATTGGCAAAACCCAGAAACCTCTGCAGGGCCTTGCGGGAATCTGGAATTGGCCAATTTACCACAGCCTGAATCTTCTCTGGATCCATTCGCACCCCCTCGACTGACACGATGTGACCCAAAAAAGGAACAGACTGTGCGTGGAAAATGCATTTCTCCGCCTTGACATAAAGCCCATTCTCTTGCAGCCTCTGAAGCACTCTCTTGACGTGTTGCACATGATCCTGGAGAGAATGAGAAAATATCAGAATGTCATCCAGGTAGACATAAATGAACTGATCTATCATATCTCGCAACACATCATTAACGAGTGCTTGGAAAACTGCGGGGGCGTTGGAAAGCCCGAACGGAAGAACACAATATTCAAAGTGCCCCCTGGGGGTATTAAACGCAGTTTTCCACTTATGCTCCTCCCTTATGCGAACCAAATGATAAGCGTTGCGGAGATCCAGTTTTGTGAAAAAGTTCGCCCCCTGCAGACGCTCAAAGGCAGAAGACATCAACGGCAAAGGATAAGTATTCTTTACCGTAATGTTGTTCAGCCCTCGATAGTCAATACATGGGCGAAGAGAACCATCCTTCTTTTTCACAAAAAAGAATCCCGCCCCCGCCGGTGAAGAAGAGGGGCGAATGATCTTGGCCGCTAGAGAATCAGAAATATATTTCTCCATGGCCTCCCTCTCAGGAACAGAAAGAGAGTATAACTTGCCTTTAGGCGGAGACGTACCTGGCAGTAAATCTATAGCACAGTCATAGGGACGGTGGGGAGGTAGAGAAGCAGCTCGCGACTTACTGAACACTCTCTTCAGGTCGAGGTACTCACTGGGCACGTTTGACAGGTCCATGTACTCCTCCTGGAACACAGAACAAGACACAACAGTACGAGCAGACGAAAGACAGGATACATGACAATTCTCACTCCAAGAGATCACCGAATTCTCTCCCCAACAAATCTGAGGCTTATGCTTGACCAGCCATGGATGCCCAAGAACCACTGGTGTATTGGTGGTGTCTGTTAGAAAAAATGAAATAAGTTCGGAGTGATTACCAGAAGTTAACAGCCTTATAGGCCCCGTGGAGTGAGTGATAGATGGCAGAGAGCGCCCGCAAAGGGCGTGAACAGCAATAGGCTGGGTCAGAGGAACAATGGGAAGTCTTAATCTAAAAGCAAAATTAGTGTCCACAAAATTTCCCTCCGCACCAGAATCAATAAGAGCTAGACAGTTTTGTGTTTGAGAACCCCAACCCAAAGTAACTGAGAGTAGGGTAGCAGCAATGGAGGGTTTTTCCAAATTAATTTCACCCGTCAGTAACCTCTTACCTACTGACGGGTGCTGGCTTTTACCGGACAAGATGACACAATGTGCCCCGGTCCTCCGCAGTACAGGCACAATCCTTCAGCCCGCCGGCGTCGCCTCTCCTCCAGTGAGAGCCGAGATCTACCCATCTGCATGGGTTCCGGCCCGGAAGTGACGCCATCCGCGGTCGCCGGAAGAGAAACCGGAAATGATCCAGGATCGGAAAATGGCGTCCGTCTGCTGCGTGTCTCCCTCCGAAACAATCTGGCGTCCACCCGGACCGCCAAATCAATAAGACCGTCCAAAGTCTTGGGGAGATCTAGCGCATAAATCTCCTCCTGGATATGATCCGCAAGCCCATGGAGGAACATGTCCCACTGGGCTTCCGCGTTCCAACCGCACTCAGCGGCTAATGTGCGGAACTCCACGGAATAATCCGCCACGCTACGGCCTCCCTGCCGAAGCTCCGCTAGAACCCGCGCCGCCTCTCTCCCCGAAGCTGCACGGTCGAAGACTTTTTTAAGTTCCTCCGAAAAGGATTTAAAAGAGGCGCAACAGGGAAGTTTCTGTTCCCATACGGTGGTTCCCCACAGAGCAGCTTTTCCTGAAAGGAGGGTGATGACAAACGCAACCTTCGCCTGCTCTGTGGGAAAAGAAGATGGCTGCAAAGTCATATACAAGGAACACTTCGCCAGAAAAGATCGGCACAACTGGGGTTCCCCTGAATAAAATTCCGGAGGAGGAAGACGGGGCTCAGATCGGTGATTCACTGTTTCTGCTGCTGGAACAGAAGGTGGACTGGACTGCTCTGCCTGTGTGGCGATTCCTGTGAGCTGCTGGACCTGTGTGGTAAGTGCTGATACCTGTGTGGCTAGGTTCTGTATGGCCTGACGAGTGGCTGTCATTAATTCGTCATGTTGATCGATCCGAGCACTGCTCTGATTAACAAATTCCGTGATCTGAGCGACGCTTGCTGGATCCATACTTGGTCAGTTCGTTCTGTCACGTTTTATATAAGGAATACAATACAACAGGGATCCAATTGCAAGGTCTTTTAATGACCGGAGAAACAAAGGGACAAAACAAAAGAACAGAAAATAGTGCAGGGCCGACAGAACAAGTCCAACGAGTCCAAATCGGAAGGTCCTCGGAATGACAGGCAGATCCAAAATAATACTGAGCTTCCTAATAACACACACAGAGGGCAAATGAGCAGTGGTGTAAAGTACTTGAGTAAATGGACTTCGTTACTTTACTTAAGTATTTTTTTGGCTACTTTGTACTTGTACTGAGTATCAAAAATATAAGCAACTTTTACTCTTTACTTGACTACATTTTTGATTGAATATATGTACTTTTTACTCCACTACATTTGAACAGATGCTTACCGTTACTCGTTACATTGTAATTGTGCCAATGACTGTATAAAATATGGACGACGCGACAGCGCCATTTTCCATTAAACGCTGTGAAGGAAAAAACGCCTCGTGACGGACACAAACTGTGGCAGAAGACTGCTGAAATTGGAGCCTGGGCATGCGCAGAAGGACTGCCTGATGGAGCCAGAGGAGGAGCTGCGGAATCAAGCTTCCAACCAAACGCTTGTACATCAAATCAACCACGCCCCCCGAACTGCTCACTTGACCGCCGGTGTCTGCACTATAACAAAGGCTCGCTAATGTACACTTTGCGTTTACATAGGAGCCTGGTTTGCTGTTTTATCAACACAAATGGTTGTAATAACGTTAACAAAGGTGCGGTTTATATAATGAAGATTTAATCGCGCCAGCTCCAGGCCGCAGCGCACATTACTCGCGGGCCGATCCGGCTCGGATGCGGCAGCGTCGGCTCGCTAACGGCCGCCGGATCTGACTGGATGCCTATGGACACACTGCCCGAGTCAATCGGGCCAGATGCGGCGGCCGTTAGCGAGCCGACGCTGCCGCATCCGAGCCGGATCGGCCCGCGAGTAATGTGCGCGAGTAGGTACAGCAGACGGAGTCGGGGCGAGGGGTAAGTCTCCGGCAGGCGAGAGTGTAGCCGGAACTGGCCCGAGTGTATTTTGCTATCTGGGTGGTTAGGCGTGTATCAAATAACTGATAAAGCCCCCTGACCCTAACGAATAAACAGTGTTTCACCAGATCCTGTATGTCAGAAACTCTAGTTTACTGCTGAGCAACTCATTTTATCATGGTAAAATAACACAGAAATGGAATAATAACACTTCAGTCTCCTGCCGAAGCTCCGGCGTCTGCTTTGAGAAACTGTCAATCACAGCTGTCAATCACGATGACACGCCCAGCATTAAATTACTGCTCAAAACATACTGTTTACAAAACTACTCAAAATAAAAAATATTGCCCCCCTCTGATACTGAGAGATGAATCACATCAAAGTCTGCTCTGATTTTTTTTACTACGTTTTACTACTTTTTTTTTTGTTGATAAATTGTTTGTGCCTGTTTTGAACATTTGAGTGTGACTGAGACTTTTTGTTCTATTTTTAAATATATTTTGTTCTGCCATTTTGAAACATTAAGGTGTTAAATTTAATTTATATATTAGGAAAATAAACCTTCTTGGTGCTCTTTGAGCCTACATTCAGTATGAGTAAAATACTTAAGTTCTTTTAAAATCGGATACTTTAGTACTTTTACTCAAGTCTTATTTGAATTGGTGACTTGTAACTTGTAATGGAGTAATTTTACAGTAAGGTATCTGTACTTTTACTCAAGTATGGTTTTCAGGTACTCTTTACACCTCTGCAAATGAGTAATAACGAACTGACAAGGAACAAAGAACGCCAAGCACATAAATAGAAGGGATAATTAGATACAGCTGACACAAATGATCAGAACAGCTGATCGACAACACGTGATCAAAACACAACGCTACTACAGCGCACAAAAATGACAACACCGAACCACGTGACAATAACAGAGACACGCCAGGAAGAGCGCACAACCTGCAACCGTGACACGGGGAGAACATGCAAACTCCGCACAGACACGCTAACCGGCCCAATAGGAGGCTGAACCGGCGTTCTTGCTGTGAGGCAACAGTGTAAGTCACTGGGCCGCCGTGTCGCCCTATAGGAAAAAGGGTGGAAGTAGGTGTGGAAGGGAGGAAACTTCAAGACGAAGATAACTGGAGTGAAATCTCTGGTTATTTATAGTGTGTCTGTAATCATCTAATAGGGCAGATTACGGAGCTGATAAGGTACCAGCCGTGTTGATCATAAGCACGTGATCCTCTCGAAATTAGTTTATAAATAAACCACACTTAATGACTTTGCATTATTTAAAAAGTTTTTTTAACTGATGTGCAATGGTTCTCAATATCAATATGCTCAGATATATTACTTAGACATTTAAAATATTGCTTTTAATGCCATAAATGCCAATTAAAAAGTAGTTGCTTTCTGCAAATAAAAATAATTCACTCAAAAGTTTGTAAATTATCATTGCATTAGTTAATGAATACATTTTCTCTTGTAAAAAATACAACATATTTCTGTAAAAACAATTTTACAGAAAAATTCTGTATTTTTTACAAAAAAGTTCTGGCAACCATAGCCGCCAGTATTTTTCCGTAAATTTTACAGATTTTTTTTTACTATGTAGCCTCCAGAATCTGCCAATTTTGGTGTTTGACTACAGTGTAGCTGTTTTTGTTCTCTGATGAGTCCACCTTCACTGTCTGTTCCACTTCCAGGAGAGATATGGTGTGGAGGAGCCCCAAAGAAGCATACCACGCAGAACGTTGATGCCCAGAGTCAAGCATGGGGGGGATCAGTGATAGTTTGGCATGCAGTATCATGCCATTCCCTAGGCCCAATACTGGTGCTAGATGGAGCATCAATTCAATTCAATTCACCTTTTTTGTATAGCGCTTGTGTCAAAGCAGCTTCACATAGAAGATCATGGTAAATAGAAACAGTTTCAGTCCAGTTTTCAGTGTTTAAGTTCAGTTCAGTTTAGCTCAGTTCAGTGTGGTTTAATAGTCACTACTGAGTCCAAACACTGAAGAGCAATTCTTTCGATGCGCAGCTCTACAGGTCCCGAACCATACAAGCCAGTGGCGACAGCGGCGAGGAAAAAACTTCACCAATTGGCGAAAGTGAAGAATTAAAAAACATCGAGAGAAACCAGGCTTAGTTGGGCACGACCATTTCTCCTCTGGCCAAACGTCTTGTGCAGAGCTGCAGTTTAGGTGCCGGAGGCTGGAGAACACTGGACCTCAGCGAAGACTCGTCTGTCCCTGGAGTGTCACAGGAATCAGTCTCATGCTCTCCACTCCTCCATGACCACCACAGCAGCTGCTCAGGAAACGGCCTGGTCCAGGATTATGGAAACCTTGGGATCATCTCGTCAATGGTCATGGATCAAATCAGTGGCACTGCATTGCCTCTGAGGGCCTCGGGATGAGTATCCCCAGGTGGAAATAGAGAATAAAGAGAATAATTAGTGTTGCTGCTGTTCATAGTGTATATAAACGAGATGCGTGGAGCACATTCATGCATCATACCTTTAAGTGATGCATTGAGTGTATGCTTTACTAAAAAGATAGGTCTTTAATCTAGTTTTGAACTGCGAGAGTGAGTACTCATTTTTATCTAATTAATACTTCATTCATTCATTCATTTTCTTGTCGGCTTTGTCCCTTGCGGGGTCGCCACAGCGGAATGAACCGCCAACTTATCCAGCACGATTTTACGCAGCGGATGCCCTTCCAGCCGCAACCCATCTCTGGGAACTTCCACACACACATTCACACTCATACACTATGGACAATTTAGCTTACCCAATTCACCTGTACTGCATGTCTTTGGACTGTGGGGGAAACCGGAGCACCCGGAGGAAACCCACGCGAACCCAGGGAGAACATGCAAACTCCACACAGAAACGCCAACTGACCCAGCCCAGCCGAGGTTCGAACCTGCGACCCAGCGACGTTCTTGTTGTGAGGCAACAGCACTACCTACTGCGCCACTGGGTTGCCCTAATTAATAATGTTTGAATTAATTCAGAAAGTTGTCTTTGAATGATTACACATCGCATGTAAAAACATTTGGAGGTGTGCTTGTTTTCTCAACATTGCACATTTAATCAACTAGTGTTTCATTTATCACTGCAGTGTATGTTAAAGGGATAGTTTTAGCCTGATTGCACGAGGAAACGTAACTATTTTACTTTTTGTCAGTTTAGTGGCTAATTAGTACAAATTTGTGCGATTTCATATGAATTAGCCACTAAAACAAAAAGTTACAAATTGCCGTGGGATTGTGTTGGATAGTTCACACGTCGGTTATTTACTCATCCTCAAGTTGTTCCAGTCATGTATACATTTCTTGTGGGAATGTGGGTTTGAAACAACTTAAGGATGATTGATAGAATTGTAGTTTTTATTAAGTTTTAAATGTTTAAATGTTTTTTAAACTATCCCTTTAATAAAAAAGGACTGCCAAGGACTACTGAAGTGTTCTGAAGGACCATGTGCACCCAATGGTTCAAACATTGTATCCTGAAGGCAGTGGTGTGTATCAGGATGATAATGCACCAATGCACACAGCAAGACTGATGACAGAGTGGTTTGTTGAACATAAAAGTGAAGTTGAACATCTCTCATGGCCTGCACAGTCACCAGACCCAAATATTATTGAGCACTTTGGTGTATTTTGGGGAGTGAGTCAGGAAATGTTTTTCTCCAGCAGCATCACAGCGACCTGAACATTCTGGGAGAAGAATGGCTCAAAATCCCTCTGGCCACTGTGCAGGACTTGTATCTGTCATTACACAAATGAACTGATGATCTATTGTTCGCAAAAAGAGGCCCGACACCATACTAAGGAATTATTCATTCATTTTTTTTCAGTTGTAAATAGCATTTAGTTAAAGGTTTTATTGAGATGTATTGTTGGAGACTGTATGGTTGTTGGCCTAAATAGGTAGCTTTATATGGACATTGGAAAATGAAGACCCATTTCAAATGATTTAAGACCTACAAGTCAACATTTCAGTGAATTTAAGACTTTTTAAAGCCTAAAATTTAGTTTTTGAATTTAAAACTTTTTAAGACCCCACAGACACCCTGCAACATTTAAATGAAACTAGAGAGAATCCCCATACATACAGCACATCAAATATTGTCAACAGAAGCTCTACCAAACATGATGCAAGACCAAAAGTCAATAGGAGAAATATTTAATATAGCAAATATATTATTACTTGACTCAGATATTTGCAGACTGATTTATTTTTTGTGCGGGTTGTAAGAGTAGCTTAATAATTAAATTAAATTAAAAACATATTTTCAAATAAAACTGTTTTGGAGATTTGGTTTCAAATATTATTTTTACTGATATGACTTTTACTTTGTATTTTGTTGTAGAGCGCGGTGAGTAATTCTCTGCTGCCATCTTGTGGTTGGATTTAACTAAAACAGTAACGTAATAAATGACATTGCGTGAGCGAAGTGAACTATATTTAGACAAAAACATTTTTTGGACGTACTGTAAAAGAAACAACATTCTATTTCGTCAGACACGGAAGTATCTCCTTGACAACGCACAACAAAGGTGTTTCACTGCACGCCGATAAATGATCACGGTAAATTTAACAGCCCACATTAATTATTCATAATCTGAAAGTTGCAATTAAATATTGTAGCGCTGAGAATTAAATGAAAATTCTCTAATACTTATTTTATATGTTTCTTATCGTGCTCCTATGTTGCTGAGTCACCTCAGTGCCAATGGGCAGGAAAGTTCAGTCACGGCAACACCAATAAATTACCAAGGTAAATTCGTTAATTCACATTATTAATAACATGATCTGTGTGTTACATATACATTCTGCATCATGGCCTTCTTTTGCTCATTTTTATTTTCTGTTTCTTGTATTTTTTTTTTCTGTTTTTGTACATTATGCCACTGTTTGAGTCAACTCAAATGACAATAGGCAAGGAAAAGATCACTGCACAACAATAAATTACCTGAGGTAAATTCCTTAATTCACATTATTAATACACATTCTGCATCATGTTCTTTTGCTATTTTTTATTTTCTGTTTCTTGTATTTTTTCTGTTTTTGTACATCTATGCCACTGAGTCAATTCAAATGACAATAGGCAAGAAAAAGATCACTGCATAACAATAAATTACCAAGGTAAATTCAGTAACCCACATAAATGTCTTATAATCTAAATGTAACATGTAAATTCTGCATCTATTTATTAAACATATCGTGCTGATTCCTCTGAAGAGTCTCTAATACTTATTTTGTCTGTTTGATTGAGTCAATTCAGTGACAATGGCAAGAAAGTGGCAAGAAAAAGGTCACTGCATACCAATAAATTACCAAGGTAAATTCATTCATTCACATTATTAAAAGACAATCTGTGCGTTACATATAAATTCTGCATCTGTATCATGGTCTTCTTTTGCTCATTTTTATTTTCTGTTTCTTGTTGTACATTTATGCCACTGTTTGAGTCAACTCAGAAAATCATGAGACTGGGCAAGAAAAAGATCACTGCACACCAATCAATTACTAAGGTAAATGAATTAACTGACATTAATGTCTTATAATCTAAATGTTACATGTAAATTCTGCATCTATTTAATGAACATTGGTCTGGTTCTTCTGAAAAGTCTCTAATACTTATCTTGTCTGTGTGTTTGAGTCACTTCAGTGACAATAGGCAAGTAAAGGGTCGCTGACTGCACACTAATAAATGACCAAGGTAAATTCAATAACCCACATTTATGCTTCATAACCTGAATCTTACATATAAATTCTGAGTGTATTCAATAAACATTGTGCAGGTTTCTCTGGGCAGTGTCTAATGCTTATTTTGTCTGTTTGTTGTTGTGCATCTGTGCTGTTTGAGTCGATTCAGTGACAATGGCCAAGAAACTTCACTGCACACTAATAAATGAATACGGTAAATTCATTAACTCACTTTTTTACTATGTTATCTGAGTGTTACATATAAATTCTGCATCTTTTTAATTGACAATGTGTTTGTGCTTCTGAACAATCGCTAATATTTTGTTCGTTTGTTTGTTTCTTGTGCATCTATACCACTGTTTGAGTCACCTCAGTGGCCACAGCCTGAAATGTCCTGACCCTAACCCACATCAAGAAATGAATATGGTAAATTCAATAACCCAAAATATTACTGCATAATCTGAATGTTACATATAAATACTGCATCTGCATCATGGTCTTCTTTTGCTAATTTCTATTTTCTGTTTCTTGTTGTACATCTATGCCACTGTTTGAGTCAACTCAGGGAAGATCATAACATTGGGCAAGAAAAAGATCACTGCACACCAATAAATTACCAAGGTAAATTCAGAAACCCACATTAATGCCTTATAATCTAAATTTAACATGTAAATTCTGCATCTATTTTTTGAAACATATCGTGCTGGTTCCTCTGAACAGTCTCTAATACTTAATTTGTCTGTTTGAATGAGTCAATTTAGTGACAATGACAAGAAAAAGGTCACGGCACACCAATAAATTACCAAGGTAATCCTTAATTCACATTATTAATACATGATCTGTGTGTTACATATACATTCTGCATCTGCATCATGGTCTTCTTTTGCTCATTTTTATTTTCTGTTTCTTGTATTTTTTCTGTTTTTGTACATCTATGCCACTGTTTGAGTCAACTCAAATGACAATAGGCAAGAAAAAGATCACTGCACAACAATAAATTACCAAGGTAAATTCCTTAATTCACATTATTAATACACATTCTGCATCATGTTCTTCTTTTGCTAATTTTTATTTTCTGTTTCTTGTTGTACATCTGTGCCACTACTGTTTGAGTCAAATCATGACCTTGAACAAAAGAAAGATAACGGCACACCAATAAATGACCAAGGTAAATTCTTTAATTCACATTATTAATACACACTCTGTACGTTACATATAGATTCTGCATTTGCATCATGGTCTTCTTTTGCTGATTTTTTTCTTGTTTTTGTACATCTATGCCACTGTTTGAGTCAACTCAGAGAAAATTATGACATTGGGCAAGAAAAAGATCACTGCACACCAATAAATTCATTCATTCATTTTCTTGTCGGCTTTGTCCCTTGCGGGGTCGCCACAGCGGAATGAACCGCCAACTTATCCAGCATGATTTTACGCAGCGGATGCCCTTCCAGCCGCAACCCATCTCTGGGAACTTCCACACACACATTCACACACATACACTACGGACAATTTAGCCTACCCAATTCACCTGTACTGCATGTCTTTGGACTGTGGGGGAAACCGGAGCACCCGGAGGAAACCCACGCGAACCCAGGGAGAACATGCAAACTCCACACAGAAACGCCAACTGACCCAGCCCAGCCGAGGTTCGAACCTGCGACCCAGCGACGTTCTTGCTGTGAGGCAACAGCACTACCTACTGCGCCACTGGGTTGCCCCCACCAATAAATTACCAAGGTAAATTCAGTAACCCACATTAATGTCTTATAATCTAAATGTTACATGTAAATTCTGCATCTATTTAATGAACATTGGTCTGGTTCTTTTGAAAAGTCTCTAATACTTATCTTGTCTGTGTGTTTGAGTCACTGCAGTGGCAATAGGCAAGTAAAGGGTCACTGACTGCACACTAATAAATGACCAAGGTAAATTCAATAACCCACATTTATGCTTCATAACCTGAATCTTACATATAAATTCTGAGTGTATTCAATAAACTTTGTGCAGGTTTCTCTGAGCAGTGTCTAATGCTTATTTTGTCTGTTTGTTGTTGTGCATCTGTGCTGTTTGAGTCGATTTAGTGACAATGGCCAAGAAACTTCACTGCACACTAATAAATAAATACGGTAAATTCATTAACTCACTTCATTATCTCTGCATATTTTGAATTAACAATGTGTTTATGCTTCTGAACAATAGCTAATATTTTGTTTGTTTGTTTGTTTCTTGTGCATCTATGCCACTGTTTGAGTCACCTCAGTGGCAACAGCCTGAAATGTCCTGACCCTAACCCACATCAAGAAATGAATATGGTAAATTCAATAACACAAAATATTACTGCATAGTCTGAATGTTACATATAAATACTGCATCTGTTTAATTGACTTTGTGCTTGTCCTTCTGAACAATCACTAATATGTTTCCTCTCTCTTTATTGTTATGCATCACCGTTGGAGTCACCTCACTGACTACAGGCAAGAAATGTTATACTGCACACCACTGAATTAACACGGTAAATTATATAATGCAAATGATCTGACTGTGACATAAAAATACTGTCTATTTATATATCTATATATTTATATATCTATCGATATCTATTTAACTGACATTGTCCATATCCTTCTGAACAATCACCAAATTTGTTTCTTGTTTTGCATATGTGACGCTTGTTGGAGTCACATCAGGGGCAACAGACAAGAATGGTCACAGCAATTACACAAACATGGTAAATTCAATAACTTATGAATGGTGCATACATTCATCTTCATCTTGCAGAATTTACATCAAAATATTTAAATGCATTAAAAATGTTTAACATCTGTTGAAACGCATTACAGATTGTTTTAATGGTTGGAACAGATTTTCCAGTTTCATGTTGTGATGTCATGTTGTTAAATGAATGTAAGTAAAGTAAGTTAATTAACTCAAATGTTTCTTACAGTGACATCAGAATCCTTTTGATTGGAATACATTATGGGATTGATGGACAGATGAATGGAAGGACGCGTGGATAATGCTACACCAATGCAAGTTAAGTGACCGGTGCATTAAGGATCTGAGGATGCAGGGCAAAGTTGTATCAAAATTTGTCCTTGTGGATGACTCAACCACTTGATGACAAATAAAGCATTAGTCTTTGATCACCATTTTCCTTGTGCTGTTTCATTTTTGTGGGGAAAAAAGATCTTGAAGGCAATAACAATTTGCCCCTTGCCCTAAGGCCTGTGCACAAAGCCGGTTTGTGTTTTTACCCAGGAAAGTTCAGGTTTAGTTTGAGCAAACTCTGAGTTTTTGTGCAAAAGAAGGTGGGTTGGTTTTGATCAGGTTTCGTTGACATCGTAACTTATGCTACATGGTTAACCTGCTCTGGAGAAGATCACAAACCCAAACTGGTTTATCTTTTATATCTGCTGATGTGCCCCTTCAAATACACAAGGTTCATAATTGCAGTAGATGAATCACATTTACATTACAAAATTGCATGTCTCTGCTGGGCCTGAGGGGAAAAAAGGAAACCATTGCAGAAGTTCTAATATTTTCCATTTTAAACACTAAATGCTGTTTTTTATGTTTGTTTTGTTTTGTTTTCTAGTGTTTTGGGGTATACTGTATTCCATTAGGGCCACACAGATTATGCCACCCACAAAAGTCCAAAAATGTTCAATATAGAAACGAGTGACCATTACAGTTTCCATTAAAAGGCACCTATTTTGCCCCTTTTACAAGATGTAAGATAAGCCTTTGGTGTCTGCAAAATGTGTGTGTAAAGTTTCAGCTCAAAATACCCATCAGATTATTTATTCAGTGGTCGCACACTGAAGCTAAGCAGGGCTGCGCCCGGTCAGTACCTGAATAGAAAACGACGTGGAAAGCTAGGTTGTTGCTGGAAGTGGTGTTAGTGAGACCAGCAGGGGGCGGTCAACCTGCGGTCTGTGTGGGTCCTAACACCCCAATATATTGATGGGGACTCTGTACTGCTCAGTGATGTCCTTTGAAAAAGAGTAGGGGTTTAACCCCGGTATCCTGGCCAAATTTGCCTACTAGCCTCTGTCCACTATGGCATCCTAACCTTCTCCATATCATAATTGGCTTCATCACTCTGTCTCCTCTCCACCAATAAGCTGGTGTGTGGTGTGCGGTCTGGTGCAATATGGCTGCCGTCGCATCATCCAAACCATCGTTAGCCAACTAAGGTCGCAAGTTCCATCGTTACAAACATAGTTCATTGATTTGGTATTTCCCAAATCCATCGTTCCAATGAACATTGGCAAACTGCGTCGCAAACTTGTACACTAGCAACTACACCTCTGGAGCTGCAGTTAGAAACATAGTTTGTGCTGGTTTGTGCAGTGGAAATGAACATAAGATATTTATATTCGTGCACGAATATGTTATTTTTGTTTGCTCACAATTTGTGCTGCAAAAAATATTATTTGTAGACCTAAAAATAATATTAGATCATTCAGAGGTCTCGTTGGTGTGCGTTTCATTTGTGCTGGATATACCTATGAAAGTTTCGTTAGTGCTGCTTCTATTATTAAAATATTGAATATTGAATTAAAGATAATGCATCACCCCACATGTAGCCTATGATTTTCTAAAGTATTTTAATTTGTTTGTGCTGATAGAATTTTCGTTTGTGATGCTTTATTTTAAACAACATCCAAGTGAGTGTTGTGGACAAATCAAACGGCAATATTAAACAACAGAGGCATTTCGCACCTGTAGTAGCCTCTCTGTGAAAATATAGCGAAAAGAATACAATAAAATAGTGTTACATTCGTGAAGAAAAGCATTCAAATAAGTTTTATTTTTTAATGACATAAATTTGCAATGTTATTTTTAAACTCTAGGAAAATTATCTGTCGAATAAGCTTACGGTATAAATAATAATAATATTATTAATAATAATAATAATAATGATAATAATAAGATAACTATAAAATAACAAAATATTACATGTTTGTCTTCTATTAAACTAAATCAAAATGGTCAAAATAACATCCTACATCCTGTGCTAAAACGCACAGTGTTTAACAATTAAGTGAATGCAAATATTTTATATGATTATTATTATTAATAATTGTAATTAATCAACTTATCTGTAGAAAACGTTTGTGTGTTATATAGGCCTATAATCCCTTTTTCCCATAAAATAAATATTGATTAAATAAGTCCACTAAAGCTGCTTTACTCAATTGATTTAATCAAAAGTGGTAGCCCTAATATGTAAATTAGCATGCATGACCATGAAATCGAAAGTAAAGCAGGGTTGTAGCAAATATATCTTTATATTGGCCAAGCCCTTTTACTTTAGAAATTAAATCTGTCACAATGATGATCGGGCTTCATGCTTTTTCTGATAAAGAAAAAAAGAAGATCTCAGAATAAGCTATATTGGCCTAGGCTATTTTAATATCTAAAAAATAAAGCATCTCAAACGAAAATTCTATCAGCACAAACAAATTAAAATACTTTAGAAAATCATACATCTGGGGTGATGCATTATCTTTAATTCAATATTCAATATTTTAATAATAGAAGCAGTAATAACGAAACTTTCATAGGTAAATCTAGCACAAATGAAATGCACACCAACGAGACTATTTTAGTAAATATGGAGCAACTGGGGTCGAGAGACCTCTGAATGATCTAATATTATTTTTAGGCCTACAAATAATATTTTTTGCAGCACAAATTGTGAGCAAACAAAAATAACATATTCGTGCGCGAATATAAATATCTTATGTTCATTTCCACTGCACAAACCAGCACAAATCTAACCAAATATTTTGGTTATATCTAAACAGCACAAACGAATATGACACCTGTTTTGTGCGATTTAGAGGAAATAACTGGGTGGAAAGTGAAGTCGCGGCTCCCGAAGTGTTTTGATTAGGCAATATCTAAACAATAAACATAGATACAGTGTTTATTTTAACGGCACAAACCAGCACAAATCCACCACAAACGAATGACACCTGTTTTGTGCGATTTAGACAACCTGGGGTGGAGAGTGACGTCACGGCTCCCGAAATATTTTAATTATATCTAAACAACGAAAATAGATAAAGTGTTTGTTTTAACGGCACAAACCAGCACAAATCCAGAACAAACGAATGACATCAGTTTGGCGCGATTTAGAGGAAATGGGGGGGAGAGTGACGTCACGTCTCCCGAAATATTTTGCTTATATCTAAAGGAGGAAAACAGATACAGTGTTTGTTTTAACGGCAAACGACCTGTGCTGATTTGAAGTCATTTGAGCAACATGGGGTGGAAAGTGACGTCACATCGTCAAAAAAATAATGCTTAATATCTCAGACCCCAAACCAGCACAAACACTCGTTTTTGCGGCACAAATCAACACAAACGTAGCACAAACGAATGGCATAGTTTTGGGCTTTATTTGTTTTTATGGGGTGCCAACTTCACGGAGGTCATACGTTAATGGTTTTAATTTAGGTTATTTAGTATCTGTACTGTATATGACATGGGCCAGTTGGTTAGCACATTTCTGCAGAAAAAATACAATTTTCAAAAAAATAAAAAATAAACAATATCCTTCTTAATAATAATCATCATCATCATCATCATCATTAATATTATTATTAAAATAGGATTTTTTTCATTTCCTAATAAATATTAAATTTAATTTCTTAATAAATAGCCGAATTATTTATTTGTTTATATGATTTACATATGAGATTAGAATATGTGTTAGCTTTTGTTAGTGATTTTATGTTTTAGAAAAGAATATGTAATGTTCTCAATAATATTTGTAAAGGAAACACAGGCCCTATATGTGCCGTTTACATATATTTCAATTAATATGGAAAACGAGTGCATGTTTTTACCAAAACAATTTTTTTTATGTGTGTGCATGTAAAGCAATTTATTTGCACAAAGAAATTATAAGGTTCTTCCCTAAAGAAGTTGTTAATTCACCCCGTTTACAGTGTCATTATGGGCGTTTTACGTTGGTGTTGAGTGTTTCCCAAAGCCCGTAATAAAGTCAAAGTTGTGTAATAAGTGAAGCTCCTGATGTTTGTGGAGTTGTTTAATGATGTTCTGCTGAGATCTTGAGAAATTATAATTTTATTGTGTAATTATTTTTATTAAAAAAAAGATTATTTAGAGTTTAATTCTCAGTTGATTTCATCTTTGGTTTTGGCTGTAATTTGTGTTTTTCTTTCCTTCAGTGATTCAGCTTGTTAACAGTTGTTTATCAATAATTCTGAATCCTCCTTTAATTAGACACTTAATTATCTCATTAACTTCATCACTGCCTGAGTGTTCAACCCTCTGTACTGAGCACCCTATTGAAGATTTTTCTTTTTTTTTCTTTTTTTTTATTGGGAGAATATGCACAATTACAGAGTGTTTGCAAATATATAAAGATCCTCCACATTTTACTTATGCAAATGTATTTAAAACAAAATATTTCCTAATATTTGAAACCCCAAACACAATTAAAAATTCATCTGATCGATAGTTTGCTCTGTGATTTCAAAAAAGACATTAAATATTTTGCACCAAAAGTCCTGTAAGCTAGAACATAAGGCATAACTATGAAGCAGTGATGCATCAAATATTTTACATTCATCACATTTTGGAGAGATGCTTTGAAATATTTTAGAAAGCTTTGTTTTTGAGTAGTGCAGTCTATGTAGGATTTTGAATTGGATAAGATGGTGTCTGGAGTTTATGGAACAATTATGAATTTCTTCCAGACACTCTGTCCATGTTTCATTGGAAATCTCTGATCCTAGTTCGTCTTCCCATAACTTTTTGATCCAGAACTGAATATTTGATTTTAGTTTTTCTAAAAGAGGAGTAAAATTAGCTTCTTTTAAAAAGCTAAACTTCTTTGTCACGACTATTCCTAAATAAGTAAGTCTATCAATGGCTAATTTAAATTGAAGTGGGTAAATTTGTGAGAGGTCCTTAAGACCGACTTGCATGAGTTTACTTTTATTTAAATCAATTTTATAACCTGAGATTGAGCCAAATTCTTCAATAACTTTTAATATAACTGGTATACTAGTTGCAGGTTTAGTCACATATAAAAGAACATCATCAGCGTACAAAGAGATTTTGTTTATTGTGTTTTTAGTGTTAAGTCCATGAATTTTCTCGTTCAATCGAATTGTTTCTGCTAGAGGTTCAATGACCAGGGCAAAAAGAGGCGGGGAGAGTGGGCAGCCTTGACGTGTACCCCTAAATAAATCAAAAGGACGAGACAAAATTCTGTTTGTGTATATACGTGCCCTGGGATTTTTATATAGAGTTTTTAGCCAAGAAATGAATCTTTCCCCTATTTAAATTTTTGTAGAAGAGCAAATAAATAAGGCCACTCTACCCAGTCAAAGGCCTTTTCGGCATCTAAGGATAAAATCACTAGGTCAGACCGGTCTGTCTGGGAGGAGTATAGAATATTAAACAATCGACGTAGATTGTTAAAAGAGTTACGGCCTGGGACAAAGCCAGTCTGGTCAGGTTTCTCTAGTTTTCCTACCAATGTGTTCATTCTGATGGCTATTGTCTTGGCTAATATTTTCTGATCCACATTAATGAGGGATATTGGCCTATACCCCTCAACCTCTTCAGGATCTTTTCCCCTACTGAAGATTTTGCTCTGCGATTTAAGGGGTTAAATGTGTTCGATGAAAAATACAGACTGTGAAATGTATTTTTAACAGAAATATTCTGTAAACTGAATTTACAAATGTAAAATGTTAAAAACAGTAGATTACTGGCAACCACAGCTGCTAGTATTTTTTTGTAAAATCAAGAAAAACAACAGCAAAATACCATAAAACCTTTTTGTGTCACCATTGTGTAGGATAGTAGCGGCTGTGTGCAAGTCCAAGATGAAGTGGGAGTATCTGATGTTATGTTGCATCTTTTTTTATTTAAATGTAACGGTGTAGTTACTAATGCAGTGGAAATCTGTTTGTTAATTCCAGTCACACATGAACACAATAATGCATTTCAAGAGTTCACACTTAGCTGATGATCAATAAAGCGTAATTGGCATGCTGTCCCGGGAGAGAACCCTGAGCTTGTATATCCTCGAGCCCGGGGCTCCCTCCATTAGAAGGGCGAGAGGGGAGTTCGAGCTCAGGAAGGTCTCGAGAACTCCACTGCTTGTCGCCGTGTGAAAAGTGTAAACTAAGGTTGTCTTAGGTAATAATTTAGTTTAGTCGATTGGCTATGGTGTATATTTTTGGACGGTGAGAGGAAACCGGGGAACCCGGGGAAAACCCATGCGAACACGGGGAGAACATACAAACTCCCCACAGACACGCTAACCGGCCCAATAGGAGGCTGAACCGGCGTTCTTGCTGTGAGGCAACAGTGTAAGTCACTGGGCCGCCGTGTCGCCCTATAGGAAAAAGGGTGGAAGTAGGTGTGGAAGGGAGGAAACTTCAAGACGAAGATAACTGGAGTGAAATCTCTGGTTATTTATAGTGTGTCTGTAATCATCTAATAGGGCAGATTACGGAGCTGATAAGGTACCAGCCGTGTTGATCATAAGCACGTGATCCTCTCGAAATTAGTTTATAAATAAACCACACTTAATGACTTTGCATTATTTAAAAAGTTTTTTTAACTGATGTGCAATGGTTCTCAATATCAATATGCTCAGATATATTACTTAGACATTTAAAATATTGCTTTTAATGCCATAAATGCCAATTAAAATGTAGTTGCTTTCTGCAAATAAAAATAATTAACTCAAAAGTTTGTAAATTATCATTGCATCAGATAATGAATACATTTTCTCTTGTAAAAACTACAGCATATTTCTGTAAAAACAATTTTACAGAAAAATTCTGTATTTTTTACAAAAAAGTTCTGGCAACCATAGCCGCCAGTATTTTTCCGTAAATTTTACAGATTTTTTTTTACTATGTAGCCTCCAGAATCTGCCAATTTTGGTGTTTGACTACAGTGTAGCTGTTTTTGTTCTCTGATGAGTCCACCTTCACTGTCTGTCCCACTTCCGGGAGAGATATGGTGTGGAGGAGCCCCAAAGAAGCATACCACGCAGAACGTTGATGCCCAGAGTCAAGCATGGGGGGGGATCAGTGATAGTTTGGCATGCAGTATCATGCCATTCCCTAGGCCCAATACTGGTGCTAGATGGAGCATCAATTCAATTCAATTCACCTTTTTTTGTATAGCGCTTGTGTCAAAGCAGCTTCACATAGAAGATCATGGTAAATAGAAACAGTTTCAGTCCAGTTTTCAGTGTTTAAGTTCAGTTCAGTTTAGCTCAGTTCAGTGTGGTTTAATAGTCACTACTGAGTCCAAACACTGAAGAGCAATTCTTTCGATGCGCAGCTCTACAGGTCCCGAACCATGCAAGCCAGTGGCGACAGCGGCGAGGAAAAAACTTCACCAATTGGCGAAAGTGAAGAATTAAAAAACATCGAGAGAAACCAGGCTTAGTTGGGCACGACCATTTCTCCTCTGGCCAAACGTCTTGTGCAGAGCTGCAGTTTAGGTGCCGGAGGCTGGAGAACACTGGATCCAGCGAAGACTCGTCTGTCCCTGGAGTGTCACAGGAATCAGTCTCATGCTCTCCACTCCTCCATGACCACCACAGCAGCTGCTCAGGAAACGGCCTGGTCCAGGATTATGGAAACCTTGGGATCATCTCGTCAATGGTCATGGATCGAATCAGTGGCACTGCATTGTCTCTGAGGGCCTCGGGATGAGTATCCCCAGGTGGAAATAGAGAATAAAGAGAATAATTAGTGTTGCTGCTGTTCATAGTGTATATAAACGAGATGCGTGGAGCACATTCATGCATTATAACGTTCTGTGATGCATTGAGTGTATTCTTTACTAAAAAGATAGGTCTTTAATCTAGTTTTGAACTGCGAGAGTAAGTACTCATTTTTATCTAATTATTAATGTTTGAATTAATTCAGAAAGTTGTCTTTGAATGATTACACATCGCATGTAAAAACATTTGGAGGTGTGCTTGTTTTCTCAACATTGCACATTTAATCAACTAGTGTTTCATTCATCACTGCAGTGTATGTTAAAGGGATAGTTTTAGCCTGATTGCACGAGGAAACGTAACTATTTTACTTTTTGTCAGTTTAGTGGCTAATTAGTACAAATTCGTGCGATTTCATATGAATTAGCCACTAAAACAAAAAGTTACAAATTGCCATGAGATTGTGTTGGATAGTTCACACGTCGGTTATTTACTCATCCTCAAGTTGCTCCAGTCATGTATACATTTCTTGTGGGAATGTGGGTTTGAAACAACTTAAGGATGATTGATAGAATTGTAGTTTTTATTAAGTTTTAAATGTTTAAATGTTTTTTAAACTATCCCTTTAATAAAAAGGGACTGCCAAGGACTACTGAAGTGTTCTGAAGGACCATGTGCACCCAATGGTTCAAACATTGTATCCTGAAGGCGGTGGTGTGTATCAGGATGATAATGCACCAATACACACAGCGAGACTGGTGACAGAGTGGTTTGTTGAACATAAAAGTGAAGTTGAACATCTCTCATGGCCTGCACAGTCACCAGACCCAAATATTATTGAGCACTTTGGTGTATTTTGGGGAATGAGTCAGGAAATGTTTTTCTCCAGCAGCATCACGTAGCGACCTGAACATTCTGGGAGAAGAATGGCTCAAAATCCCTCTGGCCACTGTGCAGGACTTGTATCTGTCATTACACAGATGAACTGATGATATATTGTTCGCAAAAAGAGGCCCGACACCATACTAATGAATTATTCATTCATTTTTTTCAGTTGTAAATAGCATTTAGTTAAAGGTTTTATTGAGATGTATTGTTGGAGACTGTATGGTTGTTGGCCTAAATGGGTAGCTTTATATGGACATTAGAAAATGAAGACCCATTTAAAATGATTTAAGACCTACAAGTCAACATTTCAGTGAATTTAAGACTTTTTAAAGCCTAAAATTTAGTTTTTGAATTTAAAACTTTTTAAGACCCCACAGACACCCTGCAACATTTAAATGAAACTAGAGAGAATCCCCATACATACAGCACATCAAATATTGTCAACAGAAGCTCTACCAAACATGATGCAAGACCAAAAGTCAATAGGAGAAATATTTAATATAGCAAATATATTATTACTTGACTCAGATATTTGCAGACTGGTTTATTTTTTGTGCGGTTTGTAAGAGTAGCTTAATAATTAAATTAACAAATTAAAAACACATTTTCAAATAAAATTGTTTTGGAGATTTGGTTTCAAATATTATTTTTACTGATATGACTTTTACTTTGTATTTTGTTGTAGAGCGCGGTCATGGAGCGCGGTGAGTAATTCTCTGCTGCCATCTTGTGGTTGGATTTAACTAAAACACTAACGTAATAAATGACATTGCGTGAGCGAAGTGAACTATATTTAAACAAAAACATTTTTTGGACGTACTGTAAAAGAAACAACATTCTATTTCGTCAGAAACGGAAGATTCTCCTTGACAACGAACAACAAAGGTGTTTCACTGTACGGCGAAAAATGATCACGGTAAATTTAACAACCCACATTAATTGTTCATAATCTGAAAGTTGCAATTAAATATTGTAGCGCTGAGAATTAAATGAAAATTCTCTAATACTTATTTTATATGTTTCTTTATCGTGCTCCTATGTTGCTGAGTCACCTCAGTGCCAATGGGCAGGAAAGTTCCGTCACGGCACACCAATAAATTACCAAGGTAAATTCGTTAATTCACATTATTAATACATGATCTGTGTGTTACATATACATTCTGCATCTGCATCATGGCCTTCTTTTGCTCGTTTTTATTTTCTGTTTCTTGTTTTATTTTTTCTGTTTTTGCACATCTATGCCACTGTTTGAGTCAACTCAAATGACAATAGGCAAGAAAAAGATCACTGCACAACAATAAATTACCAAGGTAAATTCAGTAACCCACATTAATGCCTTATAATCTAAATGTAACATGTAAATTCTGCATCTATTTATTAAACATATTGTGCTGATTCCTCTGAAGAGTCTCTAATACTTATTTTGTCTGTTTGATTGAGTCAATTCAGTGACAATGGCAAGAAAGTGGCAAGAAAAAGGTCACTGCATACCAATAAATTACCAAGATAAATTCATTCATTCACATTATTAAAAGACAATCTGTGCGTTACATATAAATTCTGCATCTGTATCATGGTCTTTTGCTCATTTTTATTTTCTGTTTCTTGTTGTACATTTTCCACTGTTTGAGTCAACTCAGAAAATCATGAGACTGGGCAAGAAAAAGGTCACTGCACACCAATAAATTACTAAGGTAAATTCAGTAACCCACATTAATGTCTTATAATCTAAATGTTACATGTAAATTCTGCATCTATTTAATGAACATTGGTCTGGTTCTTCTGAAAAGTCTCTAATACTTATCTTGTCTGTGTGTTTGAGTCACTGCATTGGCAATAGGCAAGTAAAGGGTCGCTGACTGCACACTAATAAATGACCAAGGTAAATTCAATAACCCACATTTATGCTTCATAACCTGAATCTTACATATAAATTCTGAGTGTATTCAATAAACATTGTGCAGGTTTCTCTGAGCAGTTTCTAATGCTTATTTTGTCTGTTTGTTGTTGTGCATCTGTGCTGTTTGAGTCGATTCAGTGACAATGGCCAAGAAACTTCACTGCACACTAATAAATGAATACGGTAAATTCATTAACTTACCCTTTTACTATGTTATCTGAGTGTTACATATAAATTCTGCATCGTTTTAATTGACAATGTGTTTGTGCTTCTGAATAATTCCTAATGTTTTTTTTTGTTTGTTTGCTTCTTGTGCATCTATACCACTGTTTGAGTCACCTCAGTGGCTACAGCCTGAAATGTCCTGACCCTAACCCATATCAAGAAATGAATATGGTAAATTCAATAACCCAAAATATTACTGCATAGTCTGAATGTTACATATAAATACTGCATCTGTATCATGGTCTTCTTTTGCTCATTTTTATTTTCTGTTTCTTGTTGTATTTTTTCTGTTTTTGTACATCTATGCCACTGTTTGAGTCAACTCAAATGACAATAGGCAAGAAAAAGATCACGGCACAACAATAAATTACCAAGGTAAATTCCTTAATTCACATTATTAATACACATTCTGCATCATGTTCTTCTTTTGCTAATTTTTATTTTCTGTTTCTTGTTGTACATCTATGCCACTACTGTTTGAGTCAAATCATGACCTTGAACAAAAGAAAGATAACGGCACACCAATAAATGACCAAGGTAAATTCTTTAATTCACATTATTAATACACACTCTGTACGTACATATAGATTTTGCATCTGCATCATGGTCTTCTTTTGCTGATTTCTTTCTTGTTTTTGTACATCTATGCCACTGTTTGAGTCAACTCAGAGAAAATTATGACATTGGGCAAGAAAAGGATCACTGCACACTAATAAATAACCAAGGTAAATTCAATAACCCACATTTATGCTTCATAACCTGAATCTTACATATAAATTCTGAGTGTATTCAATAAACATTGTGCAGGTTTCTCTGAGCAGTGTCTAATGCTTATTTTGTCTGTTTGTTGTTATGCATCTGTGCTGTTTGAGTCGATTCAGTGACAATGGCCAAGAAACTTCACTGCACACTAATAAATAAATACGGTAAATTCATTAACTCACTTCATTATCTCTGCATATTTTGAATTAACAATGTGTTTGTGCTTTTGAACAATAGCTAATATTTTGTTTGTTTGTTTGTTTCTTGTGCATCTATACCACTGTTTGAGTCACCTCAGTGGCAACAGCCTGAAATGTCCTGACCCTAACCCACATCAAGAAATGAATATGGTAAATTCAATAACCCAAAATATTACTGCATAGTCTGAATGTTACATATAAATACTGCATCTGTTTAATTGACTTTGTGCTAGTCTTTCTGAATAATCACTAATATGTTTCCTCTCTCTTTATTGTTATGCATCACCGTTGGAGTCACCTCATTGACTACAGGCAAGAAATGTTATACTGCACACCACTGAATTAACACGGTAAATTATATAATGCAAATTACCTGACTGTGACATAAAAATACTGTCTATTTATATATCTATATATTTATATATCTATCGATATCTATTTAACTGACATTGTCCAAATCCTTCTGAACAATCACCAAATTTGTTTCTTGTTTTGCATATGTGACGCTTGTTGGAGTCACATCAGGGGCAACAGACAAGAATGGTCACAGCAATTACACAAACATGGTAAATTCAATAACTTATGAATGGTGCATACATTCATCTTCATCTTGCAGAATTTACATCAAAATATTTAAATGCATTAAAAATGTTTAACATCTGTTGAAACGCATTACAGATTGTTTTAATGGTTGGAACGGATTTTCCAGTTTCATGTTGTGATGTCATGTTGTTAAATGAATGTAAGTAAAGTAAGTTAATTAACTCAAATGTTTCTTACAGTGACATCAGAATCCTTTTGATTGGAATACATTATGGGATTGATGGACAGATGAATGGAAGGACGCGTGGATAATGCTACACCAATGCAAGTTAAGTGACCGGTGCATTAAGGATCTGAGGGTGCAGGGCAAAGTTGTATCAAAATTTGTCCTTGTGGATGTCTCAACCACTTAATGACAAATAAAACATTAGTCTTTGATCACCATTTTCTTTGTGCTGTTTCATTTTTGTGGGGAAAAAGATCCCGAAGGCAATAACAATTTGCCCCTTGCCCTAAGGCCTGTGCACAAAGCCGGTTTGTGTTTTTACGCAGGAAAGTTCAGGTTTAGTTTGAGCAAACTCTGAGTTTTTGTGCAAAAGAAGGTGGGTTGGTTTTGATCAAGTTTCGTTGACATCGTAACTTATGCTACATGGTTAACCTGCTCTGGAGAAGATCACAAACCCAAACTGGTTTATCTTTTATGTCTGCTGATGTGCCTCTTCAAATACACAAGGTTCATAATTGCAGTAGATGAATCACATTTACATTACAAAATTGCATTTCTCTGCTGGGCCTGAGGGGAAAAAAGGAAACCATTGCAGAAGTTCTAATATTTTCCATTTTAAACACTAAATGCTGTTTTTTATGTTTATTTTGTTTTGTTTTCTAGTGTTTTGGGGTATAATGTATTCCATTAGGGCCACACAGATTATGCCACCCACAAAAGTCCAAAAATGTTCATTATAGAACCGAGTGACCATTACAGTTTCCATTAAAAGGCACCTATTTTGCCCCTTTTACAAGATGTAAGATAAGCCTTTGGTGTCTGCAAAATGTGTGTGTAAAGTTTCAGCTCAAAATACCCATCAGATTATTTATTCAGTGGTCGCACACTGAAGCTAAGCAGGGCTGCGCCCGGTCAGTACGTGAATGGAAGACGACATAGAAAGCTAGGTTGTTGCTGGAAGTGGTGTTAGTGAGACCAGCAGGGGGCGGTCAACCTGCGGTCTGTGTGGGTCCTAACACCCCAGTATATTGATAGGGACTCTATACTCTATATGCTCAGTGATGTCCTTTGAAAAAGAGTAGGGGTTTAACCCCAGTATCCTGGCCAAATTTGCCTACTAGCCTCTGTCCATTATGGCATCCTAACCTTCTCCATATCATAATTGGCTTCATCACTCTGTCTCCTCTCCACCAATAAGCTGGTGTGTGGTGTGCGCTCTGGTGCAATATGGCTGCCGTCGCATCATCCAAACCATCGTTAGCCAACTAAGGTCGCAAGTTCCGTCGTTACAAACATAGTTCATTGATTTGGTATTTCCCAAATCCATCGTTCCAATAAACATTGGCAAACTGCGTCGCAAACTTGAACACTTGCAACTACACCTCAGGAGCTGTAGTTAGAAACATAGTTCCTGGCTGTGTTGTATCCCCAGCTATGTAACATTTAAACTTGGAATTATAAAAACAAAAAAGCATTAAAGTCATCACTCTTACCACATTACCTTACATTACCACGTTACCACATTTCTGCAGTAAAATGTAATTTTCAAAAAAAAAAAAAAAAACAATATCCTATTTAATAATAATGATAATAATCATCATCATTATTATTAATGTAGGATTCTCTTATTTCCTAATAAATAATAAATATTACATTTAATTTCTTAATGAATAGCCGAATTAATTATTTGTTTATATGATTTACATATGAGATTAGAATACGTGTTAGCTTTTGTAAGTGATTTTATGTTTTAGAATAGAATATGTAATGTTCTCTGTAATATTTGTAAAGGAAACACAGGCCCTATATGTGCCGTTTACATATATTTCAATTGATAAGGAAAACGAGTGCATGTTTTTACCCAACACTAATATTGGATTTTTTTTAAATGCGTGTGCGTGTAAAGCAATTTAATTAACACAAAGAAACTATGGGGTTGTTCTCTAAAGAAGTTGTTAATCCACCCCGTTTAGAGCGTCATTATAACTAACGTGGTTCAAACGATGGATCTGCGACAGAGAAACTTCAGGTTTTGGGAAACACTCGTCACTACATCGTTCTTTTCCCAAATGATGTATCGTACTCTGATAGTTCAGGCGTGAGTTACGTCGTTGTTTGGGAAACACACTCCAGGTGGATGCTGCATACTGGTGGTGCATTAGGAGATTCCCCCCAAAATAGTGTAAAGCGCTTTGAGTGTCCAGAAAAAGCGCTATATGAATGTAAGGAATTATTATTATAGCCTCTAGAATATGCCAATTTTGGTGTCTGACTACAGTGTAGCTGTTTTTGTTCTCTGATGAGTCCACCTTCACTGTCTGTCCCACTTCCGGGAGAGATATGGTGTGGAGAAGCCCCTAAGAAGCATACCACGCAGAACGTTGATGCCCAAAGTCAAGCATGGGGGGGATCAGTGATAGTTTGACATGCAATATCATGCCATTCCCTAGGCCCAACACTGGTGCTAGATGGAGCACCAATTCAATTCAATTCACCTTTATTTGTATAGCACTTTTACAATATAGATTGTGTCAAAGCAGCTTCACATAGAAGATCATGGTAAATTGAAACACTGTCAGTCCAGTTTTCAGTGTTTAAGTTTAGTTCAGTTTAGCTCAGTTCAGTGTGGTTTAATAGTCACTACTAAGTCCAAACATGGAAGAGCAATTCTTTCGATGCGCAGCTCTACAGGTCCCGAACCATGCAAGCCAGTAGCGAAAGCGGCGAGGAAAAAACTTCACCTATTGACAAAAGTGAAGAATCAAAAAACCTCACGAGAAACCAGGCTCACTTGGGCACGACCATTTCTCCTCTGGCCAAACGTCTTGTGCAGAGCTGCAGTTTAGGCGCCGGAGGCTGAAGAACACTGGACCTCAGCGGAGACTCGTCTGTCCCTGGAGTGTCACAGGAATCAGTCTCATGCTCTCTACTCCTCCATGACCACCACAGCAGCTGGTTAGGAAACGGCCTGGTCCAGGATTATGGAAACCTTGGGATCATCTCGTTGCTGGTCTTGGATCGAATCAGGGCGCTGCATAGTCTTTGAGGGCCTCGGGATGAGTATTTCCAGGTGGAAATAGAGAATAAAGAGAATAATTAGTGTTGCTGCTGTTCATAGTGTATATAAACGAGATGCGTGGAGCACATTCATGCATCATACCGTTAAGTGATGCATTGAGTGTATGCTTTACTAAAAAGATAGGTCTTTAATCTAGTTTTGAACTGCGAGAGTGTGTCTGAGCCTTGGACATAATCAGGAAGGCTATTCCAGAGTTTAGGAGTCATAAATGAGAAGGCTCGACCTCCTTTCTAGGTACTACCAGAAGCCCTGAGTTTTGAGATCTTAAAGAACGGGTTGGATTAAGTACTTGTCACCAGATTGCATTGTGTTTTAAAATGTTAATCATCAGATTAGTTACTTTTAAGAGATTATGTGATTAAACTACACCTTATTCACACAAAGCTGGCCTATTTATGGTTTACTCATTCTTCTTCTAAATAGTAATGTTTGTGTTAATTCAGAAAGTTGTCTTTGAATGATTACACATCGCATTTAAAAACATTTGGAGGTGTGCATGTTTTCTCAACATTGCACATTTAATCAACTAGTGTTTCATTCATCACTGCAGTGTATGTTAAAGGGATAGTTTTAGCCTGATTGCACGAGGAAACGTAACTATTTTACATTTTGTCAGTTTAGTGGCTAATTAGTACAAATTCGTGCGATTCCATGGTACAATAATCATACTCGCGCTCTCAAAACAGCAACCCGTGCTCTAGGATGTAAATGGAAAAAAACTAATTTAGAGGTTTTTAGAATTGCGTACAAAGACAGTATGTCCAGCTATAGGAGGGCTCTTAAATCTGCCAGGGCCGAGCACCTCCGCAAACTGATTGAAAATAATCATAACAATCCTAGATTTTTATTTAGCACCATTGCTAAACTAACAAATAATCGATCATCTTTGGAACAAAATGTCCCACCGCAAATCAGTAGTGATGACTTCATGAATTTTTTCAGTGATAAAATAGAAGACTTTAGACAGAAAATAGAAAATGTTAAACTTTCTGCACCAGCTCATACTCCAGATGCAGAAATATTTTCACTGAATCAAAATAACCTACAATGCTTCAAAATCATAGAACAGGAAGAGCTAGATAAAGTTATAAATAGTTCTAAATCAGCTTCATGTATGTTAGATCCAATTCCAACAAAATTACTGAAAGAATTGCTACCTGTTATAGGAGAACCTCTCCTTAATGTTATCAACTCTTCTTTATCTTTAGGCCATGTTCCAAATCCTTACAAGCTAGCTGTTATTAAGCCTATTGTTAAGAAACCACAACTGGACCCGAGCAACTTAGCTAATTATAGGCCTATCTCAAATCTTCCGTTTATGTCTAAAATACTAGAAAAAGTTGTTTCTACTCAATTATGCTCCTTTCTGCAGACAAACAATATTTTTGAAGTGTTTCAGTCAGGCTTCAGGCCTCATCACAGTACAGAAACCGCATTAGTAAAAATAACCAACGATTTACTCTTAGCTGCTGACCAAGGGTGCGTCTCACTATTAGTTCTACTCGATCTTAGCGCCGCATTTGACACCATTGACCACAATATTCTCATAGACCGCTTAAATTCTACAGGTGTCCAAGGTCAGGCCCTTCAATGGTTTAGGTCATACTTAGCTGATCGTTACCAGTTTGTGAATATTAATGGACAGCTTTCACAAGTCAGGCCAGTAAAGTACGGGGTTCCTCAAGGATCAGTTTTAGGCCCTTTGCTGTTTACAATATACATGCTTCCCCTGGGAGACATTATTAGAAAACACGGGATCAACTTTCACTGCTATGCAGACGATACTCAATTATACATTTCAACTAAACCTGATGAGATGTCTGAACTGTCTAAGCTAACTGAGTGTATTAAAGATGTTAAAGACTGGATGACAAACAATTTTCTTCTCTTAAAACTCAGACAAAACAGAATTATTACTTATCGGGCCTAAATCCTGTACACAGCAGTTCTCACAACTCGACCTGCAATTAGAGGATACAAAGTTAGTGTTAGCTCTACTACAAAAGATCTAGGTGTGATATTAGACAGCAATTTACATTCGAAAATCATATATCCCATGTCACAAAAACTGCTTTCTTTCATCTGAGAAATATCGCTAAAATTGCGAAGTATGCTATCTATATCAGATGCAGAAAAACTAGTCCATGCTTTCATGACTTCTAGGCTAGACTACTGTAATGCTCTGTTTGCTGGCTGCCCAGCATCCTCCATTAACAAACTTCAGCTAGTGCAAAATGCAGCTGCCAGAGTTCTTACCAGATCTAGAAAATATGATCATATCACCCCCAATTTTATCCTCCTTACACTGGCTGCCTGTTAAGTTTCGTATTGAATTTAAAATATTACTCCTTACCTATAAAGCTTTAAATAATCTAGCTCCTGTTTATCTAACCAACCTCCTGTCTCGCTACAACCCAACCCGCTCTTTAAGATCTCAAAACTCAGGGCTTCTGGTAGTACCTAGAATATCAAAGTCGAGTAAAGGAGGTCGAGCCTTCTCATTTATGGCCCCTAAACTCTGGAATAGCCTTCCTGATAATGTCCGAGGCTCAGACACACTCTCGCTCTTCAAAACTAGATTAAAGACCTATCTTTTTAGCAAAGCGTACACTCAGTGTAGCACATAGCAGTATGACGCATGATGTGCCCCACACAGGATTTTGCTTCTTGTTTTTATACACTATGAACAGCAGCTACGCTAATTATTCTCCTTATTCTGTATTTCCACCTGGGGGTTCTCATCCCGAGGCCCTCAGACTATGCAGTGCCACTGATGCGATCCAAGACCAGTGACGAGATGATCCTAAGGTTTTCTGGACCAGGCCGTATCCTGAGCAGCTGCTGTGGTGGTCATCGTGGAGTGAGAGCCTGAGACTGACCCCTGTGACGCTCCAAGGAGAGACGAGTCTTCGCTGAGGTCCAGCTTCATGCGCCTAGACTGCAGCTCTGCACAAGACGTTTGGCCACAGGAGAAATGGTCGTGCCCAACTGAGCCAGGTTTCTCTCGAGGTTTTTTAAATCTTCACTTTCGCCAATTGGTGAAGTTTTTTACTCGCCGCCGTCGCCACTGGCTTGCATGGTTCGGGATCTGTAGAGCTGCGCATCGATGGATTTGCTCTTCAGTGTTTGGACTCTCAGTAGTGATTATTAACCCACACTGAACTGAGCTAAACTGAACTGAACTTAATCTCTGAAAACTGAACAGACACTGTTTCAATTCACTATAATCTTCCATGTGAAGCTGCTTTGACACAATCTACATTGTATAAGCGCTATACAAATAAAGATGAATTGAATTGAATTGAATTTCATATGAATTAGACACTAAAACAAAAAGTTACAAATTGCCGTGGGATTGTGTTGGATAGTTCACACGTCGGTTATTTACTCATCCTCAAGTTGTTCCAGTCATGTATACATTTCTTGTGGGAATGTGGGTTTGAAACAACTTAAGGATGATTGATAGAATTGTAGTTTTTATTAGGTTTTAAATGTTTAAACGTTTTTTAAACTATCCCTTTAATAAAAAAGTAATAATAATAAAAAGGGACTGCCAAGGACTACTGAAGTGTTCTGAAGGACCATGTGCACCCAATGGTTCAAACATTGTATCCTGAAGGCGGTGGTGTGTATCAGGATGATAATGCACCAATGCACACAGCAAGACTGATGACAGAGTGGTTTGTTGAACATAAAGTGAAGTTGAACATCTCCCATGGCCTGCACAGTCACCAGAACTAAATAGTATTGAGCACATTGGTGTATTTTGGGGAATGAGTCAGGAAACGTTTTTCTCCAGCAGCATCACGTAGTGACCTGAACACTATTCTGTGAGAAGAATGGCTCAAAATCCCTCTGGCCACTGTGCAGGACTTGTATCTGTCATTACACAGATGAACTGATGATATATTGTTCGCAAAAAGAGGCCCGACACCATACTAATGAATTATTCATTCATTTATTTTATTTTCGGCTTAGTCCCTTTATTCATCAGGGGTCGCCACAGCGGAATGATCTGCCAACTTATCCAGCATATGTTTCACGCAGCGCATGCCCTTCCAGCTGCAACTCATTACTGGGAAACACCCATACACTCTCTTTCACACACATACACTATGGACAATTAGCTTACCCAATTCACCTATAGTGCATTGTTTGGACTGTGGGGAAAACCGGAGCACCCGGAGGAAACCCACACCAACACGGGGAGAACGTGCAAACTTGACCACAGAAATGCCAACTGACCAAGCTGAGGCTTGAACTAGTGGACCTTATTGCTGTGAGGTGACAGTGCTAACCAATGAGCCACCGCGCTGCCCCACTAATGAATTATTGTGCTCTAAAATCAGGCCTTTCAGTTTCATTGTGCAACCCCTGTAGATGTGTAATACTTTTATTTGTAAATTACTTTATATAAAAATGGAATAATAATTAGTTATTCACAGTATGCACTGTTACTGTTCATCTGTTGGACAAATCAGTTTATTTTAGGTCAATCTCAGTCTTATACATGCAAAAATAAAATGTGTGGTTATGCTTAGTAGTTTCTAATAATTTCGTTAATGAATATTTAATGTTTCTCTATTAACACAGATTCATTGTCATTTCCACAACATCCTGTCATTTCCATCACCACACAATTTAAATAAAATATTTTTAAAGTTCTCATCACACATTAAAAATGTTCATGCAATGTACAAATTCAATTTATTTATTTTCTTTTGAGCTCTTAACTAAATTATTATTAAATTTTAGAGTGTGACAGGTGTACAATCCAGCATTTGGTCTAAAGGGACTAATTTATTTCATTGACAAATGTATAATTATTGTATATATTATGGAAAGATTGGTTAAACTAGACACAAAAATGATTTTAGAATATTTTGGACTGCCATAATTGATTTCATTTCGAAATAAAAGCTGCATGTTGAGATGTGGTGGAAATGACATTTGTTCATTTTCATGTCGGAAAAAATGTTAAATATAACAATTTTCTCTAATCTTAGTTTGTCCTCTTACAGATCTTAACTTCACAAGCTAAAAGTGCCCGTAGTTGAAGAATATATAATTTTTTATATTTTTTATGTATTTTTTAATCGCAAAATTGTTCACAAATTTCTGGAAATTACCACCACAAAATCAGTCATTTTTATTGCAAAAAGCACCAAAAATAAATCGTGAAAAACTAAGGGGTCTAAGCAGAGCAGCAGTACTTGATGTGACTAAGAGGGAATGTACCTGGTACATATATGAAGTGTTAGAGCCGAGATATTTGGCTCCATAAAGAAGTCCATCAGGTAACTTTACCTGAACTGTCTCCCCAACTTTAGGGGGCCTAAGCTGGGCACAATCTCTGCTCTGTAGAATGAAAGAGAAGAGATGCTCATTCATTAAAAACAAGCAACTGGATGCTAATCATGACTAACGTCTAATAGAGATAGACTCACCACAATGTCTTCAGGATATGTATCATTGCTGAAGGGGAGCCATCATCGAACATGACCTCGTAAAATGTCTGGGCCGTGACCTGAGTAATACGTGAGCTGTAGTACCGGAGGTTTTTGTGTTTAAAGATCATCGTCTGGCCCACTTCTACAGTAATTCGCTTCTGCTAAATTTACTTTCTGTGGGGAGAAAAGAAAAACTTTTCAACGTTAATGGATCAATTATGTGACACATTTAATGACCAACAAATCATTAATCATCTTTAAAATACAAAAAACAACACAGGGTTTGTGCAGGTGTCACCAAGTCACAGGGCTAAACCCTAAGTGTTTTTACTTGTCCGGGTAAACAAAATCTAATTACTTGAATAATACTATAAATTAATGTGTCAAAAACAAGCAAACCATACATACACTTTTATTTTACAATATTACTTTAGTTTGACAAACTTTAAAAACTATAATAAACTAAATGTACCACAGTCTGTCCATGTCAGTGTCCTTACCATGGTCTATATCTTACATTGTCTATAGATACATGGAGAACTTACAAATGTTATTGTGAGGAACCATATTGTTAAATAGAGTTGAAAATAGAGTTTAGTTAAAGGTTTTATTGAGATGTATTGTTGGAGACTGTATGGCTGTTGGCCTAAATAGGTAGCTTTATATGGGCATTGGAAAATGAAGAACCATTTAAAATGATTTAAGACCTTCAAGTCAACATTTCAGTGAATTTAAGACTTTTTAAGGCCTAAAAATTTGTTTTTGAATTTAAAACCTTTTGAGACCCCACAGACACCCTGCAACCTTTAAATGAAACTAGAGAGAATCCCCATACATACAGCACATCAAATATTGTCAACAGAAGCTCTACCAAACATGATGCAAGACCAAAAGTCAATAGCAGAAATATTTAATATTGACTCAGATATTTGCAGACTGGTTTATTTTTTGTGCTGTTTGTAAGAGTAGCTTAATAATTAAATTAAAAACACATTTTCAAATAAAATAGTTTTGGAGATTTGGTTTCAAATGTTATTATTTTTACTGATATAACTTTTATTTTGTATTTTGTTGTAAGAGCGCGGTGAGTAATTCTCTGCTGCCTTCTTGTGGTTGGATTTAACTAAAACACTCACGTAATAAATGACAGAAACCATTTCTTGTTGCCATTCCTTTGCGTGAGCGAAGTAAACAATATTTAAACAAAAACATTTTTGGGACGTACTGTAAAAGAAAAAACATTCTATTTCGTCAGAAACGGAAGATTCTCCTTGACAACGAACAACAAAGAGGTTTCACTGTACGCCGAAAAATGATCACGGTAAATTTAACAACCCACATTATTTGTTTATAATCTGAAAGTTGCAAATAAATATTGTAATGAAAATGAAAAATGAAAATTCTCTAATACTTATTTTATATGTTTCTTATCGTGCTCCTATGTTGCTGAGTCACCTCAGTGCCAATAGGCAGGAAAGTTCCGTCACGGCACACCAATAAATTACCAAGGTAAATTCGTTAATTCACATTATTAATACATGATCTGTGTGTTACATATAGATTCTGCATCTGCATCATGGTCTTCTTTTGCTCATTTTTATTTTCTGTTTCTTGTATTTTTTCTGTTTTTGTACATCTATGCCACTGTTTGAGTCAACTCAAATGACAAATAGGCAAGAAAAAGATCACTGCACAACAATAAATTACCAAGGTAAATTCCTTAATTCACATTATTAATACACATTCTGCATCAAGTCCTTCTTTTGCTAATTTTTATTTTCTGTTTCTTGTTGTACATCTATGCCACTACTGTTTGAGTCAAATCATGACCTTGAACAAAAAAAAGAAAATGGCACACCAATAAATGACCAAGGTAATTCCTTAATTCACAATATTAATACACAATCTGTACGTTACATATAGATTCTGCATCTGCATCATGGTCTTCTTTTGCTAATTTTTATTTTTTCTGTTTCTTGTTGTACATCTATACCACTGTTTGAGTCAACTCAGAGAAAATCCTGACATTGAGCAAGAAAAAGATCACTGCACACCAATAAATTACCAAGGTAAATTCAGCAACCCACATTAATGCCTTATAATCTAAATGTTACATGTAAGTTTTATGCATCTATTTAATAAACATACTGTATCATGCTGATTCCTCTGAACAGTCTCTAATACTTAATTTGTATGCTTGATTGAGTCAATTCAGTGACAATGGCAAGAAAGTGGCAAGAAAAAGGTCACTGCACACCAATAAATTACCAAGGTAAATTCGTTAATTCACATTATTAATACACAATCTGTATGTTACATATACATTCTGCATCTGCATCATGGTCTTCCTTTGCTGATTTTTTCTTGTTTTTGTACATCTATGCCACTGTTTGAGTCAATTCAGAAAATTATGACATTGGGTAAGAAAAAGATCACTGCACACCAATAAATTACTAAGGTAAATGAATTAACTGACATTAATGCTTTATAATCTAAATGTTACATGTAAATTCTGCATCTATTTAATGAACATTGGTCTGGTTCTTCTGAAAAGTCTCTAATACTTATCTTGTCTGTGTGTTTGAGTCACTGCAGTAACAATAGGCAAGTAAAGGGTCGCTGACTGCACACTAATAAAACACCAAGGTAAATTCAATAACCCACATTTATGCTTCATAACCTGAATCTTACATATAAATTTTGAGTGTATTCAATAAACATTGTGCAGGTTTCTCTGAGCAGTGTCTAATGCTTATTTTGTCTGTTTGTTGTTGTGCATCTGTGCTGTTTGAGTCGATTCAGTGACAATGGCCAAGAAACTTCACTGCACACTAATAAATGAATACGGTAAATTCATAACTCACCCTTTTTATATGTTATCTGAGTGTTACATATAAATTCTGCCACCTTTTTAATTGACAATGTGTTTGTGCTTCGAACAATCGCTAATATTTTGTTTGTTTGTTTGTTTCTTGTGCATCTATACCACTGTTTGAGTCACCTCAGTGGCCAAGCCTGAAATGTCCTGACCCTAAACCCACATCAAGAATGAATATGGTAATTCAATAACCCAAAATATACTGCATAGTCTGAATGTTACATAAAAATACTGCATCTGCTCATGGTCTTCTTTTGCTAATTTCTAATTTTCTGTTTCTTGTTGTACATCTATGCCACTGTTTGAGTAACTCAGGGAAAATCGTAACATTGGGCAAGAAAAAGATCACTGCCACACCAATAAATTACAAAGGTAATTCAGTAACCCACATTATATGCCTTATAATCTAAATGTAAACATGTAAATTCTGCATCTATTTTTTTAAACATATCGTGCTGATTCTCTGAACAGTCTCTAATACTTAATTTGTCTGTTTGATGAGTCAATTAGTGACAATGACAAGAAAAAGTTCACGCTGGCACACCAATAAATTACCGAGGTAAATTCCTTAATTCCACATTATTAATACACATTCTGCATCAAAGTCCTTCTTTTGCTAATTTTTATTTTCTGTTTCTTGTTGTACATCTATGCCACTACTGTTTGAGTCAAATCATGACATTGAACAAAAGAAAGATAACGGCACACCAATAAATGACCAAGGTAAATTCTTTAATTCACATTATTAATACACAATCTGTACGTTACCTCTAGATTCTGCATCTGCATCATGGTCTTTTTTGCTGATTTTTTTTTTCTTGTTTTTGTACATCTATGCCACTGTTGAGTCAACTCAGAGAAAATTATGACATTGGGCAAGAAAAAAGATCACTGCACACCAATAAAGTACAAGGTAAATTCATTAACCCACATTAATGTCTTATAATCTAAATGTTACATGTAAATTCTGCATCTATTTAATGAACATTGGTCTGGTTCTTCTGAAAAGTCTCTAATACTTATCTTGTCTGTGTGTTTGAGTCAATTTGGTGACAATAGGCAAGTAAAGGGTCACTGACTGCACACTAATAAATGACCAAGGTAAATTCAATAACCCACATTTATGCTTCATAACCTGAATCTTACATATAAATTCTGAGTGTTTCAATAAACATTGTGCAGGTTTCTGAGCAGTGTCTAATGCTTATTTTGTCTGTTTGTTGTTGTGCATCTGTGCTGTTTGAGTCGATTCAGTGACAATGGCCAAGAAACTTCACTGCACACTAATAAATAAATACGGTAAATTCATTAACTCACTTCATTATCTCTGCATATTTTGAATTAACAATGTGTTTGTGCTTCTGAACAATAGCTAATATTTTTTTTGTTTGTTTTGTTTGTTTGTTTCTTGTGCATCTATACCACTGTTTGAGTCACCTCAGTGGCAACAGCCTGAAATGTCCTGACCCTAACCCACATCAAGAAATGAATATGGTAAATTCAATAACCCAAAATATTACTGCATAGTCTGAATGCTACATATAAATACTGGATCTGTTTAATTGACTTTGTGCTTGTCCTTCTGAACAATCACTAATATGTTTCCTCTCTCTTTATTGTTATGCATCACCGTTGGAGTCACCTCACTGACTACAGGCAAGAAATGTTATACTGCACACCACTGAATTAACACGGTAAATTATATAATGCAAATGATCTGACTGTGACTTAAAAATACTGTCTATTTAACTGACATTGTCCAAATCCTTCTGAACAATCACCAAATTTGTTTCTTGTTTTGCATATGTGACGCTTGTTGGAGTCACATCAGGGGCAACAGACAAGAATGGTCACAGCAATTACACAAACATGGTAAATTCAATAACTTATGAATGGTGCATACATTCATCTTCATCTTGCAGAATTTCCATCAAAATATTTAAATGCATTAAAAATGTTTAACATCTGTTGAAACGCATTACAGATTGTTTTAATGGTTGGAACAGATTTTCCAGTTTCATGTTGTGATGTCATGTTGTTAAATGAATGTAAGTAAAGTAAGTTAATTAACTCAAATGTTTCTTACAGTGACATCAGAATCCTTTTGATTGGAATACATTATGGGATTGATGGACAGATGGATAGAAGGACGCGTGGATAATGCTACACCAATGCAAGTTAAGTGACCGGTGCATTAAGGATCTGAGGATGCAGGGCAAAGTTGTATCAAAATTTGTCCTTGTGGATGTCTCAACCACTTAATGACAAATAAAACATTAGTCTTTGATCACCATTTTTTGTGCTGTTTCATTTTTTGTGGGAAAAAGATCCCGAAGGCAATAACAATTTGCCCCTTGCCCTAAGGCCTGTGCACAAAGCCGGTTTGTGTTTTTACCCAGGAAAGTTCAGGTTTAGTTTGAGCAAACTCTGAGTTTTTGTGCAAAAGAAGGTGGGTTGGTTTTGATCAAGTTTCGTTGACATCGTAACTTATGCTACATGGTTAACCTGCTCTGGAGAAGATCACAAACCCAAACTGGTTTAACTTTTATATCTGCTGATGTGCCCCTTCAAATACACAAGGTTCATAATTGCAGTAGATGAATCACATTTACATTACAAAATTGCATTTCTCTGCTGGGCCTGAGGGGAAAAAAGGAAACCATTGCAGAAGTTCTAATATTTTCCATTTTAAACACTAAATGCTGTGTTTTTTATGTTTGTTTTGTTTTGTTTTATAGTGTTTTGGGGTATAATGTATTCCATTAGGGCCACACAGATTATGCCACCCACAAAAGTCCAAAAATGTTCATTATAGAACCGAGTGACCATTACAGTTTCCATTAAAAGGCACCTATTTTGCCCCTTTTACAAGATGTAAGATAAGCCTTTGGCGTCTCCAGAATGTGTGTGTAAAGTTTCAGCTCAAAATACCCATCAGATTATTTATTCAGTGGTCGCACACTGAAGCTAAGCAGGGCTGCGCCCGGTCAGTACCTGAATAGAAAACGACGTGGAAAGCTAGGTTGTTGCTGGAAGTGGTGTTAGTGAGACCAGCAGGGGGCGGTCAACCTGCGGTCTGTGTGGGTAATAACACCCCAATATATTGATGGGTACTCAGTACTGCTCAGTGATGTCCTTTGAAAAAGAGTAGGGGTTTAACCCCGGTATCCTGGCCAAATTTGCCTACTAGCCTCTGTCCATTATGGCATCCTAACCTTCTCCATATCATAATTGGCTTCATCACTCTGTCTCCTCTCCACCAATAAGCTGGTGTGTGGTGTGCGGTCTGGTGCAATATGGCTGCCGTCGCATCATCCAAACCATCATTAGCCAACTAAGGTCGCAAGTTCCATCGTTACAAACATAGTTCATTGATTTGGTATTTCCCAAATCCATCGTTCCAATGAACATTGGCAAACTGCGTCGCAAACTTGTACACTAGCAACTACACCTCTGGAGCTGTAGTTAGAAACATAGTTTGTGCTGGTTTGTGCAGTGGAAATGAACATAAGATATTTATATTCGTGCACGAATATGTTATTTTTGTTTGCTCACAATTTGTGCTGCAAAAAATATTATTTGTAGGCCTAAAAATAATATTAGATCATTCAGAGGTCTCGTTGGTGTGCGTTTCATTTGTGCTGGATTTACCTATGAAAGTTTCGTTAGTGCTGCTTCTATTATTAAAATATTGAATATTGAATTAAAGATAATGCATCACCCCAGATGTAGCCTATGATTTTCTAAAGTATTTTAATTTGTTTGTGCTGATAGAATTTTCGTTTGAGATGCTTTATTTTAAACAACATCCAAGTGAGTGTTATGGACAAATCAAACGGCAATATTAAACAACAGAGGCATTTCGCACCTGTAGTAGCCTCTCTGTGAAAATATAGCGAAAAGAATACAATAAAATAGTGTTACATTCGTGAAGAAAAGCATTCAAATAAGTTTTATTTATAATGACATAAATTTGCAATGTTATTTTTAAACTCTAGGAAAATTATCTGTCGAATAAGCTTACGGTATAAATAATAATAATATTATTAATAATAATAATGATAATAATAAGATAACTATAAAAATAACAAAATATTACATGTTTGTCTTCTATTAAACTAAATCAAAATGGTCAAAATAACATCCTACATTCTGTGCTAAAACGCAGTGTTTAACAATTAAGTGAATGCAAATATTTTATATGATTATTATTATTAATAATTGTAATTAATCAACTTATCTGTAGAAAACGTTTGTGTGTTATATAGGCCTATAATCCCTTTTCCCATAAAATAAATATTGATTAAATAAGTCCACTAAAGCTGTTTACTCAATTGATTTAATCAAAAGTGGTAGGCCTACTTACCACAATATATATAAATAATATAAATATAATAAATATGTAAATTAGCATGCATGACCATGAAATCGAAAGTAAAGCAGGGTTGTAGCAAATTATCTTTATATTGGCCAAGCCCTTTTACTTTAGAAATTAAATCTGTCACAATGATGATCGGGCTTCATGCTTTTTCTGATACAAAAAAAGAAGGTCTCAGAATAACCTATATTGGCCTAGGCTATTTTAATATCTAAAAAATAAAGCGTCTCAAACGAAAATTCTATCAGCACAAACAAATTAAAATACTTTAGAAAATCATACATCTGGGGAGATGTTATTATTTTTAATTCAATATTCAATATTTTAAATAGAAGCAGCACTTAACGAAACTTTCATAGGTAAATCCAGCACAATTGAAACGCACACCAACGAGACCTCTGAATGATCTAATATTATTTTTAGGCCTAAACAGCACAAACGAATATGACACCTGTTTTGTGCGATTTAGAGGAAATAACGGGGCGGAAAGTGAAGTCGCGGCTCCTGAAGTGTTTTGATTAGGCAATATCTAAACAATAAACATAGATACAGTGTTTATTTTAACGGCACAAACCAGCACAAATCCAGCACAAACGAATGACACCTGTTTTGTGCGATTTAGAGGAAATAACTGGGCGAAAAGTGAAGTCGCGGCTCCCGAAGTGTTTTGATTAGGCAATATCTAAACAATAAACATAGATACAGTGTTTATTTTAACGGCACAAACCAGCACAAATCCAGCACAAACGAATGACACCTGTTTTGTGCGATTTAGACAACCTGGGGTGAAGAGTGACGTCACGGCTCCCGAAATATTTTGATAAGGCAATATCTAAACAATAAACATAGATACAGTGTTTATTTTAACGGCACAAACCAGCACAAATCCAGCACAAACGAATGACACCTGTTTTGTGCGATTTAGAGGAAATAACTGGGCGAAAAGTGAAGTCGCGGCTCCCGAAGTGTTTTGATTAGGCAATATCTAAACAATAAACATAGATACAGTGTTTATTTTAACGGCACAAACCAGCACAAATCCAGCACAAACGAATGACACCTGTTTTGTGCGATTTAGACAACCTGGGGTGAAGAGTGACGTCACGGCTCCCGAAATATTTTGATAAGGCAATATCTAAACAATAAACATAGATACAGTGTTTATTTTAACGCCACAAACCAGCACAAATCCACCACAAACGAATGACATCAGTTTGGTGTGATTTAGACAACCTGGGGTGGAGAGTGACGTCACGACTCCCGAAATATTTTAATTATATCTAAACAACGAAAATAGATAAAGTGTTTGTTTTAACGGCACAAACAGCACAAATCCAGCACAAACGAATTACATCAGTTTGGCGCGATTTAGAGGAAATGGGTGGAGAGTGACGTCACGGCTCCCGAAATATTTTGCTTATATCTAAAGGAGGAAAACAGATACAGTGTTTGTTTTAACGGCACAAACCAGCACAAATCGAGCACAAACGACCTGTGCTGATTTGAAGTCATTTGAGCAACATGGGGTGGAAAGTGACGTCACACGGTCAAAAAAATAATGCTTAATATCTCAGACCCCAAACCAGCACAAACACTCGTTTTTGCGGCACAAATCAACACAAACGTAGCACAAACGAATGGCATAGTTTTGGGCTTTATTTGTTTTATGGGGTGCCAACTTCACGGAGGTCATACGTTAATGCTTTTAATTTAGGTTATTTAGTATCTGTACTGTATATGACATGGGCCAGTTGGTTAGCACATTTCTGCAGAAAAAATACAATTTTCAAAAAATAAAAAATAAACAATATCCTTCTTAATAATAATCATCATCATCATCATCATTAATATTATTATTAAAATAGGATTTTTTTCATTTCCTAATAAATATTAAATTTAAATTTCTTAATAAATAGCCGAATTATTTATTTGTTTATATGATTTACATATGAGATTAGAATATGTGTTAGCTTTTGTTAGTGATTTTATGTTTTAGAAAAGAATATGTAATGTTCTCAATAATATTTGTAAAGGAAACACAGGCCCTATATGTGCCGTTTACATATATTTCAATTAATATGGAAAACGAGTGCATGTTTTTACCAAAACTATTTTTTTTTATGTATGTGCATGTAAAGCAATTTAATTTGCACAAAAAAATTATGGGGTTCTTCTCTAAAGAAGTTGTTAATTCACCTCTTTTACAGTGTCATTATGGGCGTTTTACGTTGGTGACGAGTGTTTCCCAAAACCCGTAATAAAGTCAAAGTTGTGTAATAAGTGAAGCTCCTGATGTTTGTGGAGTTGTTTAATGATGTTCTGCTGAGATCTTGAGAAATTATAATTTTATTGTGTAATTATTTTTATTAAAAAAAAGATTATTTAGAGTTTAATTCTCAGTTGATTTCATCTTTGGTTTTGGCTGTAATTTGTGTTTTCTTTCCTTCAGTGATTCTGCTTGTTAACAGTTGTTTATCAATAATTCTGAATCCTCCTTTAATTAGACACTTTATTATCTCATTAACTTCATCACTGCCTGAGTGTTCAACCCTCTGTAGTAAGCACCCTATTGAAGATTTTTTTTTTCTTTTTTTTTTTTATTGGGAGAATATGCACAATTACAGAATGTTTGCAAATATATAAAGATCCTCCACATTTTACTTATGCAAATAAAATTAAAACAAAATATTTCCTTCTATAATTATCGATTACAAGTAATTATATTACACTTACATGTAAAAATATTTTTCCTTGGTAAACTTACACAAAAGACAACAAAATATATACATAAACTCAAAAAAATAAATCACAGTATATAAAGGAAAATAATACCCCATACCAACATACCCCTCCCCCCGTCTGTTCTGTCTGTAGTGCACACCAGTAAGGAAGGTTACTGAAAATGGGAGCTGTCGTAGGATCTAGCAATATCCCCATCAAACAACTTTTCCATTCTCCCTTCCAAGTACCTTATGAACGGTTCCCATATTTAAAAAAAATTAAGCTTCTTATTCTGTAGATGGTACCGTATTATTTCTAAATGTATGTATTTGTGAGTTCACTGAGCCATAACTTGAAAGAGGGAGGAGATTTATTTTTCCAAAATGTCAGAATATGTTTTTTGGCTGTTAAAAGGCCATAGGAAACGATTTGTTGCTGAGACTTGGATAATCCAAGCTCGTGCTTTGAAACCCCAAACAAAATTAAAAATTCATCTGATCGATAGTTTGCTCTGGGATTTCAGAAAAGACATTAAATATTTTGCACCAAAAGTCCTGTAAGCTAGAACAGAAGGCATAACTATGAAGCAGTGATGCATCAAATATTTACATTTATCACATTTTGGAGAGACGCTTTGAAATATTTTAGAAAGCTTTGTTTTTGAGTAGTGCAGTCTATGTAGGATTTTGAATTGGATAAGATGGTGTCTGGAGTTTATGGAACAATTATGAATTTCTTCCAGACACTCTCTCCATGTTTCATTGGAAATCTCTGATCCTAGTTCGTCTTCCCATAACTTTTTGATCCAGAACTGAATATTTGATTTTAGTTTTTCTAAAAGAGGAGTAAAATTAGCTTCTTTTAAAAGGCTAAACTTCTTTGTCACGACTATTCCTAAATAAGTAAATCTATCAATGGCTAATTTAAATTGAAGTGGGTAAATTTGTGAGAGGTCCTTAAGACCGACTGCATGAGTTCACTTTTATTTAAATTAATTTTATAACCTGAGATTGAGCCAAATTCTTCAATAACTTTTAATATAACTGGAATACTAGTTGCAGGTTTAGTCACATATAAAAGAACATCATCAGCGTACAAAGAGATTTTGTTTATTGTGTTTTTAGTGTTAAGTCCATGAATTTTCTCGTTCAATTGAATTGTTTCCACTAGAGGTTCAATGACCAGGGCAAAAAGAGGCGGGGAGAGTGGGCAGCCTTGACGTGTACCCCTAAATAAATCAAAAGGAGGAGACAAAATTCTGTTTGTGAATATTCGTGCCCTGGGATTTTTATATAGAGTTTTTAGCCAAGAAATGAATCTTTCCCCTATTTAAATTTTTGTAGAAGAGCAAATAAATAAGGCCACTCTACCCAGTCAAAGGCCTTTTCGGCATCTAAGGATAAAATCACTAGGTCAGACCGGTCTGTCTGGGAGGAGTATAGAATATTAAACAATCGACGTAGATTGTTAAAAGAGTTACGGCCTGGGACAAAGCCAGTCTGGTCAGGTTTCTCTAGTTTTCCTACCAATGTGTTCATTCTGATGGCTATTGTCTTGGCTAATATTTTCTGATCCACATTAATGAGGGATATTGGCCTATACCCTCAACCTCTTCAGGATTTTCCCCTACTGAAGATTTTGCTCTGCGATTTAAGGGGTTAAATGTGTTCGATGAAAAATACAGACTGTGAAATGTATTTTTAACAGAAATATTCTGTAAACTGAATTTACGAATGTAAAATGTTAAAAACAGTAGATTACTGGCAACCACAGCTGCCAGTATTTTTTTGTAAAATCAAGAAAAACAACAGCAAAATACCATAAAACCTTTTTGTGTCACCATTGTGTAGGATAGTAGCGGCTGTGTGCAAGTCCAAGATGAAGTGGGAGTATCTGATGTTATGTTGCATCTTTTTTTATTTAAATGTAATGGTGTAGTTACTAATGCAGTGGAAATCTGTTTGTTAATTCCAGTCACACATGAACACAATAATGCATTTCAAGAGTTCACACTTAGCTGATGATCAATAAAGCGTAATTGGCATGCTGTCCCGGGAGAGAACCCTGAGCTTGTATATCCTCGAGCCCGGGGCTCCCTCCCATTAGAAGGGCGAGAGGGGAGTTCGAGCTCAGGAAGGTCTCGAGAACTCCACTGCTTGTCGCCGTGTGAAAAGTGTAAACTAAGGTTGTCTTAGGTAATAATTTAATTTAGTCAATTGGCTATGGTGTATGTTTTTGGACGGTGAGAAGAAACCTGGGGGAAACCCACGCGAACACGATTAGAACATGCAAACTCCGCACAGAAACGCTAACCGGCCCAATAGGAGGCTGAACCGGCGTTCTTGCTGTGAGGCAACAGTGTAAGTCACGGGCCGCCGTGTCGCCCTATAGGAAAAAGGGTGGAAGTAGGTGTGGAAGGGAGGAAACTTCAAGACGAAGATAACTGGAGTGAAATCTCTGGTTATTTATAGTGTGTCTGTAATCATCTAATAGGGCAGATTACGGAGCTGATAAGGTACCAGCCGTGTTGATCATAAGCACGTGATCCTCTCGAAATTAGTTTATAAATAAACCCACTTAATGACTTTGCATTATTTAAAAAGTTTTTTTAACTGATGTGTGTTCTCAATATCAATATGCTCAGATATATTACTTAGACATTTAAAATATTGCTTTTAATGCCATAAATGCCAATTAAAATGTAGTTGCTTTCTGCAAATAAAATAATTCACTCAAAAGTTTGTAAATTATCATTGCATCAGATAATGAATACATTTTCTCTTGTAAAAACTACAGCATATTTCTGTAAAAACAGCTTTACAGAAAAATTCTGTATTTTTTACAAAAAAGTTCTGGCAACCATAGCCGCCAGTATTTTTCCGTAAATTTTACAGATTTTTTTTTACTATGTAGCCTCCAGAATCTGCCAATTTTGGTGTTTGACTACAGTGTAGCTGTTTTTGTTCTCTGATGAGTCCACCTTCACTGTCTGTCCCACTTCCGGGAGAGATATGGTGTGGAGGAGCCCCAAAGAAGCATACCACGCAGAACGTTGATGCCCAGAGTCAAGCATGGGGGGGATCAGTGATAGTTTGGCATGCAGTATCATGCCATTCCCTAGGCCCAATACTGGTGCTAGATGGAGCATCAATTCAATTCAATTCACCTTTTTTTGTATAGCGCTTGTGTCAAAGCAGCTTCACATAGAAGATCATGGTAAATAGAAACAGTTTCAGTCCAGTTTTCAGTGTTTAAGTTCAGTTCAGTTTAGCTCAGTTCAGTGTGGTTTAATAGTCACTACTGAGTCCAAACACTGAAGAGCAATTCTTTCGATGCGCAGCTCTACAGGTCCCGAACCATGCAAGCCAGTGGCGACAGCGGCGAGGAAAAACTTCACCAATTGGCGAAAGTGAAGAAAAAAAACATCGAGAGAAACCAGGCTCAGTTGGGCACGACCATTTCTCCTCTGGCCAAACGTCTTGTGCAGAGCTGCAGTTTAGGTGACAGAGGCTGGAGAACACTGGACCTCAGCGAAGACTCGTCTGTCCCTGGAGTGTCACAGGAATCAGTCTCATGCTCTCCACTCCTCCATGACCACCACAGCAGCTGCTCAGGAAACGGCCTGGTCCAGGATTATGGAAACCTTGGGATCATCTCGTCAATGGTCATGGATCGAATCAGTGGCACTGCATTGTCTCTGAGGGCCTCGGGATGAGTATCCCCAGGTGGAAATAGAGAATAAAGAGAATAATTAGTGTTGCTGCTGTTCATAGTGTATATAAACGAGATGCGTGGAGCACATTCATGCATTATAATGTTCTGTGATGCATTGAGTGTATGCTTTACTAAAAAGATAGGTCTTTAATCTAGTTTTGAACTGCGAGAGTGAGTACTTATTTTTATCTAATTAATAATGTTTGAATTAATTCAGAAAGTTGTCTTTGAATGATTACACATCGCATGTAAAAACATTTGGAGGTGTGCTTGTTTCTCAACATTGCACATTTAATCAACTAGTGTTTCATTCATCACTGCAGTGTATGTTAAAGGGATAATTTTAGCCTGATTGCACGAGGAAACGTAACTATTTTACTTTTTGTCAGTTTAGTGGCTAATTAGTACAAATTTGTGCGATTTCATATGAATTAGCCACTAAACAAAAAGTTACAAATTGCCGTGATGTGTGGATAGTTCACACGTCGGTTATTTACTCATCCTCAAGTTGCTCCAGTCATGTATACATTTCTTGTGGGAATGTGGGTTTGAAACAACTTAAGGATGATTGATAGAATTGTAGTTTTTATTAAGTTTTAAATGTTTAAATGTTTTTTAAACTATCCCTTTAATAAAAAGGACTGCCAAGGACTACTGAAGTGTTCTGAAGGACCATGTGCACCCAATGGTTCAAACATTGTATCCTGAAGGCGGTGGTGTGTATCAGGATGATAATGCACCAATACACCAGCGAGACTGGTGACAGAGTGGTTTGTTGAACATAAAGTGAAGTTGAACATCTCTCATGGCCTGCACAGTCACCAGACCCAAATATTATTGAGCACTTTGGTGTATTTTACATTCATGCATCATACCGTTAAGTGATGCATTGAGTGTATGCTTTACTAAAAGATAGGTCTTTAATCTAGTTTTGAACTGCGAGAGTGTGTCTGAGCCTTGGACATAATCAGGAAGGCTATTCCAGAGTTTAGGAGTCATAAATGAGAAGGCTCGACCTCCTTTCTAGGTACTACCAGAAGCCCTGAGTTTTGAGATCTTAAAGAACGGGTTGGATTAAGTACTTGTCACCAGATTGCATTGTGTTTTAAAATGTTAATCATCAGATTAGTTACTTTTAAGAGATTATGTGATTAAACTACACCTTATTTACACAAAGCTGGCCTATTTACGGTTTACTCATTCTTCTTCTAAATAGTAATGTTTGTGTTAATTCAGAAAGTTGTCTTTGAATGATTACACATCGCATTTAAAAAACATTTGGAGGTGTGCATGTTTTCTCAACATTGCACATTTAATCAACTAGTGTTTCATTCATCACTGCAGTGTATGTTAAAGGGATAGTTTTAGCCTGATTGCACGAGGAAACGTAACTATTTTACATTTTGTCAGTTTAGTGGCTAATTAGTACAAATTCGTGCGATTCCATGGTACAATAATCAACTCGCGCTCTAAAACAGCAACCCGTGCTCTAGGATGTAAATGGAAAAAAAACTAATTTAGAGGTTTTTAGAATTGCGTACAAAGACAGTATGTCCAGCTATAGGAGGGCTCTTAAATCTGCCAGGGCCGAGCACCTCCGCAAACTGATTGAAAATAATCATAACAATCCTAGATTTTATTTAGCACCATTGCTAAACTAACAAATAATCGATCATCTTTGGAACAAAATGTCCCACCGCAAATCAGTAGTAGTGATGACTTCATGAATTTTTTCAGTGATAAAATAGAAGACTTTAGACAGAAAATAGAAAATGTTAAACTTCTGCACCAGCTCATACTCCAGATGCAGAAATATTTTCACTGAATCAAATAACCTACAATGCTCAAAATCATAGAACAGGAAGAGCTAGATAAGTTATAAATAGTTCTAAATCAGCTTCATGTATGTTAGATCCAATTCCAACAAAATTACTGAAAGAATTGCTACTGTTATAGGAGAACCTCTCCTTAATGTTATCAACTTTCTTTATCTTTAGGCCATGTTCCAAATCCTTACAAGCTAGCTGTTATTAAGGCTATTGTTAAGAACCACAACTGGACCCGAGCAACTTAGCTAATTATAGGCCTATCTCAAATCTTCCGTTTATGTCTAAAATACTAAAAAAGTTGTTTCTACTCAATTATGCTCCTTCTGCAGACAAACAATATTTTTGAAGTGTTTCAGTCAGGCTTCAGGCCTCATCACAGTACAGAAACCGCATTAGTAAAAATAACCAACGATTTACTCTTAGCTGCTGACCAAGGGTGCGTCTCAACTATTAGTTCTACTCGATCTTAGCGCCGCATTTGACACCATTGACCACAATTCTCATAGACCGCTTAAATTCTACAGGTGTCCAAGGTCAGGCCCTTCAATGGTTTAGGTCATACTTAGTGATCGTTACCAGTTTGTGAATATTAATGGACAGCTTTCACAAGTCAGGCCAGTAAAGTACGGGGTTCCTCAAGGATCAGTTTTAGGCCCTTTGCTGTTTACAATATACATGCTTCCCCTGGGAGACATTATTAGAAAACACGGGATCAACTTTCACTGCTATGCAGACGATACTCAATTATACATTTCAACTAAACCTGATGAGATGTCTGAACTGTCTAAGCTAACTGAGTGTATTAAGATGTTAAAGACTGGATGACAAACAATTTTTTCTCTTAAACTCAGACAAAACAGAATTATTACTTATCGGGCCTAAATCCTGTACACAGCAGTTCTCACAACTCGACCTGCAATTAGAGGATACAAAGTTTAGTGTTAGCTCACTACAAAAGATCTAGGTGTGATTAGACAGCAATTTAACATTCGAAAATCATATATCCCATGTCACAAAAACTGCTTTCTTTCATCTGAGAAATATCGCTAATTGCGAAGATTGCTATCTATATCAGATGCAGAAAAACTAGTCCATGCTTTCATGACTTCTAGGCTAGACTACTGTAATGCTCTGTTTGCTGGCTGCCCAGCATCCTCCATTAACAAACTTCAGCTAGTGCAAAATGCAGCTGCCAGAGTTCTTACCAGATCTAGAAAATATGATCATATCACCCCAATTTTATCCTCCTTACACTGGCTGCCTGTTAAGTTTCGTATTGAATTTAAAATATTACTCCTTACCTATAAAGCTTTAAAAATCTAGCTCCTGTTTATCTAACCAACCTCCTGTCTCGCTACAACCCAACCCGCTCTTTAAGATCTCAAAACTCAGGCTTCTGGTAGTACCTAGAATATCAAAGTCGAGTAAAGGAGGTCGAGCCTTCTCATTTATGGCCCCTAAACTCTGGAAGCCTTCCTGATAATGTCCGAGGCTCAGACACACTCTCGCTCTTCAAAACTAGATTAAAGACTATCTTTTAGCAAAGCGTACATCAGTGTAGCACATAGCAGTATGACGCATGATGTGCCCCACACAGGATTTTGCTTCTTGTTTTATACACTATGAACAGCAGCTACGCTAATTATTCTCCTTATTCTGTATTTCCACCTGGGGGTTTCATCCCGAGGGCCCTCAGACTATGCAGTGCCACTGATGCGATCCAAGACCAGTGACGAGATGATCCTAAGGTTTTCTGGACCAGGCCGTATCCTGAGCAGCTGCTGTGGTGGTCATCGTGGAGTGAGAGCCTGAGACTGACCCCTGTGACGCTCCAAGGAGAGACGAGTCTTCGCTGAGGTCCAGCTTCATGCGCCTAGACTGCAGCTCTGCACAAGACGTTTGGCCACAGGAGAAATGGTCGTGCCCAACTGAGCCAGGTTTCTCTCGAGGTTTTTTAAATCTTCACGTTTCGCCAATTGGTGAAGTTTTTTACTCGCCGCCGTCGCCACTGGCTTGCATGGTTCGGGATCTGTAGAGCTGCGCATCGATGGATTTGCTCTTCAGTGTTTGGACTCTCAGTAGTGATTATTAACCCACACTGAACTGAGCTAAACTGAACTGAACTTAATCTCTGAAAAACTGAACAGACACTGTTTCAATTCACTATAATCTTCCATGTGAAGCTGCTTGACACAATCTACATTGTATAAGCGCTATACAAATAAAGATGAATTGAATTGAATTGAATTTCATATGAATTAGACACTAAAACAAAAAGTTACAAATTGCCGTGGGATTGTGTGGATAGTTCACACTTCGGTTATTTACTCATCCTCAAGTTGTTCCAGTCATGTATACATTTCTTGTGGGAATGTGGGTTTGAAACAACTTAAGGATGATTGATAGAATTGTAGTTTTTATTAAGTTTTAAATGTTTTTTAAACGATCCCTTTAATAAAAAAATAATAATAATAAAAAAGGACTGCCAAGGACTACTGAAGCATTCTGAAGGACCATGTGCACCCAATGGTTCAAACATTGTATCCTGAAGGTGGTGGTGTGTATCAGGATGATAATGCACACAGCAAGACTGGTGACAGAGTGGTTTGTTGAACATAAAAGTGAAGTTGAACAGCTCCCATGGCCTGTACAGTCACCAGATCTAAATAGTATTGAGCACATTGGTGTATTTTGGGGAATGAGTCAGGAAACGTTTTTCTCCAGCAGCATCACGTAGTGACCTGAACACTATTCTGTGAGAAGAATGGCTCAAAATCCCTCTGGCCACTGTGCAGGACTTGTATCTGTCATTACACAGATGAACTGATGATATTGTTCCAAAAGAGGCCCGACCATACTAATGAATTATTCATTCATTTATTTTATTTTCGGCTTAGTCCCTTTATTCATCAGGGGTCGCCACAGCGGAATGATCTGCCAACTTATCCAGCATATGTTTCACGCAGCGCATGCCCTTCCAGCTGCAACTCATTACTGGGAAACACCCATACACTCTCTTTCACACACATACACTATGGACAATTAGCTTACCCAATTCACCTATAGTGCATGTGTTTGGACTGTGGGAAAACCGGAGCACCCGGAGGAAACCCACACCAACACGGGGAGAACGTGCAAACTTGACACAGAAATGCCAACTGACCAAGCTGAGGCTTGAACTAGTGACCTTATTGCTGTGAGGTGACAGTGCTAACCAATGAGCCACCGCGCTGCCCCACTAATGAATTATTGTGCTCTAAAATCAGGCCTTTCAGTTTCATTGTGCAACCCCTGTAGATGTGTAATACTTTTATTTGTAAATTACTTTATATAAAATTGGAATAATAATTAGTTATTCACAGTATGCAGTGTTACTGTTCATCTGTTGGACAAATCAGTTTATTTTAGGTCAATCTCAGTCTTATACATGCAAAAATAAAATGTGTGGTTATGCTTAGTAGTTTCTAATAATTTCGTTAATGAATATTTAATGTTTCTCTATTAACACAGATTCATTGTCATTTCCACAACATCCTGTCATTTCCATCACCACACAATTTAAATAAAATATTTTTAAAGTTCTCATCACACATTAAAAATGTTCATGCAATGTACAAATTCAATTTATTTATTTTCTTTTGAGCTCTTAACTAAATTATTATTAAATTTTAGAGTGTGACAGGTGTACAATCCAGCATTTGGTCTAAAGGGACTAATTTATTTCATTGACAAATGTATAATTATTGTATATATTATGGAAAGATTGGTTAAACTAGACACAAAAATGATTTTAGAATATTTTTGACTGCCATAATTTATTTCATTTTGAAATAAAAGCTGTATGTTGAGATGTGGTGGAAATGACATTTGTTCATTTCATGTCGGAAAAAATGTTAAATATTAACAATTTCTCTTATCTTAGTTTGTCCTCTTACAGATCTTAACTTCACAAAGCTAAAAGTGCCCGTAGTTGAAGAATATATAATTTTTTATATTTTTATGTATTTTTTAATCGCAAAATTGTTCACAAATTTCTGGAAATTACCACCACAAAATCAGTCATTTTTATTGCAAAAAGCACCAAAAATAAATCGTGAAAAACTAAGGGGTCTAAGCAGAGCAGCAGTACTTGATGTGACTAAGAGGGAATGTACCTGGTACATATATGAAGTGTTAGAGCCGAGATATTTGGCTCCATAAAGAAGTCCATCAGGTAACTTTACCTGAACTGTCTCCCCAACTTTAGGAGGCCTAAGCTGGGCACAATCTCTGCTCTGTAGAATGAAAGAGAAGAGATGCTCATTCATTAAAAACAAGCAACTGGATGCTAATCATGACTAACGTCTAATAGAGATAGACTCACCACAATGTCTTCAGGATATGTATCATTGCTGAAGGGGAGTTATCATCGAACATGACCTCGTAAAATGTCTAGGCCGTGACCGGAGTAATACGTGAGCTGTAGTATCGGTGGTTTTAGTGTTTGGAGATCACCGTCTGCCCCACTTCTACAGTAATTCGCTTCTGCTAAATTTACTTTCTGTGGGGAGAAAAGAAAAACTTTTCAACGTTAATGGATCAATTATGTGACACATTTAATGACCAACAAATCATTAATCATCTTTAAAATACAAAAAACAACACAGGGTTTGTGCAGGTGTCACCAAGTCACAGGGCTAAACCCTAAGTGTTTTTACTTGTCCGGGTAAACAAAATCTAATTACTTGAATAATACTATAAATTAATGTGTCAAAAACAAGCAAACCATACATACACTTTTATTTTACAATATTACTTTAGTTGACAAACTTAAAAACTATATAAACTAAATGTACCACAGTCTGTTCATGTCAGTGTCCTTACCATGGTCTATATCTTACATTGTCTATAGATACATGGAGAACTTACAAATGTTATTGTGAGGAACCATATTGTTAAATAGAGTTGAAAATAGAGTTTAGTTAAAGGTTTTATTGAGATGTATTGTTTGAGACTGTATGGCTGTTGGCCTAAATAGGTAGCTTTATATGGGCATTGGAAAATGAAGAACCATTTAAAATGATTTAAGACCTACAAGTCAATATTTCAGTGAATTTAAGACTTTTTAAGGCCTAAAAGATTTTTTTGAATTTAAAACTTTTTAAGACCCCACAGACACCCTGCAACATTTAAATGAAACTAGAGAGAATCCCCATACATACAGCACATCAAATATTGTGAACAGAAGCTCTACCAACATGATGCAAGACCAAAGTCAATAGGAGAATATTTAATATAGCAAATATTACTTGACTCAGATATTTGCAGACTGATTTATTTTTTGTGCTGTTTGTAAGAGTAGCTTAATAATTAAATTAACAAATTAAAAACACATTTTCAAATAAAATTGTTTTGGAGATTTGGTTTCAAATGTTATTATTTTTACTGATATTACTTTTATTTTGTTTTATTTTGTAGTAGAGCGCGGTGAGTAATTCTCTGCTGCCATCTTGTGGTTGGATTTAACTAAAACAGTAACGTAATAAATGACATCGCGTGAGCGAAGTGAACTATATTTAAACAAAAACATTTTTTTTGGACGTACTGTAAAAGAAACAACATTCTATTTCGTCAGACACGGAAGTATCTCCTTGACAACGAACAACAAAGGTGTTTCACTGCACACCGATAAATGATCACGGTAAATTTAACAGCCCACATTAATTATTCATAATCTGAAAGTTGCAATTAAATATTGTAGCGCTGAGAATTAAATGAAAATTCTCTAATACTTATTTTATATGTTTCTTATCGTGCTCCTATGTTGCTGAGTCACCTCAGTGCCAATGGGCAGGAAAGTTCCGTCACGGCACACCAAATTACCAAGGTAAATTCGTTAATTCACATTATTAATACATGATCTGTGTGTTACATACACATTCTGCATCATGGCCTACTTTTGCTCATTTTTATTTTCTGTTTCTTGTTGTATTTTTTCTGTTTTTGTACATCTATGCCACTGTTTGAGTCAACTCAAATGACAATAGGCAAGAAAAAGATCACTGCACAACAACAAATTACCAAGGTAAATTCCTTAATTCACATTATTAATACACATTCTGCATCATGTTCTTCTTTTGCTAATTTTTATTTTCTGTTTCTTGTTGTACATCTATGCCACTACTGTTTGAGTCAAATCATGACCTTGAACAAAAGAAAGATGACGGCACACCAATAAATGACCAGGGTAAATTCTTAAATTCACATTATTAATACACAATCTGTACGTTACATATAGATTCTGCATCTGCATCATGGTCTTCTTTTGCTGATTTTTTTCTTGTTTTTGTACATCTATGCCACTGTTTGAGTCAACTCAGAGAAAATTATGACATTGGGCAAGAAAAAGATCACTGCACACCAATAAATTACCAAGGTAAATTCAGCAACTCACATTAATGTCTTATAATCTAAATGTTACATGTAAATTCTGCATCTATGTAATGAACATTGGTCTGGTTCTTCTGAAAAGTCTCTAATACTTATCTTGTCTGTGTGTTTGAGTCACTTCAGTGACAATAGGCAAGTAAAGGGTCACTGACTGCACACTAATAAATGACCAAGGTAAATTCAATAACCCACATTTATGCTTCATAACCTGAATCTTACATATAAATTCTGAGTGTATTCAATAAACATTGTGCAGGTTTCTCTGAGCAGTGTCTAATGCTTATTTTGTCTGTTTGTTGTTGTGCATCTGTGCTGTTTGAGTCGATTCAGTGACAATGGCCAAGAAACTTCACTGCACACTTATAAATAAATACGGTAAATTCATTAACTCACTTCATTATCTCTGCATCTTTTGAATTGACAATGTGTTTGTGCTTCTGAACAATCCCTAATATTTTTTGTTTGTTTGTTTCTTGTCCATCTATACCACTGTTTGAGTCACCTCAGTGGCCACAGCCTGAAATGTCCTGACCCTAACCCACATCAATAAATGAATATGGTAAATTCAATAACCCAAAATATTACTGCACAGTCTGAATGTTACATATAAATGCTGCATCTGCATCATGGTCTTCTTTTGCTAATTTCTATTTTCTGTTTCTTGTTGTACATCTATGCCACTGTTTGAGTCAACTCAGGAAAAATCGTAACATTGGGCAAGAAAAAGATCACTGCACACCAATAAATTACCAAGGTAAATTCAGAAACCCACATTAATGCCTTATAATCTAAATGTAACATGTAAATTCTGCATCTATTTTTTTTAAACATATCGTGCTGGTTCCTCTGAACAGTCTCTAATACTTAATTTGTCTGTTTGAATGAGTCAATTTAGTGACAATGGCAAGAAAAAGGTCACGGCACACCAATAAATTACCAAGGTATATTCCTTAATTCACATTATTAATACACATTCTGCATCATGTCCTTCTTTTGCTAATTTTTATTTTCTGTTTCTTGTTGTACATCTATGCCACTACTGTTTGAGTGAAATCATGACCTTGAACAAAAGAAAGATAATGGCACACCAATAAATGACCAAGGTAAATTCTTTATTTCACATTATTAATACACAATCTGTACGTTACATATAGATTCTGCATCTGCATCATGGTCTTCTTTTGCTGATTTTTTTCTGTTTTTGTACATCTATGCCACTGTTTGAGTCAACTCAGAGAAATTTATGACATTGGGCAAGAAAAAGATCACTGCACACCAATAAATTACCAAGGTAAATTCAGCAACTCACATTAATGTCTTATAATCTAAATGTTACATGTAAATTCTGCATCTATTTAATAAACATTGGTCTGGTACTTCTGAAAAGTCTCTAATACTTATCTTGTCTGTGTGTTTGAGTCACTTCAGTGACAATAGGCAAGTAAAGGGTCACTGACTGCACACTAATAAAACACCAAGGTAAATTCAATAACCCACATTTATGCTTCATAACCTGAATCTTACATATAAATTCTGAGTGTATTCAATAAACATTGTGCAGGTTTCTCTGAGCAGTGTCTAATGCTTATTTTGTCTGTTTGTTGTTGTGCATCTGTGCTGTTTGAGTCGATTCAGTGACAATGGCCAAGAAACTTCTCTGCACACTAATAAATAAATACGGTAAATTCATTAACTCACTTCATTATCTCTGCATATTTTGAATTAGCAGTGTGTTTATGCTTCTGAACAATAGCTAATATTTTGTTTGTTTGTTTGTTTCTTGTGCATCTATACCACTGTTTGAGTCACCTCAGTGGCAACAGCCTGAAATGTCCTGACCCTAACCCACATCAATAAATGAATATGGTAAATTCAATAACCCAAAATATTACTGCATAGTCTGAATGTTACATATAAATACTGCATCTGTTAATTGACTTTGTGCTTGTCCTTCTGAACAATCACTAATATGTTTCCTCTCTCTTTATTGTTATGCATCACCGTTGGAGTCACCTCACTGACTACAGGCAAGAAATGTTATACTGCACACCATTGAATTAACACGGTAAATTATATAATGCAAATGATCTGACTGTGACTTAAAAATACTGCATCTATTTAACTGACATTGTCCAAATCCTTCTGAACAATCACCAAATTTGTTTCTTGTTTTGCATATGTGACGCTTGTTGGAGTCACATCAGGGGCAACAGACAAGAATGGTCACAGCAATTACACAAACATGGTAAATTCAATAACTTATGAATGGTGCATACATTCATCTTCATCTTGCAGAATTTCCATCAAAATATTTAAATGCATTAAAAATGTTTAACATCTGTTGAAACGCATTACAGATTGTTTTAATGGTTGGAACAGATTTTTCAGTTTCATGTTGTGATGTCATGTTGTTAAATGAATGTAAGTAAAGTAAGTTAATTAACTCAAATGTTTCTTACAGTGACATCAGAATCCTTTTGATTGGAATACATTATGGGATTGATGGACAGATGAATGGAAGGACGCGTGGATAATGCTACACCAATGCAAGTTAAGTGACCGGTGCATTAAGGATCTGAGGATGCAGGGCAAAGTTGTATCAAAATTTGTCCTTGTGGATGTCTCAACCACTTGATGACAAATAAAGCATTAGTCTTTGATCACCATTTTCCTTGTGCTGTTTCATTTTTGTGAGGGAAAAAGATCCCGAAGGCAATAACAATTTGCCCCTTGCCCTAAGGCCTGTGCACAAAGCCGGTTTGTGTTTTTACCCAGGAAAGTTCAGGTTTAGTTTGAGCAAACTCTTGAGTTTTTGTGCAAAAGAAGGTGGGTTGGTTTTGATCAAGTTTCGTTGACATCGTAACTTATGCTACATGGTTAACCTGCTCTGGAGAAGATCACAAACCCAAACTGGTTTAACTTTTATATCTGCTGATGTGCCCCTTCAAATACACAAGGTTCATAATTGCAGTAGATGAATCACATTTACATTACAAAATTGCATGTCTCTGCTGGGCCTGAGGGGAAAAAAGGAAACCATTGCAGAAGTTCTAATATTTTCCATTTTAAACACTAAATGCTGTGGTTTTTATGTTTGTTTTGTTTTGTTTTCTAGTGTTTTGGGGATATAATGTATTCCATTAGGGCCACACAGATTATGCCACCCACAAAAGTCCAAAAATGTTCATTATAGAACCGAGTGACCATTACAGTTTCCATTAAAAGGCACCTATTTTACCCCTTTTACAAGATGTAAGATAAGCTTTTGGCGTCTCCAGAATGTGTGTGTAAAGTTTCAGCTCAAAATACCCATCAGATTATTTATTCAGTGGTCGCACACTGAAGCTAAGCAGGGCTGCGCCCGGTCAGTACCTGAATAGAAAACGACGTGGAAAGCTAGGTTGTTGCTGGAAGTGGTGTTAGTGAGACCAGCAGGGGGCGGTCAACCTGCGGTCTGTGTGGGTCCTAACACCCCAATATATTGATGGGGACTCTGTACTGCTCAGTGATGTCCTTTGAAAAAGAGTAGGGGTTTAACCCCGGTATCATGGCCAAATTTGCCTACTAGCCTCTGTCCATTATGGCATCCTAACCTTCTCCATATCATAATTGGCTTCATCACTCTGTCTCCTCTCCACCAATAAGCTGGTGTGTGGTGTGCGGTCTGGTGCAATATGGCTGCCGTCGCATCATCCAAACCATCATTAGCCAACTAAGGTTGCAAGTTCCATCGTTACAAACATAGTTCATTCATTTGGTATTTCCCAAATCCATCGTTCCAATGAACATTGGCAAACTGCATCGCAAACTTGTACACTAGCAACTACACCTCTTGAGCTGCAGTTAGAAACATAGTTTGTGCTGGTTTGTGCAGTGGAAATGAACATAAGATATTTATATTCGTGCACGAATATGTTATTTTTGTTTGCTCACAATTTGTGCTGCAAAAAATATTATTTGTAGGCCTAAAAATAATATTAGATCATTCAGAGGTCTCGTTGGTGTGCGTTTCATTTGTGCTGGATATACCTATGAAAGTTTCGTTAGTGCTGCTTCTATTATTAAAATATTGAATATTGAATTAAAGATAATGCATCACCCCACATGTAGCCTATGATTTTCTAAAGTATTTTAATTTGTTTGTGCTGATAGAATTTTCGTTTGAGATGCTTTATTTTAAACAACATCCAAGTGAGTGTTATGGACAAATCAAACGGCAATATTAAACAACAGAGGCATTTCGCACCTGTAGTAGCCTCTCTGTGAAAATATAGCGAAAAGAATACAATAAAATAGTTACATTCGTGAAGAAAAGCATTCAAATAAGTTTTATTTGTAATGACATAAATTTGCAATGTTATTTTTAAACTCTAGGAAAATTATCTGTCGAATAAGCTTACGGTATAAATAATAATAATATTAATAATAATAATGATAATAATAAGATAACTATAAAATAACAAAATATTACATGTTTGTCTTCTATTAAACTAAATTAAAATGGTCAAAATAACATCCTACATTCTGTGCTAAAACGCAGTGTTTAACAATTAAGTGAATGCAAATATTTTTTATGATTATTATTATTAATAATTGTAATTAATCAACTTATCTGTAGAAAACGTTTGTGTGTTATATAGGCCTATAATCCCTTTTTCCCATAAAATAAATATTGATTAAATAAGTCCACTGAAGCTGCTTTACTCAATTGATTTAATTAAAAGTGGTAGGCCTACCTACCACAATATATATAAATAATGTAAATATAATAAATATGTAAATTAGCATGCATGACCATGAAATCGAAAGTAAAGCAGGGTTGTAGCAAATTATCTTTATATTGGCCAAGCCCTTTTACTTTAGAAATTAAATCTGTCACAATGATGATCGGGCTTCATGCTTTTTCTGATACAAAAAAAGAAGATCTCAGAATAACCTATATTGGCCTAGGCTATTTTAATATCTAAAAAATAAAGCGTCTCAAACGAAAATTCTATCAGCACAAACAAATTAAAATACTTTAGAAAATCATACATCTGGGGTGATATTATTTTTAATTCAATATTCAATATTTTAATAATAGAAGCAGCACTTAACGAAACTTTCATAGGTAAATCCAGCACAATTTTTTAACGCACACCAACGAGACCTCTGAATGATCTAATATTATTTTTAGGCCTACAAATAATATTTTTTGCAGCACAAATTGTGAGCAAACAAAAATAACATATTCGTGCACGAATATAAATATCTTATGTTTATTTCCACTGCACAAACCAGCACAAATTACCAAATTTTGGTTATATCTAAACAGCACAAACGAATATGACACCTGTTTTTGTGCGATTTAGAGGAAATAACGGGGCGGAAAGTGAAGTCGCGGCTCCTGAAGTGTTTTGATTAGGCAATATCTAAACAATAAACATAGATACAGTGTTTATTTTAACGGCACAAACCAGCACAAATCCAGCACAAACGAATGACACCTGTTTTGTGCGATTTAGACAACCTGGGGTGAAGAGTGACGTCACGGCTCCCGAAATATTTTGATAAGGCAATATCTAAACAATAAACATAGATACAGTGTTTATTTTAACGCCACAAACCAGCACAAATCCACCACAAAACGAATGACATCAGTTTGGTGTGATTTAAACAACCTGGGATGGAGAGTGACGTCACGACTCCCGAAATATTTTAATTATATCTAAACAACGAAAATAGATAAAGTGTTTGTTTTAACGGCACAAACAGCACAAATCCAGAACAAACGAATGACATCAGTTTGGCGCGATTTAGAGGAAATAGGGGTGGAGAGTGACGTCACGGCTCCCGAAATATTTTGCTTATATCTAAAGGAGGAAAACAGATACAGTGTTTGTTTTAACGGCACAAACCAGCACAAATCGAGCACAAACGACCTGTGCTGATTTGAAGTCATTTGAGCAACATGGGGTGGAAAGTGACGTCACACGGTCAAAAAAATAATGCTTAATATCTCAGACCCCAAACCAGCACAAACACTCGTTTTTGCGGCACAAATCCACACAAACGTAGCACAAACGAATGGCATAGTTTTGGGCTTTATTTGTTTTTATGGGGTGCCAACTTCACGGAGGTCATACGTTAATGCTTTTAATTTAGGTTATTTAGTATCTGTACTGTATATGACATGGGCCAGTTGGTTAGCACATTTCTGCAGAAAAAAAATACATTTTTCAAAAAATAAAAAATAAACAATATCCTTCTTAATAATAATAATCATCATCATCATCATCATTAATATTATTATTAAAATAGGATTTTTTTCATTTCCTAATAAATATTAAATTAAATTTCTTAATAAATAGCCGAATTATTTATTTGTTTATATGATTTACATATGAGATTAGAATATGTGTTAGCTTTTGTTAGTGATTTTATGTTTTAGAAAAGAATATGTAATGTTCTCAATAATATTTGTAAAGGAAACACAGGCCCTATATGTGCCGTTTACATATATTTCAATTAATATGGAAAACGAGTGCATGTTTTTACCAAAACTATTTTTTTTTTATGTATGTGCATGCAAAGCAATTTAATTTGCACAAAAAAATTATGGGGTTCTTCTCTAAAGAAGTTGTTAATTCACCTATTTTACAGTGTCATTATGGGCGTTTTACGTTGGTGACGAGTGTTTCCCAAAACCCGTAATAATGTCAAAGTTGTGTAATAAGTGAAGCTCCTGATGTTTGTGGAGTTGTTTAATGATGTTCTGCTGAGATCTTGAGAAATTATAATTTTATTGTGTAATTATTTTTATTAAAAAAAAGATTATTTAGAGTTTAATTCTCAGTTGATTTCATCTTTGGTTTTGGCTGTAATTTGTGTTTTTCTTTCCTTCAGTGATTCTGCTTGTTAACAGTTGTTTATCAATAATTCTGAATCCTCCTTTAATTAGACACTTTATTATCTCATTAACTTCATCACTGCCTGAGTGTTCAACCCTCTGTAGTAAGCACCCTATTGAGGATTTTTTTTTTCTTTTTTTTTTTTTATTGGGAGAATATGCACAATTACAGAATGTTTGCAAATATATAAAGATCCTCCACATTTTACTTATGCAAATAAAATTAAAACAAAATATTTCCTTCTATAATTATCGATTACAAGTAATTATATTACACTTACATGTAAAAATATTTTTCCTTGGTAAACTTACACAAAAGACAACAAAATATATACATAAACTCAAAAAAATAAATCACAGTATATAAAGGAAAATAATACCCCATACCAACATACCCCTCCCCCCGTCTGTTCTGTCTGTAGTGCACACCAGTAAGGAAGGTTACTGAAAATGGGAGCTGTCGTAGGATCTAGCAATATCCCTATCAAACAACTTTTCCATCTCTCCCTTCCAAGTACCTTATGAACGGTTCCCATATTTAAAAAAAATGTAAGCTTCTTATTCTGTAGATGGTACAATAATATTTCCAAATGTAGTGTATTTGTCAGTTCACTGAGCCATAACTTGAAAGAGGGAAGAGATTTATTTTTCCAGAATGTCAGAATAAGTTTTTTGGCTGTTAAAAGACCATAGGAAATGATTTGTTGCTGAGACTTGGATAATCCAAGCTCGTGCTTTGAAACCCCAAACACAATTAAAAATTCATCTGATCGATAGTTTGCTCTGTGATTTCAGAAAAGACATTAAATATTTTGCACCAAAAGTCCTGTAAGCTAGAACAGAAGGCATAACTATGAAGCAGTGATGCATCAAATATTTACATTATCACGATTTTGGAGAGACGCTTTGAAATATTTTAGAAAGCTTTGTTTTTGAGTAGTGCAGTCTATGTAGGATTTTGAATTGGGTAAGATGGTGTCTGGAGTTTATGGAACAATTATGAATTTCTTCCAGACACTCTCTCCATGTTTCATTGGAAATCTCTGATCCTAGTTCGTCTTCCCATAACTTTTTGATCCAGAACTGAATATTTGATTTTAGTTTTTCTAAAAGAGGAGTAAAATTAGCTTCTTTTAAAAGGCTAAACTTCTTTGTCACGACTATTCCTAAATAAGTAAATCTATCAATGGCTAATTTAAATTGAAGTGGGTAAATTTGTGAGAGGTCCTTAAGACCGACTTGCATGAGTTCACTTTTATTTAAATTAATTTTATAACCTGAGATTGAGCCAAATTCTTCAATAACTTTTAATATAACTGGAATACTAGTTGCAGGTTTAGTCACATATAAAAGAACATCATCAGCGTACAAAGAGATTTTGTTTATTGTGTTTTTAGTGTTAAGTCCATGAATTTTCTCGTTCAGTCGAATTGTTTCTGCTAGAGGTTCAATGACCAGGGCAAAAAGAGGCGGGGAGAGTGGGCAGCCTTGACGTGTACCCCTAAATAAATCAAAAGGAGGAGACAAAATTCTGTTTGTGAATATTCGTGCCCTGGGATTTTTATATAGAGTTTTTAGCCAAGAAATGAATCTTTCCCCTATTTAAATTTTTGTAGAAGAGCAAATAAATAAGGCCACTCTACCCAGTCAAAGGCCTTTTCGGCATCTAAGGATAAAATCACTAGGTCAGACCGGTCTGTCTGGGAGGAGTATAGAATATTAAACAATCGACGTAGATTGTTAAAAGAGTTACGGCCTGGGACAAAGCCAGTCTGGTCAGGTTTCTCTAGTTTTCCTACCAATGTGTTCATTCTGATGGCTATTGTCTTGGCTAATATTTTCTGATCCACATTAATGAGGGATATTGGCCTATACCCCTCAACCTCTTCAGGATCTTTTCCCCTACTGAAGATTTTGCTCTGCGATTTAAGGGGTTAAATGTGTTCGATGAAAAATACAGACTGTGAAATGTATTTTTAACAGAAATATTCTGTAAACTGAATTTACGAATGTAAAATGTTAAAAACAGTAGATTACTGGCAACCACAGCTGCCAGTATTTTTTTGTAAAATCAAGAAAAACAACAGCAAAATACCATAAAACCTTTTTGTGTCACCATTGTGTAGGATAGTAGCGGCTGTGTGCAAGTCCAAGATGAAGTGGGAGTATCTGATGTTATGTTGCATCTTTTTTTATTTAAATGTAATGGTGTAGTTACTAATGCAGTGGAAATCTGTTTGTTAATTCCAGTCACACATGAACACAATAATGCATTTCAAGAGTTCACACTTAGCTGATGATCAATAAAGCGTAATTGGCATGCTGTCCCGGGAGAGAACCCTGAGCTTGTATATCCTCGAGCCCGAGGGCTCCCTCCCATTATAAGGGCGAGAGGGGAGTTCAAGCTCAGGAAGGTCTCGAGAACTCCACTGCTTGTCGCCGTGTGAAAAGTGTAAACTAAGGTTGTCTTAGGTAATAATTTGGTTTAGTCAATTGGCTATGGTGTATGTTTTTGGACGGTGAGAGGAAACCGGGGAACCCGGGGAAAACCCGTGCGAACACAGGGAGAACATGCAAACTCCGCACAGACACGCTAACCGGCCCAATAGGAGGCTGAACCGGCGTTCTTGCTGTGAGGCAACAGTGTAAGTCACTGGGCCGCCGTGTCGCCCTATAGGAAAAAGGGTGGAAGTAGGTGTGGAAGGGAGGAAACTTCAAGACGAAGATAACTGGAGTGAAATCTCTGGTTATTTATAGTGTGTCTGTAATCATCTAATAGGGCAGATTACGGAGCTGATAAGGTACCAGCCGTGTTGATCATAAGCACGTGATCCTCTCGAAATTAGTTTATAAATAAACCACACTTAATGACTTTGCATTATTTAAAAAGTTTTTTTAACTGATGTGCAATGGTTCTCAATATCAATATGCTCAGATATATTACTTAGACATTTAAAATATTGCTTTTAATGCCATAAATGCCAATTAAAATGTAGTTGCTTTCTGCAAATAAAAATAATTCACTCAAAAGTTTGTAAATTATCATTGCATCAGATAATGAATACATTTTCTCTTGTAAAAACTACAGCATATTTCTGTAAAAACAATTTTACAGAAAAATTCTGTATTTTTTACAAAAAAGTTCTGGCAACCATAGCCGCCAGTATTTTTCCGTAAATTTTACAGATTTTTTTTTACTATGTAGCCTCCAGAATCTGCCAATTTTGGTGTTTGACTACAGTGTAGCTGTTTTTGTTCTCTGATGAGTCCACCTTCACTGTCTGTCCCACTTCCGGGAGAGATATGGTGTGGAGGAGCCCCAAAGAAGCATACCACGCAGAACGTTGATGCCCAGAGTCAAGCATGGGGGGGGATCAGTGATAGTTTGGCATGCAGTATCATGCCATTCCCTAGGCCCAATACTGGTGCTAGATGGAGCATCAATTCAATTCAATTCACCTTTTTTTGTATAGCGCTTGTGTCAAAGCAGCTTCACATAGAAGATCATGGTAAATAGAAACAGTTTCAGTCCAGTTTTCAGTGTTTAAGTTCAGTTCAGTTTAGCTCAGTTCAGTGTGGTTTAATAGTCACTACTGAGTCCAAACACTGAAGAGCAATTCTTTCGATGCGCAGCTCTACAGGTCCCGAACCATGCAAGCCAGTGGCGACAGCGGCGAGGAAAAAACTTCACCAATTGGCGAAAGTGAAGAATTAAAAAACATCGAGAGAAACCAGGCTCAGTTGGGCATGACCATTTCTCCTCTGGCCAAACGTCTTGTGCAGAGCTGCAGTTTAGGTGCCGGAGGCTGGAGAACACTGGACCTCAGCGAAGACTCGTCTGTCCCTGGAGTGTCACAGGAATCAGTCTCATGCTCTCCACTCCTCCATGACCACCACAGCAGCTGCTCAGGAAACGGCCTGGTCCAGGATTATGGAAACCTTGGGATCATCTCGTCAATGGTCATGGATCGAATCAGTGGCACTGCATTGTCTCTGAGGGCCTCGGGATGAGTATCCCCAGGTGGAAATAGAGAATAAAGAGAATAATTAGTGTTGCTGCTGTTCATAGTGTATATAAACGAGATGCGTGGAGCACATTCATGCATTATAACGTTCTGTGATGCATTGAGTGTATGCTTTACTAAAAAGATAGGTCTTTAATCTAGTTTTGAACTGCGAGAGTGAGTACTTATTTTTATCTAATTATTAATGTTTGAATTAATTCAGAAAGTTGTCTTTGAATGATTACACATCGCATGTAAAAACATTTGGAGGTGTGCTTGTTTTCTCAACATTGCACATTTAATCAACTAGTGTTTCATTCATCACTGCAGTGTATGTTAAAGGGATAGTTTTAGCCTGATTGCACGAGGAAACGTAACTATTTTACTTTTTGTCAGTTTAGTGGCTAATTAGTACAAATTTGTGCGATTTCATATGAATTAGCCACTAAAACAAAAAGTTACAAATTGCCATGAGATTGTGTTGGATAGTTCACACGTCGGTTATTTACTCATCCTCAAGTTGCTCCAGTCATGTATACATTTCTTGTGGGAATGTGGGTTTGAAACAACTTAAGGATGATTGATAGAATTGTAGTTTTTATTAAGTTTTAAATGTTTAAATGTTTTTTAAACTATCCCTTTAATAAAAAAGGACTGCCAAGGACTACTGAAGTGTTCTGAAGGACCATGTGCACCCAATGGTTCAAACATTGTATCCTGAAGGCGGTGGTGTGTATCAGGATGATAATGCACCAATACACACAGCGAGACTGGTGACAGAGTGGTTTGTTGAACATAAAAGTGAAGTTGAACATCTCTCATGGCCTGCACAGTCACCAGACCCAAATATTATTGAGCACTTTGGTGTATTTTGGGGAATGAGTCAGGAAATGTTTTTCTCCAGCAGCATCACGTAGTGACCTGAACATTCTGGGAGAAGAATGGCTCAAAATCCCTCTGGCCACTGTGCAGGACTTGTATCTGTCATTACACAGATGAACTGATGATCTATTGTTCGCAAAAAGAGGCCCGACACCATACTAATGAATTATTCATTCATTTTTTTTCAGTTGTAAATAGCATTTAGTTAAAGGTTTTATTGAGATGTATTGTTGGAGACTGTATGGTTGTTGGCCTAAATGGGTAGCTTTATATGGACATTGGAAAATGAAGACCCATTTAAAATGATTTAAGACCTACAAGTCAACATTTCAGTGAATTTAAGACTTTTTAAGGCCTAAAATTTAGTTTTTGAATTTAAAACTTTTTAAGACCCCACAGACACCCTGCAACATTTAAATGAAACTAGAGAGAATCCCCATACATACAGCACATCAAATATTGTCAACAGAAGCTCTACCAAACATGATGCAAGACCAAAAGTCAATAGGAGAAATATTTAATATAGCAAATATATTATTACTTGACTCAGATATTTGCAGACTGGTTTATTTTTTGTGCGGTTTGTAAGAGTAGCTTAATAATTAAATTAACAAATTAAAAACACATTTTCAAATAAAATTGTTTTGGAGATTTGGTTTCAAATATTATTTTTACTGATATGACTTTTACTTTGTATTTTGTTGTAGAGCGCGGTCATGGAGCGCGGTGAGTAATTCTCTGCTGCCATCTTGTGGTTGGATTTAACTAAAACACTAACGTAATAAATGACATTGCGTGAGCGAAGTGAACTATATTTAAACAAAAACATTTTTTGGACGTACTGTAAAAGAAAAAAACATTCTATTTCGTCAGACACGGAAGTATCTCCTTGACAACGAACAACAAAGGTGTTTCACTGTACGGCGAAAAATGATCACGGTAAATTTAACAACCCACATTAATTGTTCATAATCTGAAAGTTGCAATTAAATATTGTAGCGCTGAGAATTAAATGAAAATTCTCTAATACTTATTTTATATGTTTCTTTATCGTGCTCCTTTGTTGCTGAGTCACCTCAGTGCCAATGGGCAGGAAAGTTCAGTCACGGCACACCAATAAATTACCAAGGTAAATTCGTTAATTCACATTATTAATACATGATCTGTGTGTTACATATACATTCTGCATCTGCATCATGGCCTTCTTTTGCTCGTTTTTATTTTCTGTTTCTTGTTGTATTTTTTCTGTTTTTGCACATCTATGCCACTGTTTGAGTCAACTCAAATAACAATAGGCAAGAAAAAGATCACTGCACATCAACAAATTACCAAGGTAAATTCAGTAACCCACATTAATGTCTTATAATCTAAATGTAACATGTAAATTCTGCATCTATTTATTAAACATATTGTGCTGATTCCTCTGAACAGTCTCTAATACTTATTTTGTCTGTTTGATTGAGTCAATTCAGTGACAATGGCAAGAAAGTGGCAAGAAAAAGGTCACTGCATACCAATAAATTACCAAGATAAATTCATTCATTCACATTATTAAAAGACAATCTGTGCGTTACATATAAATTCTGCATCTGTATCATGGTCTTTTGCTCATTTTTATTTTCTGTTTCTTGTACATTTATGCCACTGTTTGAGTCAACTCAGAAAATCATGAGACTGGGCAAGAAAAAGGTCACTGCACACCAATCAATTACTAAGGTAAATGAATTAACTGACATTAATGTCTTATAATCTAAATGTTACATGTAAATTCTGCATCTATTTAATGAACATTGGTCTGGTTCTTCTGAAAAGTCTCTAATACTTATCTTGTCTGTGTGTTTGAGTCACTTCAGTGACAATAGGCAAGTAAAGGGTCACTGACTGCACACTAATAAATGACCAAGGTAAATTCAATAACCCACATTTATGCTTCATAACCTGAATCTTACATATAAATTCTGAGTGTATTCAATAAACATTGTGCAGGTTTCTCTGAGCAGTGTCTAATGCTTATTTTGTCTGTTTGTTGTTGTGCATCTGTGCTGTTTGAGTCGAATCAGTGACAATGACCAAGAAACTTCACTGCACACTAATAAATGAATACGGTAAATTCATTAACTCACCCTTTTACTATGTTATCTGAGTGTTACATATAAATTCTGCATCGTTTTAATTGACAATGTGTTTGTGCTTCTGAACAATCCCTAATGTTTTTTTTTGTTTGTTTGCTTCTTGTGCATCTATACCACTGTTTGAGTCACCTCAGTGGCCACAGCCTGAAATGTCCTGACCCTAACCCACATCAAGAAATGAATATGGTAAATTCAATAACCCAAAATATTACTGCATAGTCTGAATGTTACATATAAATACTGCATCTGTATCATGGTCTTCTTTTGCTCATTTTTATTTTCTGTTTCTTGTTGTATTTTTTCTGTTTTTGTACATCTATGCCACTGTTTGAGTCAACTCAAATGACAATAGGCAAGAAAAAGATCACTGCACAACAATAAATTACCAAGGTAAATTCCTTAATTCACATTATTAATACACATTCTGCATCATGTTCTTCTTTTGCTAATTTTTATTTTCTGTTTCTTGTTGTACATCTATGCCACTACTGTTTGAGTCAAATCATGACCTTGAACAAAAGAAAGATAACGGCACACCAATAAATGACCGAGGTAAATTCTTTAATTCACATTATTAATACACACTCTGTACGTACATATAGATTCTGCATCTGCATCATGGTCTTCTTTTGCTGATTTTTTTCTTGTTTTTGTACATCTATGCCAATGTTTGAGTCAACTCAGAGACAATTATGACATTGGGCAAGAAAAAGATCACTGCACACCAATAAATTACCAAGGTAAACTCAATAACCCACATTTATGCTTCATAACCTGAATCTTACATATAAATTCTGAGTGTATTCAATAAACATTGTGCAGGTTTCTCTGAGCAGTGTCTAATGCTTATTTTGTCTGTTTGTTGTTGTGCATCTGTGCTGTTTGAGTTGATTCAGTGACAATGGCCAAGAAACTTCACTGCACACTAATAAATGAATACGGTAAATTCATTAACTCACTTTTTTACTATGTTATCTGAGTGTTACATATAAATTCTGCATCTTTTGAATTGACAATGTGTTTGTGCTTCTGAACAATCCCTAATATTTTTTTTGTTTGTTTGTTTCTTGTGCATCTATGCCACTGTTTGAGTCACCTCAGTGGCCACAGCCTGAAATGTCCTGACCCTAACCCACATCAAGAAATGAATATGGTAAATTCAATAACCCAAAATATTACTGCATAGTCTGAATGTTACATATAAATACTGCATCTGCTTCATGGTCTTCTTTTGCTAATTTCTATTTTCTGTTTCTTGTTGTACATCTATGCCACTGTTTGAGTCAACTCAGGGAAAATCGTAACATTGGGCAAGAAAAAGATCACTGCACACCAATAAATTACCAAGGTAATTTCAGTAACCCACATTAATGTCTTATAATCTAAATGTAACATGTAAATTCTGCATCTATTTTTTGAAACATATCGTGCTGATTCCTCTGAACAGTCTCTAATACTTAATTTGTCTGTTTGAATGAGTCAATTTAGTGACAATGACAAGAAAAAGGTCACGGCACACCAATAAAATACCGAGGTAAATTCCTTAATTCACATTATTAATACACATTCTGCATCAAGTCCTTCTTTTGCTAATTTTTATTTTCTGTTTCTTGTTGTACATCTATGCCACTACTGTTTGAGTCAAATCATGACCTTGAACAAAAGAAAGATAACGGCACACCAATAAATGACCAAGGTAAATTCTTAAATTCACATTATTAATACACAATCTGAACGTTACATATAGATTCTGCATCTGCATCATGGTCTTCTTTTGCTGATTTTTTTTCTTGTTTTTGTACATCTATGCCACTGTTTGAGTCAACTTAGAGAAATTTATGACATTGGGCAAGAAAAAGATCACTGCACACCAATAAATTACCAAGGTAAATTCATTAACCCACATTAATGTCTTATAATCTAAAAGTTACATGTAAATTCTGCATCTATTTAATGAACATTGGTCTGGTTCTTCTGAAAAGTCTCTAATACTCATCTTGTCTGTGTGTTTGAGTCACTGCAGTGGCAATAGGCAAGTAAAGGGGTCACTGACTGCACACTAATAAATGACCAAGGTAAATTCAATAACCCACATTTATGCTTCATAACCTGAATCTTACATATAAATTCGGAGTGTATTCAATAAACATTGTGCAGGTTTCTCTGAGCAGTGTCTAATGCTTATTTTGTCTGTTTGTTGTTGTGCATCTGTGCTGTTTGAGTCGATTCAGTGACAATGGCCAAGAAACTTCACTGCACACTTATAAATAAATACGGTAAATTCATTAACTCACTTCATTATCTCTGCATATTTTGAATTAACAATGTGTTTGTGCTTCTGAACAATAGCTAATATTTTGTTTGTTTGTTTCTTGTGCATCTATACCACTGTTTGAGTCACCTCAGTGGCAACAGCCTGAAATGTCCTGACCCTAACCCACATCAAGAAATGAATATGGTAAATTCAATAACACAAAATATTACTGCATAGTCTGAATGTTACATATAAATACTGCATCTGTTTAATTGACTTTGTGCTTGTCCTTCTGAACAATCACTAATATGTTTCCTCTCTCTTTATTGTTATGCATCACCGTTGGAGTCACCTCACTGACTACAGGCAAGAAATGTTATACTGCACACCACTGAATTAACACGGTAAATTATATAATGCAAATGATCTGACTGTGACATAAAAATACTGTCTATTTATATATCTATATATTTATATATCTATCGATATCTATTTAACTGACATTGTCCAAATCCTTCTGAACAATCACCAAATTTGTTTCTTGTTTTGCATATGTGACGCTTGTTGGAGTCACATCAGGGGCAACAGACAAGAATGGTCACAGCAATTACACAAACATGGTAAATTCAATAACTTATGAATGGTGCATACATTCATCTTCATCTTGCAGAATTTCCATCAAAATATTTAAATGCATTAAAAATGTTTAACATCTGTTGAAGCGTATTACAGATTGTTTTAATGGTTGGAACAGATTTTCCAGTTTCATGTTGTGATGTCATGTTGTTAAATGAATGTAAGTAAAGTAAGTTAATTAACTCAAATGTTTCTTACAGTGACATCAGAATCCTTTTGATTGGAATACATTATGGGATTGATGGACAGATGAATGGAAGGACGCGTGGATAATGCTACACCAATGCAAGTTAAGTGACCGGTGCATTAAGGATCTGAGGATGCAGGGCAAAGTTGTATCAAAATTTGTCCTTGTGGATGTCTCAACCACTTAATGACAAATAAAACATTAGTCTTTGATCACCATTTTCCTTGTGCTGTTTCATTTTTGTGGGGAAAAAAGATCCGAAGGCAATAACAATTTGCCCCTTGCCCTAAGGCCTGTGCACAAAGCCGGTTTGTGTTTTTACCCAGGAAAGTTCAGGTTTAGTTTGAGCAAACTCTGAGTTTTTGTGCAAAAGAAGGTGGGTTGGTTTTGATCAAGTTTCGTTGACATCGTAACTTATGCTACATGGTTAACCTGCTCTGGAGAAGATCACAAACCCAAACTGGTTTAACTTTTATATCTGCTGATGTGCCTCATCAAATACACAAGGTTCATAATTGCAGTAGATGAATCACATTTACATTACAAAATTGCATTTCTCTGCTGGACCTGGGGGGAAAAAAGGAAACCATTGCAGAAGTTCTAATATTTTCCATTTAAAACGTTAAATGCTGTGTTTTTTATGTTTGTTTTGTTTTGTTTTCTAGTGTTTTGGGGTATACTGTATTCTATTAGGGCCACACAGATTATGCCACCCACAAAAGTCCAAAAATGTTCATTATAGAAACGAGTGACCATTACAGTTTCATTACAGTTTCCATTAAAAGGCACCTATTTTACCCCTTTTACAAGATGTAGGATAAGCCTTTGGTGTCTCCAAAATGTGTGTGTAAAGTTTCAGCTCAAAATACCCATCAGATTATTTATTCAGTGGTCGCACACTGAAGCTAAGCAGGGCTGCGCCCGGTCAGTACCTGGATGTAAGACGACATGGAAAGCTAGGTTGTTGCTGGAAGTGGTGTTAGTGAGACCAGCAGGGGGCAATCAACCTGCGGTCTGTGTGGGTCCTAACACCCCAGTATATTGATGGGGACTCTATACTCTATATGCTCAGTGATGTCCTTCAAAAAAGAGTAGGGGTTTAACCCTGGCATCCTGGCCAAATTTGCCCACTGGCCTCTGTCCATTATGGCATCCTAACCTTCTCCATATCATAATTGGCTTCATCACTCTGTGCAGTCTGGCGCAATATGGCTGCCGTCGCATCATCCAGGGGTGCGAAAACCATCATTAGTCAACTAAGGTCACAAGTTCCTTCGTTACAAACATAGTTCATTGAATTGATATTTCCTAAATCCATCGTTCCATTGAACATTCGCAAACTGCGTCGCAAACTTGAACACTTGTAACTACACCTCTGGAGCTGTAGTTAGAAACATAGTTCCTGGCTGTGTTCTATTCTCAGTTATCCCCCCTATGCCCTATTCATTTAGAACATTCTAACATTTAAACTTGGAATTATAATAAAAAGCATTAAAGTCACCACTCTTAAGTGTAATTTGCTCTTAAAGTATTTTTACAGTTAAATTTTAGTGGTCTTCATGTTTATAATTGCGTTCCCTTCGCAGTTCACTTTGGAAACATTGATGTCATTTTGAACACAGCCGTGTCTTATGACAAAAGCTTTAGGTGACCTATTATTTGAAAGGAATTTGTTACGTCTCCAAAGCTTGTGAAAACAAAAAACATAGCATACATTAATGCTTGTAATTTAGGTTATTTAATATCTGTACTGTATATGACATGGGTCTGTTGGTTAGAACATTTCTGCAGTAGTTTGCATGTCAAATTGTAAAAGTACACTTTTCAAAAAATAAAAAATAAACAATATCCTATTTAATAATAATAATAATCATCATCATCATCATCATTAATAATATTATTATTAAAGTAGGATTTTTTTCATTTCCTAATAAATAAAAAAAATTAAATTTCATTTCTTAATAAATAGACGAATTATTTGTTTATATGATTTACATATGAGATTAGAATACGTGTTAGCTTTTGTAAGTGCTTTTATGTTTTAGAATAGAATATGTAATGTTCTCAGTAATATTAGTAAAGGAAACACAGGCCCTATATGTGCCGTTTACATATATTTCTATTAATATGGAAAACGACTGCATGTTTTTACCCAACACTAATATTGGATTTTTTTTTTTTAAATGTGTGTGCGTGTAGAGCAATTTAATTTGCACAAAGAAACTATGGGGTTCTTCTCTAAAAAAGTTGTTAATCCACCCCGTTTACAGTCATTATGGGCGTTTAACGTTATAACTAACATGGTTCAAATGATGGATCTGCGACAGAGAAACTACGGGTTTTGGAAAACACTCGTCACTACATCGTTCTTTTCCCAATCTATGCATCATACTATGATAGTTCAGGTGCGAGTTGCGTCGTTGTTTGGGAAACACACCCCAGGTGGATGCTGCACATTGGTGGTGCATTAGGAGATTCCTCCCAAAAATGTGTAAAGCGGCCATGGTGATTATAGCGGTTAAGCATTAGTTAGCGATTTTACTGTCTTATGACTTATTACAAACATGCTGTTTTAAAAACATGTTAAACTTATAAAAATCACAGAGAGTTGTAACATATTTGAATCCCAGTTTATTCGCAAAAAAAAATGTTCTTTGGACATGTGTATACATGTTATTATAGAAACATTGCGCCTCTCAATCAATTCAGTGGTCTGGGAAAAACCGCACTCCTACATCACGTCGCGGTGGGCCTCAAAATCTCTGGGATTTGGGTCCTATTTTAACATCAGCAAATTAAAAAAAAACACTTGTGTTTCTATCACTACAATATGGCAGTGGACACAATTTACCTACACACAGTTCTGTCCAAACATTGTACAAAAGTTGATTTTCATCATAGGTGCCCTTTAAATCCACTGCAATTCCCGTAAACCAACACATTTTATGAGTTTATTGTTCATATTTTTATTCTTATTAATATTTACAGCATTTAAGACGGCTTTATTATGATAACAATCAGTCCTAATTTCAAACATAGTTTCAAAAGGCATGCATTTGCTTAAATATTTGCCTTTATACACATTTTGGCTTAACAATAGATTCTGTAAAAGTAATTTTTAGAAGCAGCCTGAAACTAAAGGAAAAGATAAATAATGGTTGTAATATGATTAAAATGATATTTTATGATATTGACCTTGACTTTATTACTTGCACCTGACCGATTTTACCGATTACTACTAGTCTGAATTCTGGTTTTGAATTGGTTACTATCAAAGATGAAAATTTTTCTGTTGCTATTGGAAGCTATAATCAATTAATGCCAATAATGTATATCAATTAATACATACAGTGCAGTATTGATCAGCTATATAAATAATACTGAGCCATTTCATCAACTGAGGAAAAGTCACAGGTCACAAAGCAAACACTTCTTTATTTATTTATTTTTTCAGCAGCACCACATAGAGAAAAAAGGATGCCAAATGAATACAGACATCAATATTTAAAGTAAAAGGTGACATGTGCTTTGCTGGACATCAGTAGCATGTTTTTTTATTTATACACGTTTAAGCTCAACGCTAATAATAACATTAGTGACTAGGAATGGTGCATGAGGGTACACGACAAATCATTTACAAAAAAGCATGCAGGTGAAATTAGTCTCAGCAGTGATGGGAAGGAAATTACAAGAGTACAGATGATGCTACACAATACCATTCGAGGCTAGAAAAAACCTCTGAAATATAGCAGGAAAACTTCTAATTTAGAAAAACATTCTTGTCCCTGACATATGAGACCACTTTTGCCGCTTTGAAAAATCATGATCTCAGTGATGTACAATCTTCAAACATAATTGAAAGCAGCTCCTTTTCTTATTTAAGGGTTCTTTTAACTCCATTAGTTGGCTTTACTGCGAGTTTCTGACAACCTGGCAAAGGTTCGAGGACTGATATGGGCAATGTAATCTGTCTGGAATCGAGAATTTGGTGTGCGTCGTCTTTTCCTTTCACCTTGTGTGGTGAAGAATGCATCCTGGAAACGCATGCTGGATGCAGTGGACTGCAAAGCAGAAACACAAATACGTCAACACAGCATTCATGAAGAAGGTCAAACATTTACAGACCACTTGTTCGTTTTTAACCAGAGTGAACATAATTGGCTGCAGTTCACATAATGTCCACCGGGGCCGTTAATAACATTCATTCATTCATTTTCCTTCAGTTTAGGGCCCTATTATACACCCGGCGCAATAAGGCGCAAGATGTGTTTGCCGCAATGTGTTGCTATTTTCAGACCAGCGCAACCCTAATTTTCCCGTTTTGCATCACGTTGTTTAAATAGCAAATCCATTTGCGCCACTTTGTGGACTCATGGGTGTTCTGGTATAGAAAAGAGGTGTGTTAAGGCGCATTGTTGGTGCGTTGCTATTTTGAGGAACTAAAATTGACTGTGCTTAATACACACAGGATGTACAGCAGTCCACAAATATCTTTACAAATGAAAAAGTATTAAATTAAAGGATTAAAATGTTACAAAAACTATTATTTTCTACATAATTATAAAAACCACTAGCTCCATGCCTTCTTCATGTCGGGGGCTTTTTTCAGTTTTTTCACGACAACTTGCTTTTGTATAATGTTATTATTAGTATTATTATTTATTATATGCATATTTATATTTGTTTTATTAAAAAACAAGCTTAGATTTGTCTACCTGTCGGGTTTTGGACCATATGGGGCATAGGACGTGTGTTTTGATATAACTTTTTTGACCACACTTGGAAATTAGAACTGAATTTAGAAATAGTTTTGAAACAAATCTTTGCGCTTAACAAACAAAATTAATTACGTAATGGATGTCTGTGCGTACAACAGAGAGAAAGAGAAAGTAAAGAGACCGATTGGAGAATGTTTGTTCTTTATCTTTTTATCTATCTCATTTTCTTGCTATTGAAGTGTTCAGTTTTTCCACTTACAAAGTCCGCCATGTAAATAGCAAATGCGCCATAGCGCGACGCAACTGACTCCTAAAGGGAATGGGAGATGAGACTCTGATTGGTTTATTCTTAAAACACACCTATAACTCATTAAGAGAATAAGCTCAACCCTGTTAGACCATGTGCTGCGGCGCAAAGCGTATTTTTCCATCCTTAAAATAGCAAAAGTGGATTCTGATACGCCCTTAATGCTTTTGCGCCATGCGCTTTAGACTTTGCACCTAGACCGGAATTTGTTTTACACAGCGGATGCCCTTCCAACAGCAACCCAATACTGGAAAACACCCATACACACTCATTCACACACACACACACACACACATACACTTCGGCCAATTTAGTTTATTCAATTCACCTATACCACATGTCTTTAGACTGTGGGAGAAACCGGAGCACCCGGAGGAAACCCACACGAACATGGGGAGAACATGCAAACTCCACACAAAAATGCCAACTCAAGACTCAAACCAGTAACCTTCTTGCTGTGAGGTGACAGTGCTAACCACTAAGCCACTGTGCAGCCATTGTTAATAACAATAATTTCTAAGGCCCTGTTTGCTTTTGGTATTAAGATGCGTGTTTGTAACAGCACTGAGGTGCTCACGACAACATGTTTAAATCTGGCATAAGGTAATTTGCCGTTCATTTCCCTCTCTCTGCTCCCCATGCATTCCTGTCTCCACACTACGGTCTTATAAAATAAAGCTTAAAAAGTAAACATTGAAAAAATGCCTTTAGTCAATAACAATTTTATTAATCAACAAAAAAATTACTGGATCTTACCAAAGTTACCCAAAAGTAAAACCTGCCTGTCTTTTACCATTCTCTTAATAAATACTGCGTTTGGATACTGCGTCTTCATGTCTCCTCTTTCCCAACGCAAGAGCATGTGTCAAATCCAGCCCACTTAAAAATTTTATGTGACCCACGTGAACATATGATTCACACCACATGCAAATTTAGTTATTCGTGTGAGTAGATTGAATACAAAGCCAATTAATGTGCAGAATTTGCTTGAGTTGCATCTTCTGTACAAGTTCAAGATGTTCAATTTTAACATAAAACTATCTAGAGCGAGTGACACGGTGCTTTTTACCGTAAATTGACTATATACGACCACATGTGCGGTCACACTACAACAGCAATCCGGTGGAATGCATTTTCGACCACATCAAGTGGACGAACTCAAAACGTTTCGCACATCTTTCACACCAGTACTTAGCATTATCCACTTGTGTTCAGATTGACAAAAACACATCTTAATATCAGGTGTTAACAGGGCCTAAATTACACAAATACAAATTAATCAAACTTTATGAACATTCAATTATGTACTCGAATTTATCAAGGTCACTTAGTTCTATTTTAAGTTATTCTAACAGGAGTAAAAGAGCAGTTTTTAAGCATACTTCACAAGTCACATAAATTCTGAAGAACTGTATAAAAACCTATATGAAATATTTGAAGAAGAACACTGATCAGAATTAGCACTTTCAGATACCTCCAAGTTATTGGTGTTAATCTGGCATTGAGTGGTAAATTGAAAACTTTAAGGTGTTTTTCTCTAATGTTGATCTCCAAGCTCACACCTTTATGTGAAAACTCACCAAACGACCTTTAACTTTTTTGGGCAGGTCTTCATTGAGTGTGTAAATGTCCTCTCGCTTTGCCAATACTTGGGATCCATCTTCAAACTCCACCTACAAAATAAAACACAGAACTCAGCATGAAGGATAGATTAGTCAAGTAATAGCAGAGCAGCAGTACTTGATGTGACTATGAGAGAATGTACCTGGTACATATATGAAGTGTTGGAGCCAAGATATTTGGCTCCATAAAGAAGTCCATCAGGCCACTTCACCTGAACTGTCTCCCCAACTTCAGGAGGCCCAAGCTGAGCACAGTCTCTGCTCTGTAGAGCGAAAGAGAATAGATGCTCATTCATTGAAAACAAACAACTGGATCCTAATCCTAACTAACGTCTAAAGCCCTGGTCAGATCACACGATTTTGTCAAGATTTCGGCAACATTTCCTTGACGTAGGGTGTTGTGGGGAGTTGTAAACGACAAATGGGCATCGTGACACAAGATTTAATCGTTTCTTCTCCTGTAATGTGGCATAGTTCACGACAACCAATACCATGTCTGCGACGCCTCATGACACCATCACAGAAAGCCTAGCATGTTAAATTTTTTCCCTAATCTTCGCAACGAGTTCCATCAAGTGGGTGACACTGGGGAATTGGAGCACATAATTTCTCAGTTATATCCGCGGGTGCTGCTGTTAATCCGTGGGTCAGGTAATCAAAAAAATAGGCTGCATATTTACTTATGGGTGGGTCTCGGGTGGATAAGATTAATCATTGGTTGTGCAAACTTTAACTACTTTCTCTAAAATATTAAAGTGTTTTAAGCTATTTTATTTGACAGACTGGCACAAATATGCAGACATCTCAAGTCTTACAATGAGTTCTCTCAGCCTTCCAACCGAGTTTGTTCTTCCGAGGTAATCTGGAAACACGTCCAGTGCTCCTAATACATTGTAAAAGCCTGTCCTGCTTATTCAAATTGCTTGATTAAACAAATTAAATTGAAACTCACTGGCAATAGATGATTTTGTCATTAAAAATGAAAAGAGTTTAATATAAGTTCCACAGCGGGAGGGGAATTTTAATGCTATGTGGAAAAACTTCCACTATGGGGATTTTGCCAGAAATCCAATCATCTGAAACAGTAATAAAATAGGCAAATGAAATGCCAATGAATTGGCGGCGTCAGCGTATGCAGCTGGCAGCAATTACAATCAGTTGTGTATAAAGATGCCAGCCACGCAATGCTAAGTACCTTTTTGCTTTCAGAGCCTTACAGTACTGAGAGAGTCTTTGGTTCCTTCATCTCCAACTTCCTTCAAGAGAGAGAGAGAGAGAATGAGAAAAGCTGCCGGCGTTCAACAGGCTGTTTTCTCCTGTTGCAGAGTGTGTGACAATGCAGTGGCAGACGGTCAAGCTAGGTCCTTTCTCCCATCCCTGGGCATTCTCTGGTCCGGTTCTTCTAGTGTGGTTTGTATAAGAGCAAGTTTCCTAAAAGAGCAACACGGTCGTGCAGCGCGTCTTTTTAAAGATGTTGTTCCGTTTCTGGATGCGGTGGCCCCCATTCCCCAGATGATGGGCACAAGCACTGTGTTGCATGTTCGAGGGTCCAGCATGTTAATGCGGTGAATGCGGGCAGTGCATGCCATCACTGCGATGGCATCTCAGTTGCCCAACTAAGATCGTGGCTCGCTCTTGCAAAAGGGTGAACCACCCCTGTTGTCCCCCCACAAGTAGACTGGCACTCCTCAGCACACTCCATCCAAGCTTCAAGTGAGAGAAGCGCTCCATCCTCGTGGATGGTCACCCTCTCACTCGATGACACCGAGGACCAGATGTTCATTGCTACATCGGAGGGTGGGGTGTCATTATCTGAAGAGGATCCAAACCCGCTTCCTCCCTCCAGGGTGGTGAGCTAGGCGATAGCTCTAGAGGCAAATATGATGGCCATGCTTTCCCGGGCTGCTTCGGCTGTGGGTCTGGAGATAGTTTATCCCCCAGTCCCATGGCTGAACCGACTAAATGGGTGCTACGTTGAGGCAAAGAAGAAGGCTAAGCCTTCTAAGCCTCACATGCCCTTTTTCCCGGAAGTGCACAGTGAGCTCACACAGTCTTGGAGGGCACCTTTCTCTGCCCGATCTGCTTGCGCTTCCACTCTCACCACCCTTGACGGTGGAGCAGCCAGGGGGTATGAGGCGATTCCCCAGGTTGAGGTCAATCTATGTCCGTGTGGTGCCTCTTCCTGACGTGGTTAGCCTCGTCTTCCGTCCAAGGCATGTAGGTTATCAGTGTCCTTCGAGGCCAGAGCTTACACCACCGTGGGCCAGGCTGCTTCTGCCCTGCACGCAATGGACACATATCAGCGTTACCAAGTGCAGGGTGGTCCCAAACCAGGCCTGATAGCAACCGACTACGCCATGCGTATCACCAAGTCAGCTGCACGTGCCCTGGGAAGGACGATGGCCACTCTAGTGATCCAGGAACGCCACCTCTGGCTAAACCTGGCTGATATGTGTGACATTGACAAAGTTCACTTTCTTAACGCACACATATCCCAGGCTGGCCTGTTTGGTGACACCGACAGTGAATTCACCCAGGAATTCACTGCGGTGAAAGAGCAGTCGTGTGAGATGGATGAAGTCATCTATCAGTGGGTTCGTAAGCCCACTCCCATCGCTGAACCATCCACCTAGGCTGCTCCTCGCCGAGGTCGCCCGCCTCAGAACCCTGTGAGGAAGGTGAGAGTAAATCTCTTGCCCCGTGCTCTTCTGCGGGATCCCATTGCTCCCTGGCTGAGCTCTCCCACTCTGTGCTGTCCCACCGCTAGTGCGTCAACGATCGTGCCGATGATGCCACTTGCGTGAGCTCCGCCAGCCTGATTAGCGCTGCCTAGCATGTTACATTGACTCATTTGCACGATCAGACTCTGCTATGCGATTCAGTTCACCAAACAGCCTCCCAAGTTCACGGGCGTGTATTTCACCAGGGTCAGCCCTGTGTCTGCCCCTGTCTTGTGCGAGGAGATTGCTGTCCTCCTGGCGAAGGATGCAATTGAGCCGGTCCCTCCATCCGAGATGAGGAGCGGGTTTTACAGCCCGTACAGCCCAAAAAAAGTGGTGAACTACAGCCAATCCTAGACCTGCGCATTTTGAACCGCTGTCTTTACAAGCTGGTATTCAAAATGATCACGCAGAGGCGCACTTTCCAGTGTGTCCGGCCTCAGGATTGGTTTGCAGCAATAGACTTGAAGGACGCATACTTTTTATGTTTCTATTCTTCCACACCACCGCCATTTCCACGGTTTGCATTCGAAGATCGAGCTTGGCAGTACAAAGTACTCCTCCTCAGGCTCTCTCTGTCTCCACAGGTTTTCACCAAGCTTGCGGAGGGTGCCCTAGTGCCCCTTCGGCTTGCAGGCATCCGCACACTCAATCATCTCGACGACTGGCTGATTTTAGCTCTCTCGCAGGATCATTTGATTATGCACCGGGACAGGGTGCTCCATCACCTGGACCTGTTGAAGTTTCTGGTCAAGAGCAACCTCGCCCCCGTGCAGAGCATCTCTTTTTTTTGGGGTTGGAGCTGGACTCGATCACCATGACGGCACGCCTCTCCTGAGAGCTGATGCTGACCTTTCTGAGAGAGTTCGACAGGAAAACTGTTCTCCCTGAAAATATTTTAGAAGCTCCTGGGGCATATGGCATCCGCAGCCGCTCTCACGCTGCTCGGTTTGCTCTACATGAGACTGCTTTAGCATTGGCTTCACGATCAAGATCCCAGACACACATGGCCCTGTCCCTGAGAAAGAAGGTCTTTCCTCAAAGGGATCTGCCAGGGAGGGGTCGTCGCTAGGAGAGAGCTCTGACATCCAGGTCCGGTTGGGCCAGAGGGGCGCAACTAGCAATACCTGCTCCTCATCCTCCCTGCCTTTGCACAGTATCTGTGCGAGTAGGCTCACTAGGGAAAACTCGTGTTTGCGCATGCCCCGAGGCCAGCTGTGAGCCAGTGCGTCCGTGCCGCCCATATGAGCTGTACAGATCTGGGGTGGAGCCTCCATTCTCTCGGGCGCGCACCGGGTTATTGTCACTCTGCTTTGTTGATGCACCTTCAGCTCATGGTTGGACCCTGCATTTTTACAGGCCTGAGTGCCTCTAGAACAAGTGTCCAAGCATGTCTTCGTCTCGACAGATGCTTCCAGCACGGGCTGGGGGACCATGTGTTGCAGGTATGCAGCTGCGGGTCCGTGGAGAGGAATCCGGTTGCATTGGCATATCAATTGCTTGGACCTGTTGACAGTGTATCTTGCTCTGCAGTGTTTTTTTAACGGTGCTAGAGGGGAAGCATGTGCTGGTCAGGATGGACTGCACGGCGACGGTAGCATCCCCATTTGGGGAGCAGGTGTCCTCCGCAGAGTCCTCCCCATTCGGGACTGGCACTTTTGTATTTTAAAATTCCTAGAACTTAACTAGGTGTATTTTTTACGACTCCCCCAAAAATATAAATAAGCCTTTAAGCACTTCACAGGTAAGTAAGGTAAGTTAGGGCCAGGGGACACGTTGGAGGGCTGCGTCACTGGTGATGATGGTGCGCTCATGCTGGAGCCTGGCAAACCTCTCACCAGCGACGTGGTAAGGTTCAATCAATGTGGCATTTTCCATACATTTCCCCATAGTGAAAGTTTTTCCACACAGCATTGAAGTTCCCCTCCCACTGGGGAACGAAACAGTTACTACATAACCCTCGTTTCCCGAGGGGGGGAACGGAAATGCTATGTTTATTCGCCACAGTGGTTGCACCCTAGCTGACAGCTGTAGTTCGGCTCTCCAGCTAGAAAACGTACCTAGCGTTGCATGGCTGGCTCCTTTATACACAACTGATTGTAATCACTGCCAGCTGCGAACGCTGACGCCGTCAATTTATTGGCATTTGATTAGCCCGTTTTATTACTCTTTCAGATGAATGGCTTTCTGGCGAAATCCCGCATTTCCGTTTCCCCCTTCGGAGAACGAGGGTTACGTAGTAATCGTTTTGTTCCTCTGAAACTGTGAATATTTCACTTTAATTTTATTTAGGCTAGATTTTATTTTATTTATCAAACCAGTTTGTGCTTTTGCGCTGAAGCATATAGCGGACTGGTTTTGGAGCACTTCACCTTAGATGTTATTCCTTATTCTTGTTTTTCTAGTAGATTACCGACCAACAAAAAATACATTAAAATTAAGAAACAAATTATACCAAACAAAATTATACCCACTTCTGACAAACCGCTCCTCCATGAACTGCCACCTTAATGTGGTGGAGGGGTTTGAGTGCCTGAGTGATCCTAAGAGCTATGTTGTCGGAGGCTAATGCCCCTGGTAGGGTTTCCCAAGGCAAAAAGGTTTTAGGTGACAGGTCAGACTAATTGTGGTTCAAAAACCCCTTATGAGTTTCTTAACATCAAGGACTGTGACGTCGCCTGGTATGGCGCAACTGGGGCCCCACCCTGGAGCCAGGCCTGGGGTTGAGGCTCGTATGCAAGCACCTGGTGGCCGAGTTTATTCCCACGGAACCCGGCTGGGCTTAGCCCAATGGAGCAATGTGGGACCATCCTCCTACAGGGGGAGCCGTAAGGGGCCGGTGCATTGTGGAACGGGTAGTGGTCGAAGGTTAGGACCACGACAACCCGATCGTCAGGCACAGAAACTGGCTCTTGGGACATGGAATGTCACCTCACTGGGAGGGAGAGAGCCCGAGCTTGTGCGGGAGGTGGAACGGTACCGACTAGAGATAGTTGGGCTCATCTGTGGTGCCTGTCGTGGCGGCAATCCACAAACCCGGTGGTGGACACCGGAAGTAAGGGATGCCATCAAGCTGAAGAAGGAGTCCTACAGGGCTTGGTTGGCTTGCAGGACTCCCGAGGCAGCTGATGGGTACAGACGGGCCAAACGTGCTGCAGCCCGGGTGATTGCGAAAGCAAAAAATCGGGCCTGGGAAGAGTTCAGGAGAACAACACTGTTTACAGCGGAAGTGGGGAGCAGTTGACCTCGACTTGGGATGTTGTGGGATGGTGGAAGGAATTTTTTGAGGATCTCCTTAACCCCACTGACTTGTCTTTCATTGAGGAAGCAGAGACTGAGGATGCAGGGGTGGACTCACCCATCACCCAAGCTAAGTTCACTGAGGTAGTGTGCAAGCTCTGCAGTGGCAAAGCAGCTGGGGTGGATGAGATTCACCCTGTGTATCTTAGGTCTCTGGATATTGTGGGGATGTCTTGGCTGACACGTCTCCACAATATCGCATGGAGGTCGAGGACAGTACCTCTGCACTAGGCAACTGGGGTGGTGGTTCCCATTTTTAAGAAGGGGGACCGGCGGGTATGCTCCAAATATAGGGGGATCACACTACTCAGCCTCCCTGGGAAAGTCTATGCCAGGGTACTGGAGAGGAGGAACCTAGGATTCAGGAGGAACAATGCGGTTTTTGTCCAGGCCCGGGTTGGAAGAAAGTCCTTACCTCAGGTGGAAGAGTTCAAGTATCTTGGGGTTTTGTTCACGAGTGAGGGAAGGATGGAACATGAGATTGAGAGGCAGATTGGTGCAGCGGCAGCAGTAATGCAGTCGATGTACCGGTCTATTGTAGTAAAGAAGGATCTGAGCTGAAAGGCAAAGCTCTCTATTTACCGGTCAATCTACTCTCACCTATGGTCATGAGCTTTGAGTCATGACAGAAAGGACAAGATCTCAGATCCAAGCGGCTGAAATGAGTTTCCTTTGCAGGGTGGCAGGCTGCCCCCTTATAGATAGGGTGAGGAGCTCTGTCACCCGGGAGGAGCTAGGAGTAGAGCCGCACATCGAGAGAAGTCAGCTGAGGTGGTTCGAGCATCTGTTTTGGATGCCTCCTGGACGCCTACCTAGGGAGGTGTTCCAGGCATGTCCCACCGGGAGGAGGCCTCGGGGAAGACCCAGGACACGCTGGAGAGACTATGTCTCTCGGCTGGCCTGGTAATGCCTCGGGTTCCCCCCGAAGAAGCTGGAGGAAGTGTCTGGGGAGAGGGAAGTCTATTAATGCTTCACTATGATTGTTGTATCACAAACCTCTGTCATATACTTGCTATTTTTTTATGTCATTATTTTGTCTTGAGCATCTGATTTTTCCTTGCTGCTGATGTGCTTTATTTTCTCCATCTCACTCACGGGAAGTTCAGGCGAGGGAGTGTTTAATGAGCAACCCTGGCAGGAATATACATTTAGATTTAAAAAAAAATATCCTAATATTAAAAAGAAATATACGTTTGATCCTATCAATGTCATAATGAATGTGCTTAAATAATGTGGCCTAGTTGTCAGCAAGCATTATGAGATTGACATAAGATTAAAAATAAACATTGAAATTAAGATAAGAAATACTGTTATAGCAACACTTGTGACTGCTTTGGGACATAACGATCATCGTAGACATCATGAAATGACTGATCGTGAAGAAACATGTAGTCTGGCACATTTGTTACCCATGGCTAGTCAAGATTTTATCAAGACAAAATCGCAAAATCTGATATAGTGACTTTCGTAACTGACAATAAAAATCATGTTATCTGACTGGGGCTTAATAGAGATAGACTCACCACAATGTCTTCAGGGAATGTATCATTGCTGAAGGAGCCATCATCGAACATGACCTCGTAAAATGTCTGGGCCGTGACCTGAGTAATACGTGAGCTGTAGTACCGGAGGTTTTTGTGTTTGGAGATCACCGTCTGGCCCACTTCTAATTCGCTTCTGCTAACTTTTACTTTCTGTGGGGAGAAAAGAAACACTTTTCAATGTTAATGGATCAATTATGTGACACATTTAATGAGCAACGAATCATTAATCATCTTTAAAATACAAATAACAAAACAGGGTTTCTACAAGTGTCAACCAAGTCAAATTTAAAACTTTGTAAGACCATCCACTTGTTAAGTGTGACGTCACGTGATGCGGCTTCTGGGTCCTATCGCTCTAGCAAACTGTATGGGGAGACTCAACAAATGAACGTTTACAAAGCGATGTAATACTTTCGAAAATCACGATTGCAATAAATAAATATATATGGGGCAGCACGGTGGCGCAGTGGGTAGCACAATCGCCTCACAGCAAGAAGGTTGCTGGTTCGAGCCCTGGCTGCGTCAGTAAGCGTTTCTGTGTGGAGTTTGCATGTTCTCCCCGTGTTCGCGTGGGTTTCCTCTGGGTAATCCGGTTTCCCCCACAGTCCAGGTGAATTGAATAAGCTAAATTGGCCTTAGTGTATGTGAGTGTGTGCAAGAGTGTATGGGTGTTTCCCAGTGTTGGGTTGCAGCTGGAAGGGCATCCGCTGCGTAAAACATGTGCTGGATAAGTTGGCGGTTCATTTCGCTGTGGCCACCCATGATTATTAAAGGGACTAAACCGAATAGAAAATGAATGAATGAATAGGATTAAAAATTATAAGTCTATTTAGCATTTTGGTTATTGTTAATAAATAGTGCACCAATATAAATCATATCAAAAAGCACGAAAGGAAGAGGAAACACAAGACACAAATTGTGAGTCTGCATATAATCTCATTGAGCGAGCAGTGTACTGAGAGCGCGCAAGAAAATTTGTGCGTGGCAGTGCATTTTTGAGAGAACGTGAGAAATTGCACGCGAGCAGCATATATTTGAGCAGTTTTATGTTCATCATGCTCACTTTGTGCATGACGGTTTTGTGTTGTGAGCCACTTGAATTTAAAGTGAATACAATAATGGCAACAATAAGAAGAGAAAAGAAATCTGCCTTTTGTCATGGCATTGAAGTTTACATATAGGCCTGTTATGTCTAATATGAATATAGTCAAGCTATTCACAGATATTGCCAGATAACCACTTTACCTCTACCATACTTTTAACAGATCATTTGTGAATCTGGCTGTCATCCTTTCTTGCATTGTCTTGAGCTTTCACTTTGCCAGTTATATACTATATTGTTAGTAGCCTGGATAGGTCACAGTCATTCTGCTACATCATATCGCTTTCTACTGGATGTAAAATGCTCTGCAGTATTGGTCGTTTTAAAATGTAAAGTTCTAATTCTGTAGTTATTTTGGTGAAAGTAACTAAAAAGTAATATAAGAGTAATGTAACATATTACAATTTTGAGACAGTAATATTGTAATGTAAGGGATTACTTTTAAATAACAGTGACAAGTAAGCTGTAATGTATTACAGTTTGGAAGTAACTTGGACAACACTGTTGAAGACTTTTTAAGACTTCACGTATACCCTGCAACATTTAAATGAATCTGGTGAGAATTCGCATGCATACAGCACATCAAATATTGTCAACAGAAGCTCTACCAAACATGATGCAAGGCCAAAAGTCAATAACAGAACAATTATTCTTGTATACATACAGCACATTATAGTATTGTCAGAAAATTGGCTAATTTATATGAATTCATGTGATTTCAGTCGTCCAAAAATGTACAATTTCTAAAGAAGGCATGACAACAAACCCCACTCTTAAACCCAATTGTCATTGGGGGATGAGCAAATTGTACTAAAATGTACAAAAGAGATTGTATGAACTCATACAAAATAGCCAAAACATCAAAATGTTATGACTTGCCGTGAGATTGGGTTGGATTTGCCAAGAACTTACAGCACTGGAGCTTCGTGACTGATGTCTGTGACAGGTAATAAAGACCACATATGGCCAATCATCAGGCTCCATGGGCACTCCAGCTGCATGAGCACAGGTGACATGGAACGAGGTCGGGCAACGGCCACATGAGCACTGAATACAAGCTCCAGACAGCCGTTTTATCCTGTTACGGCAATAAATACACTTCTACACAAAGAGAGAGAATAACAAAGTATACAAAAGTGAAAACACAACACTGAAACTGAAAGGAGTAAGAATAGAAATGTGTGTGTGCGCATGTGTTTGTGTTGGTTTTGGTGGATTACAAAGAACGATTTTTCTCTAATGACATGAGCTAGTTATACTCTATTGCTGTGTTTTTTCCGAGGACATGCCTGGAGATTTCTTAATTTAAAAACACTTAACAATCAAACTTAAAGTGGTCTTTTGACATTCAAAATTTGTCACAGGTTTCCTGTGAGGGTTAGGTTTAGAGTTAGGGGTGGGATAGGACCAGTGCTTAATTTGAGCCGGGTCGTTCCAGATCCTGTTACGGAAAATGTCAGATATTCTTGTTTTGCATTCTGGTATTTATTTAAATTGATCTGGCATTAACTTGTGCATGGTAAATATCTGCATGTGTGTGTGAGAGAGAGAAATGTGAATGAGTACAAACGAAGGCTGTGTGTGAATTAGGCATGGGCCGGTATAAGATTCTGACGGTATGATAACCTTGGATAAAAATATCACAATTTCACAGTATCACAATATTGTGATTACTGCTCTAAAATATATTATTTTTAAATGTCTGGCTAAAAAACAAAATCTTTTTTCCCCTTTGAAAACATATTTTATTTTTTGAAAGATTTATAATATTTTGGAGCAGTAACAAATTATTCAAATGAATCATTGACTTCTATCACTGCCGTCTTTATTAGTTTCAAAAACACAGATTTCTTTACAATTTAAAATGGCATCTTTGGGTATTTTTTCTGCTGGAGATACTGTTCTCCTAAAAAACAAAAACAAAAAATGTAAATAAAAAATTACTTACACGTACCTGTGTATGGTATGACAGAAAATGTTGGCGGTTTTAAAACCCTGACTTTTCCAAACAGCGGTATACCTTGAAAGCGGTTATCATCCAATGCCTAGTGTGGATTGTGTGCGCGCACACAACAGTAGTCACCATGCGCAAGTTAAAGCAAAAGTCAAGTTCAACTATTGGCCCGCAACAATATTTTCCACCAATCAGCTTTCTTACGTTTACAATCACTCTCATTGGTTAGTGATCATTTCATGCGCAGTGAGCAGCGGAAAATAAATAATGGCATACTGGCCTGCCTAAACAATATTTGTATTTTCAAAATGGCAAAGAGGCAGTCAAGCATATTTTCATATTTTAAAACCACGAGTAAATCTAATAATGAACTTGATCAAAAGAGATCTCAGGAAGATGAAACTGTGCCCATGGATCAGGATAGTGGGAGACACAAGCAAAGCAATCTCAAGTCAGCCAGAAAACATGACAGAAGAGGTAACTGTGGGCTCTTCTTGACAGAGTGAGTCATTTAATAATTTTTTTTCACTTAAAAATTAAACTGAACGTCAGTGGTGTAAGTGAACTGAATAGTGATGTTTTTATAAGATTTATGTTTGTAGCTACATGTTTGTTTTTATCCATGATTGACCTATAACGTTATGGCACAAAATAATTAAAGACCGTTCAGAAATTTGATGCTCTTTTTTTCCGCTATCACCGTTTAATGACATCATGTCCTAGAAAAACTGAAATTGTGTGGTACACGTCGGTCACTGTAACTTTAATTGTTTTGTTTTTTTTTTGTTCCCGAAAATTATTTATTTACAAATTAAGCACTTGGTAGGACCATATAAGTGATATTTACTTTATAAAATACATTACACCTATGGAGAGTCCATGTAAACATAGCAATAGCTACATATGTGTGTGTTACTCACCAGTTTATATCTCTGTACAGGTATGGCACTGATGTCAATAGGAGCTCTTTTCACCACATCAATGAACTTCACCTCAGGGAGTCCCACCGCACACATGACATGGACCCATCTACAGCATAATTCATGATTGATCCATTTACTAACATTCAACAACACTGACTGTGCTAAACATATATAAGTGTTAATTAGAAATTATCAAGAGCTTGTGGAAAAAATGCAATCAAAATAAACAAAAATGCCTAGAATGATGAAATGAAGGATAAAGAAAGCACAACTAGATGGATATTGCAATTGAAGTAAATGTGCAAGATTAATGAAAAGCTATATTATATTATATTATATTATATTATATTATATTATATTATATTATATTATATTATATTATATTATATTATATTATATTATATTATATTATTCATTCATTCATTTTCTTGTCGGCTTTGTCCCTTGCGGGGTCGCCACAGCGGAATGAACCGCCAACTTATCCAGCGCGATTTTACACAGCGGATGCCCTTCCAGCCGCAACCCATCTCTGGGAACTTCCACACACACATTCACACTCATACACTATGGACAATTTTTAGCTTACCCAATTCACCTGTACTGCATGTCTTTGGACTGTGGGGGAAACCGGAGCACCCGGAGGAAACCCACGCGAACGCAGGGAGAACATGCAAACTCCACACAGAAACGCCAACTGACCCAGCCCAGCTGAGGTTCGAACCTGCGACCCAGCGACGTTCTTGCTGTGAGGCAACAGCACTACCTACTGCGCCACTGCGTTGCCTATATTATATTATATTATATTATATTATATTATATTATATTATATTATATTATATTATATTATATTATATTATATTATATTGTTATATTATATTAGATTGTATGATATTATATTATTATATTATATTATATTATATTATATTATATTATATTATATTATATTATATTATATTATATTATATTATATTATATTATATTATATTATACTATATTATATTATATTATATTATATAAGTATCTGACATTACAGACAACACGGATAGATAAACAAAAATCAAAATCTTAATTAGGGACATTACCTGTCATCTGAGGTTCTTTTTAATGCACCTCCCCTTAGGTTGCACAAACAGCATCCCTGGTATAAAACAGAAACAGATAAAAACACATACACACACTTACAGAGTAAACCAGTAAAGAAGAATCATAATTTTCAAAAGACAAGGTTCCCACTTGATGTTAAATTCCTTGACTTTTCCATGAGTTTTAGTAAGTGACTAAATAGTATTTCCAGGATCTAGTCACCGCATTTGCAAAACGGAAGTATAGTAAGTTTTGTTATGCAATTGAGTTGCTTATGGGTAAAGAATTATAAGTAGTAAACAACAGTAAATGGTCAAACTACTTACTCTACAAATCAGTGTTTTTCAGAGAACGTATTTAGATTAAAATAATATAATAAGAAAAGACCAGTTAGCAAGTCTTCAGGTTGGAAAAAAGGGTTTATATTTTCATGAGGAAAATATGGTCAATAAAGAAGAGAAAATAACATGCAGCTGTTGTGTTGAGCACTGAGCGGATGTATCCCCGCCGGTCCTACATCACCCAACCCACTCCAAACTGGGATCGAACCGGCAACCTTCCGCATGGGAGTCAGTTGCTCTAACAAGGAGGCTAAAGACCATGGCTTCTAGCATCTGTCGCTAGAGCACCTTTAGAGGTCAGAGGAGTGAGGTTTACCTGCACAGCACTTAATAGCTGGCCTCCGTTACACTCATCCCCCTAAACCTCACTCCCATCCGGGTCACATCACTAACCCCCGCCAGTCCTACATCACCCAACCCGCTCCGAGCTGATATCAAACCGGCGACCTTCCGCATGGGAGTCGGTTGATCTACCAAGGAGGCTAAAGACCATGGCCTCTAGCTGACCTCCTTTACACGGACAAAAAAACAGCTACATACAGTATTTTAACAGGTACATCCTGGTTACTGCATCTGATTGCAAGTGGTTGCAGGTTGACAAGTGGAAAAGAAATATTGATATAATGGCACAGAAAAATAGCCTAACCACAACAAATAGGCAAAACGTGAAACAACATGATATAAAACACAGTATAATAAATATATATATGTAATATATTTTGATAAAAGTTCCATTTAAAATGACTGGTCTGGAATAGACCTTTTGTAAGTAAAAGTGAGCCTTGTTAAGTATGGTTTTACCCATACATAAAATTGTTGCTTTGCTTTTAACCCTTGTGTACTGTTCAAGTTGACCAGCCTTTCGTTATACTGGTGACTGCACTGACATCCATTATAATGACATTTTTTAATGGTAAAGCCATTTCAGCATCTAATCATGCATTCTTAATTGTTGGTGGTTTTCCCTGTTGGGAACAAGAAAATTGGGTAATTATTACTGTTTAATGGGACAAAAACAGCCACCAACATAACAAAAGGGTAGTAAATTTGCACACAGAGTATTGTTACATTTTTTTACATACTCAAAATATGTGTCAGAATAAGATTTGTCACCAAAAATCATTCCATTTGCTGAAACAGAGAGAAATTTGTGGCCAAATGAATACTCAAAAACACCCCAGAATGGATGAAAACATCTCCAACAGCACACAAGGGTTAACCATGCAAGTATGAACACAATTTTGGGCAGCTATTGCTTCCATTACCTGGGGAGCAATTAAGAGCTAGGTGCCTTGCTCAGGTGCACATCACCTGGGTATTGAAGATGGAGAAAGTGCGGTTATTTCAATCCACATATTTTCAATTCCTGCCGGGAACAGGCATTTAACCTGCAACCTTTTGATTTCAAAGTCCAACTCCTTAACCATTAGACTACAACTTGTCCATAAAAGGCAATGATAGACAATGGGCCAATCCCAAATGGCACCCTAAAATTGCAGTCACTTTTTCCAAAAGGTTCAAAGGTCACAGGTTTGAGTCCCAGCAGGGATTGTTGGTGGGGAAAGTGAATAAATATCCACCTCAATACCGCATCTGAGGTGATTCCCTTGAGCAAGGCAACAAACCTCCAACTGCTCGCTGGGTGTGTATTCACATGTATAAATCGCTTTAGATAAAAGTGTCTGCTAAATGCATAAATGTAAATGAGGCTCCAGTCTTTCTGAAAGCTAAAATGATGAATGGGACATTGTATAGTATTGTGGACTTAATGGACACACGTGCCATTTGGGATTGGATCAATGGCGAGTGATTGAATGATTACTTACAGCTGCCAGATCTCCACTCACACACCGGTCACAAGTCCACACTGGGCCAACATCATGAGCAGCAACACCATAGCAACCTGTAGAGCAATCAAACTGTTACGTTCTCTACTCTGCCAAGCAATTTTTGAATTTTGAATCGAATTTAAATTTTGAATATTTGAAATTAATATTTAGATCTGTCAAAGTTTACAGTCGAAATCTGAATTTATTAAACCCCCTTTGAATTTTTTTTCTTTTTTAAATATTTCCCAAATGATGTTTAACAGAGCAAGGAAATTTTCACAGTATGTCTGATAATATTTTTTCTTCTGGAGAAAGTCTTATTTGTTTTATTTCAGCTAGAATAAAAGCAGTTTTTAATTTTTAAATAACAATTTTAAGGTCAAAATTATTAGCCCCTTTAAGCTTTTTTTTTTCAATTGTCTACAGAACAAACCATCGTTAAGCTGCGGTCACTCCATAGACTTATATTCATACGCATGCGAATGCGTCAGACCGAAAATGCAAGCTCGTGCGGCAACTTTTGCATTTCGCTGCGTTGGAAAGTTCAAGCTTGGTGAACTCTGACCTGCGAAAACGCATCACTTGATTGCGTGACACTAACCGAGGGTCAAAACATGAAAACATGTTCTTGTTTAATCCCGGTCCTTTTGGCAGCGCTGTACGACGAATTTCACATGGACAAACTCTAGTGTGACCGCAGCCTTATACAATAACTTGCCTAATTACCCTAACCTGCCTAGTTAATTGAATTAACCTAGTTAAGCCTTTAAATGTCACTTTAAGCTATATAGAAGTGTCTTGAAAAATATCTAGTAAAATATTATTTACTGTCATCATGACAAAGATAAAATAAATCAGTTATTAGAAATGAGTTATTAAAACTATTATGATTAGAAATGTGTTGAAAAATCTTCTCTCCGTTAAACAGAAATTGGGGGGGGGGAATAAACAGGGGGGTTAACAGGAATTAATAATTCAGGGGGTTTAATAATTCTGACTTCAACTGTATGCAAGTAAGATGTAAACAATAAATGTATCAAAGCATCACATAATTAAAAATCATAAATGTGTACAAAAAAAATGTAAATAAATGAATGTAAACGTACAGTATGTGAAATTCATTTTTTAAATTATTTATAACTTGCATGTTTTTAAATCTGTAAGATTTAGTGAGAATTTCTGTTCAGGAATTAATACAATAATTTAGCAAAGATGTAATTAATATTGGATCGAAAAAAATAATTAAGAGATATTAAAATAAAAAAATTTTATTGTATCAATATTCAGTACTAGAGTTTTACTGTCTTAGCCTTGTTGCAAGGAAATCATCTTCATTCATTCATTTAGGCTTAGTCTTTTTATTCATCAGGAGTCGCCACAGCGGAATGAACCGCCAACTTATCCAATATATGTTTTACACAGCAGATGCCCTTCCAGCTGCAACCCACTTATTCACACACATACAGTACACTACAGCCAATTTATTTTATTCAATTCACCTATAGCGCATGTTTTTGAACAGTGGGGGAAACCGGAGTACCTGGAGGAAACCCACACAAACGCTAACCCTGGACCACAAAACCTTGTGTCTTGTGTGAGTATAAAAAAAAATGATTGATTGATTTTCCACTTCATTTCATTTTTCTTCGGCTTAGTCCATTTATTTATCAGGGGTCACCACAGCGGAATGAACCGCCAACTTGTCCAGCATATGTTTTACGCAGCGGATGCCCATACACTCTTTGCATTCACACACATACACTACGGCCAATTTAGCTAATTCAATTCACCTACAGCGCATGTCTTTGGACAGTGGGGGAAACCAGTGCACTCTGAGGAAACCGAGTACCATGTCGCCCCAGGAATCATCTTATTTTCAGAAATTAATACTTTAATACAGCAATAAATTAATCAACAGATAAAGTGTTGTTATTATTTTAATTTAAAAATTTTAAAGAACCCTAAAAATGTATTATTTTCACTATAAAAGTATTACGTAGCACAAGTATTTTAAGCATTAAAAACAATAAATATATGTTAAAACAGCTATTTTAAATGGTATTAATATTTAGTACTACAGTTTACTGTCATTGAGCAAATAAATGCAGTTTTGATGTGAATTTTAAAAAAAGACCCCAAATGTTTTTAATGATAGCATGATTAAATATTTAATAATATTTTGTGAAAGGGGCCCCCTGCCAGGAAATCATAATTGTGTTAAATGTGTTGTTGAGTAATCTCAGTGACATACTGGCATGAACTTGAACACAGCAGCTGCTGCAGACCACCAGAGGGCTGGATCCATCCTCCTCCAGTAGTGTGTTCAAGGGGCACGGGCCCTCCTGGTACGCGAAGCAGATTTCTGGGATCAGAGGTCGTGATCTTGAGCCTGCCTGCTGGGAACATGACCCCATTGAGACCTCAGGCCTTCTTTCCTCCAAGTTCTCAGGCTGTGAGAGAAAAATATAAAAGACTTAGAATATAAAAAAGCACACATGCTAAATCAGTTAACCTAGTATCTGACTACACGAGGTACCTGATAGTATGGCATGAAAAGAGTGCAGACAGCACAGTGTGGAGCGCTTTTTGCTGCGGTCATGTTGTATTCTCGTTCATACTGAAAATGAGCTTTTCTATGTTGCCAGAGATGCACTAATGGTTTTGCCCATTCCTCAGTTTCTGGCTCATCTTCTTCACTCGCACACTCTTCTATAACCTCTGAGACACACACACACATACACAAATAAATATTTACTCTAGGGCTGTCAATGTAACATTTTAAAGGTATAGTTCACACAAAAAAAATGAAAATTCTGTAATCTTTTACTCATTTTTCTTTGTGCTTGTTTCTTCTGTTGAAGCCATTGACTTCCATAGTACTTTTTATTCCTGTGGATGTCAATGGCTGCTTTTTATGAGGGGTCTGGATGCAAACCTGGCGCAATGCATTCTGAGCAGCATCCAATGCTTTTTAATGTGCTCACCTAACCCCACTCCTAACCCAACCCCCCACAGTGACGTCACTAGCTCCATTGAGTGCGTTGCGTCTGACATTGCATCACTGAGATATGCAGTCTCAGCTTGCATTATCAAGGTTGCATCCAGATACTGTTGGCTTTTCTCAACATTCTTCACTATATCTGGTTTATGTTCAACAGAAGAAAGAGATTCATAGAACCACTTTAGGGTGAGCAAATGTTGAGTAACCTTTTAAGTAATAAGTATATATATGTATATGTACATATATATATATATACAGATGAAGTCAGAATTATTAGCCCCCCTTTGAATTTTGTTTTTCATTTTTAAATATTTCCCAAATGATGTTTAACATAGCAAGGAAATTTTCACAGTATGTCTGATAATATTTTTTCTTCTGGAGAAAGTCTTATTTGTTTTATTTCGGCTAGAATAAAAGCAGTTTTCAATTTTTTTATGATCCATTTTAAGGTCAAAATTATTAGCCCCTTTAAGCTAATTTTTTTTCTTCGATTGTCTACAGAACAAAACATTGTTACACAATAACTTGCCCATTTACCCTAACCTACCTAGTTAACCTAATTAACCTAGTTAAGCCTTTAACTGCCACTTTAAGCTGTATAGAAGTGTCTTGAAAAATATCTAGTAAAATATTATTTATTGTCATCATGGCAAAGATAAAATAAATCTGTTATTAAAAATGAGTTATTAAAACTATTATGATTAGAAATGTGTTGAAAAAATATTTTCTCCGGTAAAAAGAAATTGGGGAAAAAAAATAAACAGGGTGGCTAATAATTCAGGGGGGCTAATAATTCTGACTTCAACTGTATATATATATATATATTAACTTGACAGCTTTCTAAATCTGTAATTGTGCATGTTGAGCCATTAAAAAACAATAGACAAAGACCATCAATATCCATCAGTCTGAAAGTGTACAGAATTAATATTCAAAGGCTTTGTTCACATCAAAATGAAAATTCAGTCATCATTTACTCATTGACATATCATTCCAATCTCATATGATTTTATTTAAAAAAAAATCTTTAATCATATCTGAAAGATTTCTGCTCCTCCATTGAAACTCTACTTCCTTATATATATATGAATCAAGCAGATTAATTCAGGTCTTCTTATGACACGATTGCTTGGTTAAACAGAGATCTAAATTAGAGAAATTAGAATTTTACTCACACATAAACATTCATCTGTAAACAATGTTAAAAAACAGTTTGATCATTTGAAACATAAGTACGTGCAAGAACCAGAAATTGTTTCAGAACACTTATATGTCTTTCAATTCATGTATATTCATTTTATGATCACTTCATTCGATAGAATAAGAGTTTTCTGTTAAGAGACTTTAAAAGAAGGCACAAAAATCCCTCAGATTTTAATAAAAATATATATTTGCATTCCAAAAGCCAACACATTTTTAAAGGTATGCAATGAGAAGAGTAAATGGTGACAGAAGGTTTATTTTGAAAGAGATTTTATATATATATATACCACAGACAAAAATTACTGGTGTAATTTCGTTCTGGGATATCATTTGGTAAAGATGATATTCAAACACATATTGAGGACACCGTTGCAATGGCACATTCTATTTTAAAAAGCACATTGATAAAAACCAACTGTGGAGTTTCATTCAATTGCTATCCTTAACTGCAGGTGTTTTCATGCTCATAATACAATTAAATCCATTAAACATCCACCATCATCGCTGGCAGCCTGCTGTTTGACAGCACTGGGTACTGCTCTCGCTGTGGGTTTTCTGAGGGGGTGACGCCAACTCTTGGCAGTCTTCTTAACCGTTTGCATATGATACTGTCAGAGCAAAAAAAAAAAAAAAAAAAGTGAGAAAAACAGCACACTTTCCAAAAATGTTTCACTCTGTTCCTATACTTTTATTATGAGTGTATAAAAACTTTGGCACCGTTTGTTTACAAGGCATGAAGGTGTGATCAGAATTTGAGTTAAAAAAAAACTATTTACGTTTATAGAAAATGTTTTCTCAAAAATGATTCACAACAGAGGCAAGTTAGTATACATTACCATTCAAAAAGTAATGTTGGCAAGAGTTTAATAGTTTCAATTATTACTTTAATTCAGCTGATGCATCCAATTGATTTAAAGTCAAACACAAACAACTGTTACATACAAATAAAATGTCAAATTAAACAAATGCTGTTCTTTTGAACTCTCTATTTAACAAAAATAAATAAATAAATAATAAAATCCCCAAACAATATTTACCAAATTAGCATTCTAAAATCATTTTTTATGATCACTGAGTAATGATTGCTGAAAAAACAGCTGTCGTCATAACAATAAATTGTATTTAAAAATATATAAAACATAAGTACATCTACAGCTAAATTTACAGTTTAATAGTATAATACAATAAGTAAAAATCTTCCTGACCCCACATTTTTAAATTGTAGTATGTCCAAACTTGTCCACTCTTATTTAATTTTTACTACTACCATTAATGATGATAATATATAATATATATATAAAAATAAACTCATGTCTTTAAGCCCAAAGTAAGACCAATCAAAACATATCTAGTACTTAAAATACAAGTAAAAAGTTTGACCAGCAAAACTGTGGATAGGTTTATCCACATGGCATGAAAACCAAACAAAGAGCAAAAACAAAGCAAAAGGTCTGGTCCCACTTTATATTAAACGTCCTTAATTATGGTATTCAGAGTCACCAGTGCAGTTGCAGATGTATTTACAGAACTTTACGTGCATATCTGTACATGTAATTACACAATAAGTGCATTGTATCAAACAATGTAAAGTTGATAATACGCAGGGAAACTTTTAGAGCAATGTTGCTTGGCAATTTTTCCCCTTGAGAATGAACAACAAGATCCTCCAATCAAAATGTTAGCAGCCAATCAGCAATGACCAACTTCACAGCAAACAATTTTGTGTTTGATAGCTGTCTAGACAGCTTGGCTAAACAAGGCTAAACTTGGGCTGTCAGTGAAAATCTAATAGACATCTAAGAACAGCCCAAAACTAGACTAGTCATCAAATAGACAGACTTTATACGTGTAGTCATTCATTTCGGTTTATTTGATGACTAGTCTAGTTTTGGTCTATTCTTAGACGTCTATTAGATTTACACTGACAACCCAAATTTAGCCTTGTTTTAGCCAAGACGACTATGTTTAGACGTCTATTAGACATCTATTAGACATCTTTTAAAAACAAAAAATGCTTGCTGGGTTGGAGCTGTCAAAAAATTCTAACAAGATTGCGGCTGCTCAGCGGCAGTAGAGTGAGGAAAAAAGCATGAGCTTATTATACCTTATTACAATTACCTGTTAGTTGTCATGTGTCAACACAAAACAGGGGTTTTATGTAATTGACTGCTTACAATGCCAAAAGCTGTCCAATTTGAAGTTGCAGTAAGCAATTTAGGATCCACTTGTGTAGGTCTAATGCTTCGGTGTGTTTGTTTTCTGCCTCCTTGTCATGCATACATTATGTTAGCTTTATTAATAAGCAGTAGTGGTGGTGGTTCGAATGGAAGGTATTGAAGAAATCTCCGTTGAGCTAAATAGTTGCTGTGTCTCACCTGGTTGCCCGTTGAAGTCAACATTGCCAAGCAACATTGCTTTAAAAGTTGCTCCGTGTATCATCACCTTAAAATTTAGTACAGAGTTTTTAAAGACACTTAATATAAAGTGGGTGCCAATGTCTTGTCATAACGCTGGGCAGAACAGACGCCAAGAACAATACAGAACACAGAATGCATTGATTGTCACAGTGTATCGCCAGAACTCACTGTACAGACTTCCCCTGGTTCCAGATCCGTTTCCACATACTCTGGATCACTCATGGGGTTCTCCTCACTGGATTCACTGCTGCTGTCAGCACCCTTATCTCCTGATTCGCATGAATCAGAGTCGCTCACAGACCCATCGTGTTCTGATTTCACACTTCTGTAATACTCCTGAATTTTAAACTCTCCCTCCTGAGGTTCCTGAGAGCCTGCCTGCTCATTCAGCTCGCAAGCTTCAGCCGGTTCCACCTCCTCGTTCTCCTGCTTAAGATCTAAGGGTGCGTTTTCAGACACTTCTGCATCAGAACACTGCATGGGAATGGGCTCCAGGTTGGTCCAGGTCTGGGTGTGAGGTGAAGAGTTTGGAGAATCTGAAAACTTTTCCTGTTGGCACCCTGACTCTGACCACATGGTGTAAGGTAATGAATCATGGGCATAGTCTGCAGTAAGACCTACTACCAACTCGGGCTGCAAACTCTCGATGAGCACCGCAGGGTTATCGGAGCTGAGGTTTTTCCAAATTGTGAAAGGTTTGGACTCTGCGAAGTTGCCCTGGGAGGACGTGAGAGAGCTGGACTGCTCTTCGAGACATCGAGAAGTTTCTTTGCCCATTCCTTCAATCATTTTAGAGTCTATAAAATCCATGCGTGTTGTTGCAGAACTTTGCAAAATACTGCGAGTAGGGATTATACACTGTGAAATGGATTCATGTTGAGTGTTCTGGTCTGTTGATGTGCATTTGTGTATATTTCCTTTCTGTTTGGACTCCTCTGGTGGCCCCCAATGTGGAGCCAAGGAAGCAGATGTTGGTTTTGCTTTGAAGGTGTCTGAGATTGAGTTATGCGATTGGCTCACACTTTCTTTTGGTGCAACGAAGGGCCAATCCGGATAAGCCCTGTCAGAACAACGTCCCGCTTCATCTGTTATAACAGGAGGTGAGTGTGATTTTTCCAAATGGAGGATGGGTGCGCTGTTGTAAGGTTGGTGATTTGCGGTGTCCGGTCGGATAGCGAGAGTCAGCGAGGGCATTTCAGGCGCGAGACACTGAGGATTGACTCTCTCTTCGATGAGCTCGGGCATTAGAAGAGGCATTTCACAAAATGGCATTGTTTGGATTTCAGAGTTTGTTCTATTCTTGGAGGTTTCTGAACCCTGAAGAGCAGGGTCTAGACTGATTGAGCTTTGCTCCTTGTAAAGTGCTGACGTGCCGCAATCGATGCTGTCCTCGGTCAAGGTATCAGTGACCGTCTCTTCCGTTTCAATTTTAGCTTGTTGGGAATCACTTTCCGAAAATAAAACTGTAGCACCAGTGGAGTGGAGTGTAAGTGAATGGGTCACAGGAATAGAAGGTGCATTGGTTTCTGAGACAGATTCACAGTTTAATGTTTGATTAGGGTTCTTAGCAGTTCTTTCTGAGCCTAGAGTCACATCCACAGTGATGTCACTCTCTGAGGTTGATTCGGGCTCAGACTGGGAGGTGGAGTTTGTGTTTTTGGATACTTGTCCTTCATCCAATATTAAAGACGTCTGGGAGCTTGTGTGGCCCACATCAGGGTCATTTTGGCTGAATGTGGTGGTGAGAGTAGGGGTCAAGAGTCGCTCAGGGGAAGCTTCTCTGACTTGTCTTGTAGACTGGGCCAGCAAGTCGCTCTCCACTCTTGTTACTTTAACAACACACATTTGTCGACCAGCAAGGCCTAAAACAGATGAAAGATGTGTCAGGAAACAATAAAACAGGTCTTCTGAGATATAAACAGATTTAGGTGTCGAACACTGTTCCAAAAGTCTGTGTGAAATGAAAATTTGCCATGCTTATGTTGCACATTGTTATTCTTTAGGTGAACAATGAATCTGTGCAAGTTTAAAAACATTTGTTTTGATAATCTTCAAATCAAAGTCTGACCATTTGTTTCTGCATTTGCAGTGGCGGTTCTTCTCTGTTGACGTCAGTTTGATGGCTTCAGCCACAGTATTCTTAACTATGCTTCCCTTACAGTTAAGGGAACTATGCACAAAAAGTTGGAAGTATGTCAAACTACTGAAATAAAAGTCTCAGCAGTTTCCAGTTCACGCAGACTTTAAGTTTGTAAATTATTTTGACGTTCTGGAAGTAAAAATACAATCACCAAATCTGCATTTAATAAATTTATCCTGTAATCCGGTAACCCAGAAATTCAGTAAAAATAAAACTGTAATATTATGAAATATTTTTGTAATTTAAAGTTGTATTTTAAAACTCTTCTTTCCCTTTTATGGTAGCTACAGTTGCATTAACCATAAAACATTCTAATCCATGAATTTCAATTAAATATTTTCTATAATTAATAATAATAATAATAATAATAATAATAATAATAATAATAATAATAATAATAATGCATTATTTGAAAAATAGATATTTTTCAACATTATAGATCATTTCAATGTAGTCATGCCATTGGCCCATGAACATTTCTTAGTTGTTATCAAACTATTTTATAACTGTAACAAGAGGCAATTCAATCAGAACTTAATGTTAAAACAGCTATCATGACATTATTTATCAATATGTGGCTCTTTTTGGATTATATAGAAATCAAAAATGTAAAACAGGAAATACTTTGGGACCATTGTTTTTGTTTACATGCCTCAAAATGGTCTATACATCTTTAGTGTCACATCTGACATGAACATCCAAAGTTAAGTCTCTTACATTACACGTTAAAAATTTAATATGTTTAACCACAACATCCCTAAATACCAAAAACATAAAGGAACATTTTTGCCCTGTATCTGAGAATGTGAGGTCATTAAGACTTTCTGGCAAAAAAAAAAATGGCATTAACTTCCTCAATTATTTCAGAATGAATTACTGCTGAAAATGTGCTTTGGGTTTATTTCCTGTAGTTATTACCAGGTTGTCAATCTAAAATGATTGACATATGTCTTTTTATTGCAAGGCGTTTGATCGCATTCTATTGGAAGAATATCAAAAGCCCATCCAATGAAAAAATTAGCACATGAAAGTGTACTGGAAAGAATATCCTATGGTCTAAAGAGCAAATTAAAGAACCATAAAGTTTGGAATCGGTTTATACAATTTCTGGAAACTAACCAAATATAGATACAAGGAGGTGCAAATACTTTTTTTTTTTTAAATGTATAATTTCCTGTACTTTTTACAACAAAAAATATTTTTAAAAAGAAATGGTATCTTTGTCTGAATGTTAGGGTGCAAACAGATAAGACACTATATTTCAGAATGAATGCTGCAGAAAATTAAAGTGCAAACTTATTTCTAAGTATTTCGAGAACAATTGGAGAACAAATGCAAACATGTCAACAGTGTGCTTAATACATTTCTAGCTAATCAAAATAATAATATACTAGCCTTTTAATTCACTTGAGTACTGTGATCCTTTCTGGTGTTTCACTGGGTCTTCCTCTTCCTCTTCCTCTTCCTTGTTTTTAGCAGTTAAGGCTGCTGACCTACTCCTTCGACTGCTTCCCTTTACCGGTGCAGAGTCCACCGTCTTCAGTCGTTTGGAGCATGCGCGTGGTGCATGGAGACTGATTTAAAAAAAATAAATAAATAAAAAAATAAAAATTTATTGATATTAGTCTGTCAGTCAAAATAATCTGCAGTGATTGGCTTCTGAATGAAACATTTTAAAAATATTTGTGAAAGACATGCTCATAGTGACTCAATTACAACAAACAATTCCATTTGAAATCATTGAAAAATCTGGGTAATTCCACCAAATTATCATTTCTTTTGAATGTAAAACATTATGTGCTTTTTCTCTTTTATTTTCTACTACATCTTTTTCAAATTTGGATGTTTTTTAAATGGGCTTTATAAATAAATTCTTTATATATTATATAAATTACATCTGAAATCATGAACATTTTCATTCAACAAAAGGTGCACATTGTACAATCAAAATCACAAAAGGTAAGTTATTACTTATCATAACCCTTTAGTTGCTACTTTAATTACTTTAACTAGTAACTAATAGCTTTTAACATTTATTATATATATAAATGTTATTATATATATGCAAATTTAACCTGCAGTTATATAGTATATCTTCATTTGTTTTCCTATAACAGAATTTACAATTTGGGTCAGCTCAAAATTCCACCTTGATAATACCTGGTGGAGGGTGTTTTCCTTCGCCGTCTCTGGAGCCAGCTCTGCAGCTCTGGTGTAGTGCTTGGTGTGGGCAGAGTGTGATCCAGGGAGCATGAATCTTTGCCTTGCGTCCACATCTCATATCGATCCGGCTGAAATCGTCTAACAAATGGATCCATGGAGATCTTCACCATGTCCTTACTGCATGTACACTGCAAGGGGACAGATTTCACAAAAAAAAAAAAAAAAAAAATTGGCAAACGTTCACTAGCTGTAAGGTAACATGAAGATGCCAGAGGCCCTGTCTATGACTCGTTTATTCTATCACAAGTGGGCAATGCTAAATACAGATGTAAATAGAAGCTTGAATACAGTATATTGAGCTCATCCTCTTTCAACCACTTCCAGAAACTCAATCATATTGGTTTTGTAGTGCAAAGATTCATGTGATTGAATGCATTCAAACAGCCACAAAAGACTGCCTTCTCTCTGCCTATTGACCAGGCACTTTAAAGTGTAGGATCTCTGGACCCTTTTCATAAGAGGGTTTAATTTTTTGAAAAGTCTAGATTATTATTTTTTTTTATTTACATTTAAAAAGCTATTCTTTGCATTATATAATTTTGCATCAGATTACAAATAAAAACTAATTAGTTCCTAAAGCAGCATGGGAAAGTAAATTTGATGTCGTTCTCTCTTCTGGTTGCCGATATCATATCTTAAACTTTTTTTTCGTTTTTGAAAGTTGTAAAAAAAGTATTTTGGAGTTTTTATTGAATTGTTTGCTCAAATAGGAATACAAACATGTATTTGCGGTACTCTCCCATTCACTGCTCTCTAAGTTTACCCAAATATGACAACTTCAACAAGTTTTGTTGGCAAATAAAACGTGAAAAGCATAATGTTCTCTACTAGAACTGATTAGCATAGCTTCCTGCATAGTTTTGCAACTTTCAGAGCTAAAACATTTCCCATCGTCTCATTTCATTCATACATCCTCCCCTCAAAGAAATCAAGAAAGTGGTAAAATAAAGATTAAAAGAAAGAAAGAGAGAGAGAGAGAGAGAGAGAGAGAGAGAGAGAGAGATGTAAATGTGAATACAGATAAATTTGTCGCCCTTGTGAATGTGCTTCCATGAGTTGTTGTGGAAAATGGTTTAATAAATCAATTCTGCGATTTTCAAAACGCATCACTATTCCCTCTTGAACTGATTCGGAGTTTAGTGTTTAACAGCAGGTGCTGTGGTTAGTTTTACCCAAACATTCAACCAGGACCGTGCAGAAACCTTTCGAGGGGCGTGTGCTCAAAGTGATGACTCGGGGGATGGTGGACGATCATGAACTGAAGACCAGGGGTAATTTTCTTAATGTTTGAGTGGCATTTTTTATCCAACAGAACAAAGAGCATGTGCTCTGCACAGGTTGAGCCCTACCTGTGCACATGCCTGCATTCAACAGCCCGTGAGAAAGAGCATTAGGCCATGTAAGTTGACTTTTGTAACTTTTGTAATGATTATTTTAGCTTGAATTTTATTCGTAAGCAGGGGCACTTGTTTGTAAGGAATTGGATGCAATCAGAGTACGGCTGTTTGTAAATCATACAGCACCGTCTGCAGTTAAATACGAAGCTCTGAATCCATTCAAGTGAGAAATAGCAATGCATTTTAAAATTCTCAAAATTAATTTCTCAAATGACTTTTCAGTGCCTAGATTTGTGATCCAATTTACTAAAACACATCTAAATACCAGTTATCAATAGGCCAGATGTTATAATGAGAACATCAACAGCTATTATGAAGTGCTTCTTAGTACCTGCGTAGCCAGTTTTCCATAATCAATCCACCGGATACTGGCGAAATTGGTGGATTCAGCACAGTTGAAGCCATGGTTAAAGCCAGCATGGTAACCATAAGGAAATGTGATCATAAACTCTCCCGCTTCCTGTGTTATCTGTAATTATATATCAGTTTATTGTCAATACACAGAAGGAAAAAAACTGAAACACTGCAACATTATTCTTCAAACTTAAATAGTTTGGGAAATTGATTCTAAAAGACTAGATTGCCTTATCAAATGGTATGCTGTATTTCTTGAGTACAGAGGGGGATATCAGTGTCATCTTGTGTCTCAGGAACGCCTCACAGCTTTTAAAGCTGTTTGGAAAGAAACCTAAGGACAAACACACATTCATCACACCAAGGAAAATAATTATATGTACATTTAACTAGATGTAATAAACTCAAGAGTAAGTAAGCAAAAGGTTTCCCCTGTTCCTCTAAAACTTTTTACCTATAGCAAGCCGCTCAAGTCTCTTCCCATGTTCTGGAGGGATGGCATACCTGTAAATTGTTTTATGTACATATTCATTAATTTAAAAAAAATTGAATAAAAAATAAAACTACATGCATGTACTCCTCCAAATCCCGATCTACGCATACTGAAACTGAAACACAGAAAAGCACAGCAAACCCTACCAGGATTTAGGTTCGCCAAAGTGCAGGTAGTTAATGCTGTAGAGGTCCATGTCCTCCGTGTGCCAGGAGAAGCTGGTTTTCCACATGCCAAAGTAGAGATAGGGTGTGTTTACTCCCTGGATGGACACGCCACAGTCCTCCTCGATCACGTCCAAGACTGAATTCAAGTGGCCAATGTTCCACTCTTCAATGTCCTGAGAGAAGAGAGGTAAGAGGCTCATCTCAACTATCATCAGTATCCAGCACAAATAAAGGCCTGGTCACTCCAATGACTACAATGATAACAATAAAGATATAGTTCGAAAACTCATTCTAAAATGTACAACAACAGAGTCCACACCACAGTCATAATGATAACTGCACAGAGATACAATACTAATTTTAAGAATCTGTTTTGGGGGAATAAATACAGAGTCCATCTTACATTAGAGAGCTTGATAACTGACGTAGACACTAATTTAGTTATTGTTATAATTATCATTCTTGGTGTGAACAGGCCTTAAAGTGGCAAGGTGCTACTTTGACTCACATTGCTGTGAAAATAAATAAAATACAAGATTAATTTCAATCAAAGCAAGAGAGTAACTAAATAAACTGAATAAACACACTCCTATATTCAATTTTAACATTAAATACTCATAAAAACAGAAACTATTATTATTATTATTATTATCATCATCATCCTCATAATCATCAGTGCTTCCCACAGGTTTGAAATATACTTGCGGTGGTAACCGAATTGAAACAACATTTACCCACATGACATAAATAGTTAACTATATGCCAAAAACAAAACAAAATTTATTTTTAACAATAATATTATTTAAGACACCAAGTAAAAAAGACTGTTGAAATAAAAAAAGAAACCCACAATTTCTTTTACCCACTGACAGGTAAAATCTGCTTCTCTTTCTCTATATCTGAAGTTCAAAGCAAACTTGAATGCCAAAGCATTTTAGATATGTATATAAAATAGCCTACGTAAAATATTAAATTCAATCAAATTAATCAAATAATCAGCAAATAAGAAATAAGTGACAGAAAAATGGAATAAAAACAGACAATATCTCTAAAAAATTATCATAATTGCAAGATTAAAACATGCAGATTATTTAAATAAGGCAAATACGCTGATGAACCATTACTAATGGTGTACATAGATATTGCAGCCAGTTTAGACCAGTCATTTTGTTGTCTTCAAGTCAATTAGATTAAAAAAATTAATTATTGAATGTTTCTCTCACGACTGTGCGTGCACAGTCAGCCGTGAAGGCAAGCTAAAGTAAAAAGGTAATGCAAAAACGCATACGAGTTTTAGAAAGCGAAAGCAAAAGATGAATCCCGGACATTTAAGGAGATTTAGAAACCTGGCCGAATGAATTTTTTAAGTCCCAAAAAGCCCTGTGGGTCTGTAGAGAAGGTGAGACTGTCTTTGGGAGTGTTGACAGATCTCTAACTTACAGAACGACATGGGTAATTGAGAGAAGATTTTCCACTACTTAATCAATCGCGGATTTTCAGTTATATTAGGCGGATACAAAAAAAGTGTAAAAGGATGATGATAATAATAGTTTAAAAAAAATGTGATACTAAATATACTTGGGTGGCCGTTAATATACCTGGGAGGGCCGGCCAAGCAAAGTCTATGTGTGGGAAGCACTGATCATTATAGCAAATTGCCTAAAAAACAGAATGAGGCCTTCAAATGTTTTTTGATTGACTAAACACAGTATTTAGTTTAATTAAAAAACTTTACAGTAAAATTTCATGTTACCTTTCACCTAAACATGAACCAACAATGCTAAACATTTCTGCAGCAATTTCAGTTTCTGTTCATTTCCAATATTTAATAATCCACTCCCTTAAAAACTAAAGTTCCATCTGTTTATATTAATTATGCACTCTGAGCTAACTAACAATCTAACTTAAGATTATCTAAGGTTAATAAACACATTGATGTTGCTCATTATTAGTTAGTTAACAAGAGCTGTGCTCCATCTGCATGCTCACCTCATCATAGAGTGTGCCGCTCACATCAGCACCATATATGGGTGAAACGAATGTCAGATTCTTCCAATACTTCCTCTCCAGGTCTTCATAGTTCAGATAGCGCGGTGTACAGTACCTGAGGAGGTAGATCACAGATCTCAAATGGTCAATCCATAATTCAAAGAAACTTAATACAGAGTGCAGTCAGTTTTGTACTGTTGCAGAAAACAACAATATATATAAAAAACTATTTTTTTTATGACTGAAAATAGTATTTAAAAAAAAGGTAGGAATGTGTATACAACGCACTGAATCTATTCTGCATGTACATATTTTGAACCAGGTATGCACTTGTTTTGCCACTTACATGTCACTGTTGGCCAGTCTGCGGAATTCTTGCACAGTGAGTGGTTTCTTCTGGATGTTGTACTGGGTGAAGAGCCCTGATTGGCCAGCTACCATCTGCTGAATAGGTGCTTGGATGACAAAATCATCAATATCGTCATAATTGCGACGTGGCTTCCAGCCCTTGGGTGGAATTACCTGTGGAAATAATCAAGATTTGATGTAGAAATAATAAATGTTTTTACATTTAATTACATTTTTGTTAAATTGTATTTTCGTTTCATTTGATTTCTATTACAATAATATCATTTCAAATATTTTTTGTAAAAAAAAAACATTTTACAATAAAATTGTATTATTATATTTACAAACATGAACTAATAATGAACAAAACATGTACACTGCATTTTTTATCATTTAAAACACATTTACTAATGCAATATTAAAATCTAAATTCCTGCTCCTTAACATACAGTAATGCACTGTGAGTTAACATGAACTAACAATAAACACGTTTATTTCCATTATCAAAGATGAATAAATATGGTAATAAATGCATTGTTCATTGTTTTTTCATGTTAGTAAATACATTAACAATCAAAGCATTACCAAAAATCTTAATTTACTCCTTTTTTTTTTACATGTTTCTTCAATAATCATTGTGATGTGCTGATTTTCTTTTGCTCAAAAACATTTCTGAATATTATCAATGTAGATTTTTTTTCTGCTTACTATTTATAAATTAATTTAAAAAATGCCAGAATTTGTTTTATTATAATATGATATAATACAATACAATACAACATAAACTGCTTAAACAACATCTATTATTAATAATTAAGTACCAACATCAATTTAAATATACATGAGTACAAGACACTTAAAATATCTTATATATATATATATATATATATCTTATATATATATATATATATATATATATATATATATATATATATATATATATATATATATATATATATATATATATATATATATATATTTCAAACACTGCAAAAACTCCAGGTCTTACAATTTGATCAAACTGTTTAATTACAAATTTTTATTATTATAATTATCACTATTATTGTAAATTACAGCTGAATGAGCTTATAAATAATTAGAACCAAACACAATTCTGTACTGTGTAGTGCTTATTAAATAAACCAGATTATGGATTATATTGTGAATTTATTTCAAACTTTAAACTTATTGTATATAAATTAAACATTTTTAATAATAAATTACATGAAATAAAGAATCATACAGTACCAACCTTGGCCAGACCAGCACGATGAGCTCCCTGAGACTCCATATACACCAGGTACTGATTGAAGTCCTTAAACTCCTCCATGGTGGGTCTGAAGGTCATGATTTTACAGGCAGGGTTAGCAGGGGCACTTGCCCCAACACCTGCCATCCTTACCACTCTCTCTCTCCTGCCTCCCAGAGGCTCAACCTGCAGATCACACCCAGTGCAATTACACTTCCTCTTCACAAGTCTTTAGCATACAATAAAACATGCACATATAGTTTGGGTTTTGCAAAACACATTTTATGCATATGACGAACTGTCTAACCACTATAAGTATGTTGTTGTGTCCTGATAGACAGTGCAATGAAAGAACCCGACTACAATTTCATCATAGCGATCCCTGTCAGTGACATCATCAAACCGTCTTTATTTACAGCATCTTCAGTTATGAAGAAATTTACCAATACAGTGTAACTTACTTGTGAAATGAATTACGCCTTATATTAGTAGTAATGCTCAAGCGTCAAGACCGAGAGTATTATTTGCAAACGTCTAGTTGCATGAGTTTTTAATGCGGCCCACTCCCATAATCTGCTGATAAAACAATGATATAAAACCGAAATAGACCTGCTGGATATTGATTAAAGAAACGTATTCAGAAGCAATATATACATGTAAAATCCCAGCGTTATGCTTATTTATCGCTTGCATCATACTGTTTACTGTACTCAGCTAGGTTTATTTACAGTTAGCTCATTAGCTGCTAGAGTGACCATATTAAATGTCCACTCCTAATCTCGTTGTCAAACTTCTCCGCTGAGCACGTAAAAACAAGACGAAGCTGTTTCTGCACGCTGGGTGTTTTCTGTCATGCGTATCGATTAGAAATACCTCAGTGTAGTGTGATCGTGGGCACGCAGTCCAGTCCCTTTAAATCCCCAGCTGTTCTACTTCATGACAGCTCTCTCTTCTCACACGATTTCACGTCTACCTCGCTTTATCTCGCTCCGAGCTATCGAAAGCACAGCGCCATCTGCCGGTCTGTATGTCACACAAATACAGTGCAATACATACAATGCAGCTCTAATAAACAAACCACTGGAAGTTTTCTATATACAATTTGAGAACCAGACGTAGCAGAGCTTTGCTCAAGAGTGTATGCTTCAAAAATTATAACGCACCCCTTCCTAAATAAAGGTAAATAGTTAAATAGTTAACTAAATACTAAATTTTTTTTTACAATACTACAACTGAATAGTTATTACTAAGTATTTTTAAATAGTATTTTTATTTCACATCGAGTAGGCCTAAATGTAACATATGAAATTAATTCCTTTATTTATAAAGCACATTTAAAAACAACAGAAAGAATAAAATGCATTATGCTGTCAACAATACATAGACATAAAAAATATACTCAAATGCATAAATTCCACACTAAAACATAGAATTAAAATGGATGTTAGAAAAATTTGCATACAATGTATCGTTTCAGCATCGATATTGCAATGTGATCATTCACAATAGTCACATCGCAGAATATGCAATGTTGAGTTTTTATTATAATTTATCATTGACATTGATCAGTGACCTTAACTATGATTGATTTTATAGAATTATTTTTAATTTTATCATTCAGTTACTGTACTTGAATACTGTTACATTTAGGAAATGATAAAACACTTTATTTCAGTTGCATCTTTGTCTTGATTGTATTTTTAGATTGGTATGCATTAAAACGCTCACAACACATGCAAATACAGAAATGCACTGCAAATAGCACAGACCACAGCAAAAATGTGTCAGGGGATCCCAAAAAGTTTATAGGATGTTAATTAGATTTTATGAAGATGCCTCCCCTTCTGCAGAATCATCCCAATTGATCTAACATTATAAATTATTTCCAAATAGGAATATTAAGTCATCTGGTGAAATTTTGTTCATATCACAATATATATTGCAAATAAAAAAAAATCACAATGTTTTTCTGATATTGTGCAGCCCTAAAATGTAAATATTCCATATTTCATATTTATGTTATTCTAAAAAAAATTGAAAATGACAGCAGGTTGAATAGTATTATAATGTTGAAATTAAAAAGATTACAGTGAAAATTTAAGAATCAGACAAAGCACAGTTATGATTGAGAGTGGTTGCTTGAAAAATTACAATGTACACTTACTCTGTACACTAAAAATGTACACTAAAAATAGTTATTAAGCGTTTTAAAAATAGGCCTGATATTTGCCTAAATGAAATGCACATATAACATGAAACTAAAAATGTACATTATAGGCCATTAACATAAGCATAGAAATATTATAATGCTGAATAATATTAATTCTTATATTAAAGAATACAGTGAAATTATTAGAACACTTAAGAGGTTTAAGAGGTTTTCATTTTTGTTGTTGTTGTTGTTGTTGTTGAATTGGCCTTCAAAATATCCATAATAAAATATCTATTACTCTATAAACCACAGAACAGAGCATGATAAGGAGATTTAGGTTTAGATCATCATAAGGAGATTTAGGAGATTCATTTCAGAAAGCAAGCTAGGTTTATTTCACTGAAAACGTCAGAAAAAACACTGAAAGGAAAGCCTTTAAGGGGTGGTCCACTGCGATATCACATTCTAAACTTTAGTTGATGTGTAATGTAGTTGTGTGAACATAAACAACATCTCTGAATGTAAGAGGCTCAAAGTTCAATGCAAAGGGAGACACTGGCTTTTACAGAGTTAGCTTAGCAAAGCCTACAGCAAACAAAGTTTGGGGACTTTTTATTTTTTATTGAATACAAGAATAATAACATCACTGCATTAAAGAAAAATACAATAACAAAAAATTAAGAAAGAATAGAAAAAAAAACAACACAAACTTATTAGAAACTTATTATTCCTATTATTATTAATAAGCTTAAGAGATTCAATTTTGAACGAAATTTCAGCAAGAAAAGTATTAAATCTAGGTATTGCCTTTAGGAACTTATATTTGTATATAAAAAATTTACTGTGTACGAAGTTTGGGGACTACAAAAAAATACATCTGGGTTAATGATGTCATAAACCCACCAGGTTATGCACACACATCCCGGGCAGCAAAGGGCTGTTGCCAGAGGCGCTTTCCTGGTGAAGTGGAGCCAATCCGCGAATCACAACACATTATGTTAGCTGACCAATCAGAGCCTCTTCAGGGCGGGCCTTTCGGAGGAACTAGGAAATATGACAGTCGTTTTCATGTTAGCTGAGTAGCTGTATATACAGTACAGTAATCAGATATATGAAAAACTAACGTGATTTTTCTACAAATGAAGCATGAGCACACATTTCTTTGCACCTCATAAACACAACCAAGTCTTAAAAAACACTCTGGACCACCCCTTTTAGCTTCAATTACAGAAAGTGTGGAATTTAATTTTTCAGGAGATTATACTGACATGCTGTCAGAAAACAATTGTTGCAAAAGGTGAGTAGCCTATGCCAAAATATGAAAGTTAAAAGCGGATAAAAACAGTATTACTCACTTCATCTGATCTTTGCTGTGATCAGAGCAACCGTGTGTTTTATGAACATTAAATTAAATGTTTTAAAGGCTAAATATATACATATATATATTTTATTTTATTCTATTCAATTCATCTTTATTTTTATAGCGCTTCTTTCAAAAGGGGGCGGTGGAGAGAGAGAGAGAGAGAGAGAGAGAGAGAGAGAGAGAGAGAGAGAGAGAGAGAGAGAGAGAGAGACTGAAAGACTGACTGATCAAGCGCTGAAAGCAGATTAAACGGTTAAACTGAAGTGCGTCTCTGTGAAACTCCCGGTGGAGTAATCCGCCTTCACTTTATTTATTTACCGGCCCAATGACTCTTCTGTCTTCACCGGCGACGGATAGTTCATGAAAATGTTACTCTTCGTGTGAGGTGAGTGATAAAATAGCACGTAATCCTTCATTATCGTTGTGATGTAAAGATGAAGGCGCGTCTCTGACGGGACGAGGTGAATTTGACAGATTAAAGGGAATTAAGTGAATGACACTTTCATCGCCGCGAAGCTAAAGACACTCAACCAGCCTTCATGGAGAAACTCGTGTCTGTTTGACTGTGATGAAGACGTAGTGAGTGAAATGTTCATTAAACAGAGTCACAGAAATAGGACATTTAGCCTACATAGATGTGTTTTACACAGGGCGTTTTATAGACGCTTATTTGTGGTCTTGTTTTATAATAAGAGTAATAGCCTAGTGATATTAGTTGTCTTTGTCGTCCGAGATTCTGCCCCACGGGTAATATTATTATTATATTATCTTCTTACCATTTCAGGGAATGCCAGATAACCTTGTTTATGTGACTGAGAGTAGAATCCAGTGCTCCCATTTTAGAGATGTAATATGCAACATGCTATATTTTAAACAAAAAATGTGCACTTTTCATTGATAATGTTGATTCATAAAACCATTGCATTTATTAGCCTACAAGTCCATTTAATATGTAGCCTAAAATATGTATATTGTTCAAGACCAGCAGCACAGTTTTTCTCAAACTTCATTAATTTTACTGATATATATTTATATATTTTTGTTATTCAGTTTATTGTTATTATTCAGTTGTTGTAATGATTTTAATTAGTAGTGAAAGCGAGGGCAAAAATCAGTCAGGAGATCCGGCAGGCTTCAGAAAGGGCCATAATTCATTTATGCTGTTATTTTTAGGAGCAGCTGAATACTGTGAATTCTTGATGCCTTGTAATCGTAAACTTACCAAAACAGACCATGGTTAGACGACTTCCACATGTTTAAAACCTGATAAACTATAGTGATGATGATGTGCTCAGACTAAATAATATAGGCACAAGCACATAAACTAAACTGATAAAAAAGATTCATTGGATTTACTACAATTTTTTAGGCAAGAGGTTGCAAACAATTTATATGGGCTGAATTTAAACAAACAAATTAAGTTAAATTACTAATTTTAATTTGTTTGTTTAAATTCAGCCCATCTAAATTGTTTACTACGATTTAGCACAAATATTTTTGTTCAGTATATAATGCTTAAAGAACTGATGCAAATAATCTTAGATGACCTATCATGGCACATCTGGACACATGAAGCAGCCGTTCACAAGCTGCTAACAGGCAAAATTGGACAATTTGTGCCAATACTCATTTAAGTGGCTCTTGGAGAGGGAGATCTTCAACAGGAACTGATCTGATTACGCTCTCTATATGAGAGTGACTGAAGCCCCTAGGACAAATGACAGCTTCAATTACAGACACATAAATGCAGCACACAAGCACAGACACAAAAAACTTGCTTTGTTTAACATGCTTTTAAATGGCTTACATTTGTGGAGAGAAACAGTTAAAGTCAAAATCATTAGCCCTCCTGTAATTTTTTTTTTCTTTTTCAAATATTTTCTAAATGATGTTTAACAGTAAGATTTTTTTTCACAGTATTTTCTATAATATTTTTTCTTCTGGAGAAAGTCTTATTTGTTTTATTTCGGCCAGAATAAAAACTGTTGTTTTTTTAAACCATTTTCAGGTCAATATTATTAGCCCCCTTAAATATTTTGAATTACAGAACAAACCATCATTATACAATGATTTTTCTAGTTACCCTAACTTTTCTAATAACCTAATTAAACATTTAAATTGCACTTTAAGCTGAAAACTAGTATCTTAAAAGATGTCTAATAAAATATTACATACTGTCATGATGGCAAAGACAAAATAAATCCGTTAGGAATGAGTTATTAAAACTGTTATGAAGAACCCAGAAATTGTTTAACTTTAACTGTTAAACAGAAATTGGGAAAAAATATATAGATGGGGCTAATAATTCAGGAGGGCTAATAATTCTGACTTCAACTGTATATACTTTCCTCTATATAATATTACTGATTCCATCAGAATTCACTGCGTTAGTTATGTAGAATACAGGGCTTGTTTGTACACTGTAAAAAATGGCCGTGATTTCAACGGTAAAAAAACTGTAAATATGCTAAAGTAAAAATCCGTAACCTGGTTAACAGTATGTTTCCTTAATATATACGGCGAATAACCGTAAATTGACTTTCCCAGAATTCCCTGCATGGCACATCACTTTTTATGATTTTTGTTGACATTACTTTGGATCATTTTAGTTGTTTCCCCATCAGTAATGTATATTAGTGATTTATGTTACATTTAATGTTGATAAACAATGTTTATTTCATGACTTTAATTTTATGCATGTTACCATACTGGTGTTTAATAGCTGTGTGAATGACACTGAGCACCTTCTTTACACTGATAGGCTTTTCTGATTGTGGGAAAAGTTGTTTGTGATGAGCATTGGATCATTATGTATGAACTTTCTCACCACCACCTGCATATGGCTCTGTTATCGTGTCTATCTGTGTAACAAAAGATGTGTAGATGTTGCTAATTTAAAATACAGACATATTACCTCTATAAATTAATAAAATACGGTAGTTTACTGTAAAAATAAGAAATTACTTTTACGGTTTGTACCGTTTTTTTACAGTTAAATACTGGCAACCACAGCTGCCAGTTTTGTAACGTAAATCTTACGGATTTATTTTTTACAGTGTGCAAAAATGTATTGGGTAAAAAAATCAACCAAAGCTGCTACGAAACTATAAATCTCAGTTTAAGTTTTATTTATATATCCCATTTGAATACTGTATATTAATCACATTATAATCACATATAATGAGATAAAAATAAGAGGGAGCTTTAAAATGAATTGTTCATAAAGGCCGGAGCATGGCTCACCTTTGGAGGGCTGAATGAACATTTGTTTTAAAAAAAAAGTATTTTTTATTCAACAATGCATTAAAATGAAAAAAGTGACATTAAAAAGAGTTTCATTTTAAAAAGATTTATTTTCTTTTGAATCATCTATTTTTCCACAATAATATTAACCATAGCAAACATTTAGTCATTGATAATGACATAAAGAGATGTTTCTGGAGCACCAAATGTGAGATGCATGTAAATGTAAATGCACGTTAAAATGTTAGTGGAGAAGTTCACACAAAATGAACATTTATACACATGTATTCACTTTGAAGTTGTTACAATCTTTTTTGATCTTTTTTTTTTATTTTAAAAGTGAAAGGATGGGCGACACAGTGGCGCAGTAGGTAGTGCTGTCGCCTCACAGCAAGAAGGTCGCTGGGTCGCAGGTTCGAACCTCGGCTGGGTCAGTTGGCATTTCTGTGTGAAGTTTACATGTTCTCCCTGTGTTTGCGTGGGTTTTCTCCGGGTTTCCCCCACAGTCCAAAGACATTCGGTAAAGGTGAATTGGGTACACTAAATTGTCCGTAGTGTATGAGTGTGGATGAGTGTATGGATGTTTCCCAGAGATGGGTTGCGGTTGCAGCATCCGCTGCGTAAAAATAAGTTGGATAAGCTGGATAAGTTGGCGGTTCATTCTGCTGTGGCGACCCCAGATTAATAAAGGAACTAAGCCGACAAGAAAATGAATGACTGAGTGAAGGGATGACAAAGTAAAGGATGACAGAATTTTTAGTTTTGAGTGTAGTTTTTAGTTTTGAGTATATTTAAAATATAATTTAATTTAAAATTGTAATACTCGTGGAGAGTGCTGTCTAACACACTTTTTATTGTCTAATTACTATGAATGGATTATGATTTACATTATGTTTTCACCATCAGCCTATTCAGTAACCCCTTTTGGGGGGCACTGTCATTCTGAGAGAGCCCGCTTCAAATGTTTCATCCTAGGATAAATGACTTTGACTGAAAGATGCAATAAGTCGGTAAAGCAGAACCAGTTCTTCATTTTCTTTTAATTTGTCACCTTTCTGAATATTTGTGTCTTCGTATATAATATCTATGACTCAAATCGACTTGCTATTGAGGTATGTAAATAGATTTGTGTGACACTATAACCCTACACATTTTATTTTAGGTCAGGCTTAAACTTCAACACTTAGTTTTATACATTATGTATGCTCTATCTTTAACCACAAAGGGGTCCTTGACCTGTAAGGTTGAAGACCCCTTATACTGAGTTAAGCTGGTGTCAATAGTGATCTCACCGTTTCCTGGACTATTATTAGTAACAGTTCTCTCTCCATTTCCTGGTGATATTTATAAAATAGTAAATGCTTGAGGAAATGCTTATATGAAATTAAATGCTTGCAGACAAGCTTATAGACAGCCACACAATCAACTGACATTATTACTTACTTAGACTAATGTTTTGTTGTTTGAGTCTCAAATATATCATTACAAAGAAAAGCCTCACGAAAAGAAAAAAAACTGCTAAAAATAAAAACTCATGAAGAAGTTTGTTTATTTATTTATTTATTTATTTATTTATTTATTTATTTATTTATTTATTTATTATTATTTATATTATTATTATTATTATTATTGTTATTTATATTATTAGTATTGTTATTATTAAGAACAAAAATTAATTGATACAAAAATCCTACTTGTCTACCAGAATCAAATATTTTAAAATATATATCTTTATGATTTGTTTTAATGTTATGTATACAAAGCTTTCCTCAAAACATTACTCTTAGAATCATGCAAATTCAATCACACCTTCAGTTTTCTCTTCTTTATTCTCGTCCAACTTTCCTATCTCATTTGTTTTCCTTCTGTCAATACAGTTTTTCACCCTAATTTTTCCTTCCTCTGATCACCAATGATCATCATTCATCTGTCTCTGCAGATGTGCAGTGCTCAGATCATGCTGCTCGGCCACTCTTTCACTATCTTTGTGTTTTGTTCTGCTTGTGTGTGTGAGTGGTGAAGCAGCATTATCTAGATGCATTATTAAAGCCTGTGCACTCTGTGGTTCTCTCTCTCTCTTTCTCTCTCTCTTTCTCTCTCTCTATTTCTCTCACACTTGCTCTCGGTAAATCTGAAAGAAGAGTTTAAAGGCAATGATAGGATTACAAAAGCATTTAAGGAGAGCTTGAAGGATGTGGAGTACTTGGAACTTCATAAACATACATTTGTTCAAAGCATACTTATAGCGAAGGCACCAATGAAAAGCTTACCATTCTGCAGCATTATCAATTTTGTAATGATTTTTTTTTTAAGAAAAAAATGTTAATTGTAAATGTACTCTCATTGTTATGTTCTGCATATAGCTATAGGGGTTGTTCAAGATCTTTCGTTTGAGTAAATTAGAACGCGGTACTGAAAAATGTCAGTGAAACATCCTGACAGTGCATACTGTGGTTATGGGGGGAAAATAGCACCGGGAGAAGGATAAATGAAGGAAAGCAGAGAACAAGCGAGTGAGAGGGAGAAAGAAAGAAAGCCGTGTTCTCTGTTTTTGCACTGGATACATTAATTATTCAACAGCCAAGAGCTGAAAATGTTCAGAGGGGACTCCGACAAGGCTGATGGTTCAGTCTTTATTTCTCTCTCTTAATCTCTCCTCAGGCTTCCTTTGTCACTTTATCAGTTTGTTATTACTGTCTCTCTATAAGCTTCTCGTTACTCAAAATTGTTTTATTACAGTCAAAAAGTGGAACACTGCTACTTAAGGGTTAGCTAACTGCAAGCATCCTTTTTTAACAATATCAGATTATTCAACATTTACATTTGACTTAAAATAACTACTGTATTTAATGGAAGAAGAAACACAGCTATTTCTAAATAGAACTAAAATGCTAGTAATATATCTCCTGGTATGTACTGAATGCAGAGTTTTAGAATTATGTTGTTTAGGTTGTTAGGCATATATACACTTGAAGTCAGAATTATTAGCCCCCCTGAATTATTAGCACCCCCGTTTATTGTTTTCCCAATTTCTGTTTAACGGAAAGAAGATTTTTTCAACACATTTTTAAACATAATAGTTTTAATAACGCATCTCTAATAACTGATTTATTTTATCTTTGCCATGGTGACAGTAAATAATATTTGACTAGATATTTTTCAAGACACTTCTATACAACTTAAAGTGACATTTAAAGGCTTAACTGGGTTAATTAGGTTAACTAGGCAGGTTAGGATAATTAGGCAAGTTATTGTATAATGATGGTTTGTTCTGTAGACTATAGAAAAAGAAAAAAAATTAAAGGGGGTAATAATTTTTACCTTAAAATGGCTTTTAAAAAAATAAAAACTGCTTTTATTCTAGCCGAAATAAAACAAATAAGACTTTCTCCAGAAGAAAAAATATTATCAGACATACTGTGAAAATGTCTTTGCTCTGTTAAACATCATTTGGGAAATATTTAAAAAAGTCAATAGTCAATATTTAAAAAATCAAAGGGGGGCTAATAATTCTGACTTCAACTGTACCTTTATGCATTTGGCACTTGCTTTTATCCAACTCGTATTCATATTCAGCTACTTCCTGTTAACACGTCACATAGTAGGTAGTAATGAATTATTGTTTAACAAACATGCAGAGAATGTACAGGTAGCTCACTTCTGTACATTAAACACTGAATATACATTGCTCTGTATAAAAGCATATTCCAAAGTCCAAAAGTATATGTAACGACCTGAACCTAATTCTATTAATACTGTAGAAGATTACTGGCATTTTACAGCATTTTATCTGTATCCATCAATTGTCTGTATCCAACATTGGTAACACCAATGTCATAGGTTACATTCAATTTAGTGTAAATGCTTTATATGGTATGTTAGCATGACATTGATGCACTACAATCGAAAACCTTTTTGTCCTTTGTGTTTTTAAATGGCGTTTTATTTTTTTTTATATATAATATGTATGCTTAAGCCTCCAATGTGGAACCTTTAGGGCAGAGTGGGGTACACCCGAACACTTCTTGACCTTCTTGGTTTGTGTGAATACAAGCATGGGTTAAAAGTTTCCAAATAATTTAACACTTGTCTAGTACAAATATGTGGTTATATTTCATTATCACCATGTTATTTACCCTAAATAAAATGAAACAAAAATATATTCTCGTTAAATTAAAATGATTCACTTTTTTAAAAAACAAAGTCAAACTTGTATAGTTCTTATAATAACAGCGGGTACATGGTAACACAATGTTTTCCATTTTCTCTACTGGAATTTAAAACCAGTTATATACTCTGCTAGTTAGCCAAGCTAAATTGCTAAATAACTTATTCAATTTTATATTGTGAAATTCATTATTAAATATTATTAAAATTATAGCAGATATGTCATTTTTAAATAATTGTTAAATAAATTTGCATTATGAAAATATTAGGAGATTTTAGAATATTTTAATGAATTTTTTCTATTTAGTGCAGTATACTTGAATTGCAAGTATACTTTATGAACTTTAGTTATGCAAGCATGTAATGAAAAGTTTAAACCATGTGTTACATCTAACCTTGCCCACCCCTGCACCTTTTGAAAAGGTATCATTCCTGTGACAGAATTTGTGCTTTTATTTCTGAAAGTGTCCAGATGTCTACAATACTTAAATGATTACCGATGAAAATGGCTAAAAACTGTGTATTACGATTGTCAGCTCAATAGATGGCAATGCCATTTAGTAAAAAAACACTATGAATCTACACATGCGCAGTCCTGTAGTTCACTATTGTTATTTTGGATGTCAAGGATCACACAATGCCTATAAACTGATCATTGTTTTCACATATTCGCATTTGTGTAGTTCGCACACAGGAGATTATGGTATTGCTTTTAAAACATTTGCACTTTGAAATCCATTTTCAAAAGCATTTTTATTAGAGATGCACAATATATCACAATGTTATTTGCAATTGCATAAAGATAAGCAATGTTAAAGTAGGACTATATAATAACCAACTACCCCAGTTCATCAGTTCATCAGGTTAACCCTAATAAAATGAAAGATTTTGGATTTCATTTGGATGTTATTAAGACCGTCACTGTGTAAGATTTTAAGCAAATTTAAACCAAGGAGTTATAAAGTTTCAAGCTTTAATGAAGATTAATTATATTTAATTATTTATAAAAATTTTCCAGGTTATGGCTGAAATGGCATCCGCTGCGTAAAACATGCGGGATAAGTTGACGAAAGAAAATGAATTAATAAATGAATTATTTACACAATAATGAAGACTAAACGGTGTTATTTTACAAATGATTATTGAATTTCTTTTGTACCTATTGTTAGACTCCACAGAAAACCATAAAACATGGTTTATTTCATTTCTATCTGTTCAATTAAATATCTATGCTTGTAATTAGTTTATTATATTATTTTATGCAGACAAAATTATTCCAATCAGTCTAAAATTATGATTTTATTTTGCAAATACAGTTATAAGTCATCTTGTGAAATTCTATTCACATATGCAGTTGAAGTCAGAATTAAGTTGAAGTTGAATTTTTTTTCTTTTTTAAATATTTCCCAGATGATGTTTAACAGAGCAGGGAAATTTTCACAATATGTCTGATAATGTTTTTTTTCTTCTGAAGAAAGTCTTATTTGTTTTATTTCGACTAGAATAAAAGCAGTTTTTAATTTTTTAAAAGCCATTTTATTGACGAAATTATTAGCCCCTTTAAGCAAATTTTCTTTTCCGATAGTCTACAGAACAAACCATCGTTATACAATAACTTGCCTAATTACCGTAACCTGCCTAGTTAACCTAATTAACCCAGTTAAGCCTTTAAATGTCACTTTAAGCTGTATAGAAGTGTCTTGAAAAATATCTAGTAAAATATTATTTACTGTCATCATGATGAAGATAAAATAAATCAGTTATTAGAAATGAGTTATTAAAACTATTATGTTTAGAAATGTGTTGAAAAATCTTCTCTCTGTTAAACAGAAATTTTGCTTAAAAAATAAACAGGGGTGCTAATAATTCAGGGGGGCTAATAGTTCTGACTTCAACTGTATATACAATATACAGAATATAGCAGACGAACCAAAAAATTGCAATAAGTGCTGCAGTTATGTATATGAATAGCCAGCAAGCATAAAACATTTTCTTTTTCATTCATTCTTTAATTAATTTATTCATTCATTTTCTTTTTGGCTTAGTCCCTTTATTAATCTGGGGTCCCCACAGCGGAATGAACGCAGCGGATGCCCTTCCAGCCGCAACCCATCACTGGGAAACACCCACACATTCTCATTCACAAACATACACTACGACCAATTTTAGCTTACCCAATTCACCTATAGCGCATGTCTTTGGACTGTGGGGGAAACCGGAGCACCCGGAGGAAACCCACACGAACGCGTTGAGAACACACAAACTCCACACAGAAATGCCAGAAAGGCTCAAACCAGCAACCTTCTTGCTGTGAAGCGACAGCACTACCAACTGCGCCACAGCATCGCCTACATTTTCTTTTTGTTTAGTAGAAAATGTTATAATGTAAACATGCTCTTGGACAAAAGATAAAATGCAATGTCAAATCTGTGTGCATGCCATTTGAGGCTGAGATTACTTACCACACAGACTGAGTTTTATAATTTGATGAGGGTAGACAAGATATTTCTTGCAGTGTGATCTGGGAAGAAGCATGGGAGGTTAAAAATAAGTTGAGCAACGGCACTGAGGCTTTTAAGATGTATGACATTTGACCAGCAAGGATGGAGTTAACAGTCTGCCCATTAAACTACTAAAACCTGGATAAGCAGCGATTAGGAAAAGACCTTATTTTGCTTTTTAACTAGAAGAGAAACCCTTTATTAGCATCACTTTGGATTAGGCAATTACAGTCCTGGCAAAACATCCATGCGCTTATATAATACAGCTGTAAAAAAAATATATACACAGTACACCCACATTAATAGTCTCTCTTTAGTGTTTAGTTGAGTTTAGTTTTAGTCTTTAGTTCTGGCCATAGAAATACTGTTGTACCTGTAGTATATCGCTCCTCATTTAAACATGAAAAATGCTTTTTAAGGAGAGAGCTCGTTCAATTATACAAGGCAACAGAGCTTCATTCTTTGTGCTGAAAAAGCTTTGAACATCAAACATATTGTATCTGAATGTGACTGTTGAATTCATTTAGCCAGTTCTGGAAAAAGGCCATTGGTTCACATTTAATTGCTCTTCTACTAATTGCTTTATTGCAAGAATCTAATTCTACTTTATCTAACTTTATGCTGATTTAGACTGTGGAATAATTGTATGTTGCAATGTTAGATTTGAAAATAAAAGTAATTTGGTTATATTAGATGTGTGCTTTATATAATTTAATCATAAATATGATAGCTGCATTGTATGTCATGCCTAGCTAGAAAATTGTACAAAACAAAATTGCAAACGGGCAGCACGGTGGCGCAGTGGGTAGCACAATCACCTCACAGCAAGAAGGTTGCTGGGTCAGTTGGCATCTTTGTGTGGAGTTTGCATGTTCTCCCCGTGTTGGCGTGGGTTTACTCCGGGTGCTCCGGTTTCCCCCACAAGTCCAAAGGCATGCGCAATAGGTGAATTGGGTAAGCTAAATTGTGTGTGAGTGTATGTGTGTGAATAAGTATGTATGAATGTTTCCCAGTGATGGGTTGCAGCTGCAGGGCATCCGCTGCGTAAAACATATGCTGGATAAGTTGGCGGTTCATTCCGCTTTGGCGACCCTTGATTAATAAAGGGACAAAGCTGGAAAGAAAATGAATGAAGGAAAATTGCAAATAACTAAACTGATTAGCACTTGAGCCATAACCAGGGTTGGTCTGACTCTAAGAGATGGAAAAGTCTGTGAATCTACCCTTGGTGAAAGCGTAGTGGCCAAATTAAATCGCATTTGCTTTAATAACCAATCGCATTACAGCATTACATTTACTGTTACTACAACAATCAGTTACTAGCCAGGGGTGCGTTTCCGAAAACCATCGTTAGCCAACTAAGGTTGCAAGTTGCGTCGTTACAAACATAGTTTGTTGATTTGACGTTTCCCAAATCCATCGCTCCAACGAACATTTGCAAATTGCGTCGCAAACTTATACGCTTGCAACTACAACTCTAGAGCTGTAGTTAGAAGCATAGTTCGTGGTTGTGTTCTATTTCCAGTTAGCCCCCCTATGCCCTATTCCTTTCAACTTTCCAACATTTAAATTTGAAATTATTTAAGAAAAACAAAACATTAAAGTCATCTGTCTTAGGTGTAATTTGCTTTCCAAGTATTTTTTTTACAGTTCAGTTTTAGCAATCTTCATATTGACAATTGCGCTCCTTTGCAATTTGAAAACATTTATGCCATTTTAAACGCAGCCGTGGCTCATGATGAAAGCTATAGGTGACCTGTTATTTCAAAGCGGAATATACTTTACGTCTCCAAAGCTTGTGAAAAAAATATATAGCATACGTTAATGCTTTTAATTTAGAGTAGATTATTTATTAAGAAATGTGTCTGTAGCCTACTGTATATGACATGGGCCTGTTGGTTAGAACATTTCTGCAGTGGTTTAAATGTATCAAATTGTAAAAGTAGACTTTTAGAATAGAATATGGAATAGTCACAATAATATTTGTAAAAGAAACACAGGCCCTATGTGCCGTTTATACATCTTTCAATTAATATGGAAAACGAGTGCATGTTTTTACCAAAACTAATATTGGAATTTTTTTAAATGCATGTGTGTGTAAAACAATAGAATTTGCACAAAACATTATGGGGTTTTTCTTCAAAGAAGTTGTTACTCCACCCCATTTAGAGCATCATTATGGACGTTTTATGTTATAACTAATGTGGTTCAAATGACAGATCTGCAACAGAAAAACTACGGTTTTGTGAACCAATCCTCACTACATAATTTTTTTCCCAAACGATGCATTATACTATGATAGTTCAGCCGCAAGTTATGTCATTGTTTGGGAAATAGGTGCAATTCCATCAAGTTGTAAGAGGGGCTGACTAGGATTGTTAACCTAGTAACCAACAGTAAACAGGGCTCGAAATTAACCTTTTTTCTTGGTAGCACTGGTTCTCCTAACTTTAAAAATTTAGGAGCACCAGCCAAAATTATGAGCACTGTTACTCTAAGTTTTATAATCACAGATTCATTGCATTTGAATTCATCACTAATTAAAACTAACAAACAAACAATAAATATATGCATGCGCCCACCGGCCCTGCACGCTTGACATTAATGAAACTTAGATAACGATAATAACTGTGCTGTGTTCTCAAGGGTGGTGTCTGATATTGCACAGATAATATTGACATATAACTTATTACTTGCATACGTCCTCTTAATAGCAATACCGGTCTTTTCATGAGCTGCAATATCAGTGTAATCTTAGTGAATACAAGCCCATTTTTGATGGTGTATGCGGTGTTACATTTTACATATAGCTGCCACTTGCACGGCTGACAGCATCCTGACAATTAAATGAAGGATTAAACAGAACCTCTTGTGCTTAAAATGTGTAGATTCAGTGGCCAACACTGTTACCTGCAAACTCCGTCACACAGGCTTTACAGTGAATGCTTTAGTCATTTTCATAGCGACTTTAACCCAATGGAAAACTTTTATCCACTCTCCAAAACATGTAAATGGTGGATTAACATTCACCACATGATCACTGATCAGATGTGCCTTATTGTAACTTTCTGTGGTTTCTAAAACAAAATCTGTCAGTGTTGTTTTCATTCTCTCATCTTTAGTGCTTTAAATTTTCGCAGTTGTAGCTCAGAGCTCGCAAATTTTCTAAATTACTGGTAGCTCTCGGGCAGGCACTCTTCAGTTTTTGGTAGCTCGAATATAAATTTTAAGTAGCCCAAATAGAAAATACATTATTTATTCAATAAAAACTAAAACATACATTTACTAAATAAGAAATATGTCATGGCATTTGTTATAGGCGATACATTTATTTTTAAATAACCGAAATTGTATTATTTAACTTTTTAAAGTTTTTATTTTATTTTTTAAATAACCCAAAAAAAAATGATGTTATGTGAACATTGTTTTAGGTTTTTTTCTGCAGCTATAAAAACATTTCAATATTACAAAGTATATTTGTCTGAGTTTATTTGGCAAATGCGTTTCCATTTCGCATTAAACCTTTTTCGCACATGTCCAAAACCACCTCTAGTGAGTATAACATTTTTTTTGCGAATTAAGGATTTTTTTATTTGAAATTTGGCATTTCCATCATGTGTTTCTCATACGATACTTTAAAATGCACATTAACACAAAGTGATGGAAATCCAGATACTTTTCGCAGATACCTCAGAAATGAATGAGAAATGCTTTTCTAAAATTTTCCATGACTGTTCCAACAAAGCAGAATTTTGCTTGGTGTAAACACTTAAAATGCAATAGCCAAAACTAATGTTTAAGGGCAAACATGTTGCAGATTAGACATTATGCTACTGAATAATAAAATAATAAGTGTCTTTTTCAACGAAAGCTATATTTTGTCTTTTTAATCAAATGTAAATCACAGCATTTTACCAGATAAGTTTAATGCTGTGACCAAACTTCTTTAAGTGACAAATAACAAAAAAAATTATCACAGGAGAAAAGAAAAAAAAACATTTCGGCCTTTTGTCAGTTTAGACTTTTTTTTTTTTTACCAAAGGGTTGCAGGCTTGCCTTCTGGAGGGGGTCTTTAGCTTATTTTCACCACCTTTTTCAAATTTCCTCTCCATTTCCCTTGAAATTATATATCAATGTCCCTTCTTCACCATTACATAAACAGATTGGTTTAATCTATACATATTCACTCTGTTACTATTGAAATCTCACAGAACTTAATACAACTCCCAAAGCACTTTCTGTTAAATGAAAGGCACCACAGTTCAGGTTTACTCAAGGCATTTTTCTCTTCACTCCACTCCAGGTTTTCAATTTCCCACTTCTAACTAAGTGATTAGAGAAACCCTGTTCTGAGCAATCAGAAACATTGAGAAAAAAAAACACTCATCACTTCACACATAATCAACTCTGCTCACCACACAGACCAAACCCATCACATGTTGTAATGGAATCATAAACTATTAATTTATCTTCAAGCAGAGAAGGGAATGAGAATGATGCAACATGGCCACTGTATTGGTATTGCAGTGACAGTCAGTGGTCAGTCAGTCATGCAACAGTCATTTCTAATAGTGAGATAAGATTTTTTTTCGACATCACATAACACCTTATGTGTCTCTTTAACAGATCTGGGAACCTCTTGAAGCTCCAATCATGGCAGCAAACAAAAGCCTATGTTTGATGGAGAGGACCCCTGGATCAAGAAGGAAGAGCTCCTACACTGTCTGGAATTCGCCACTGATGAAACAAGAACTCTGAATTGTTCTCCTTGGTCATATTAACCTGCTAAAGTCCAGGTGTAAAACATCGACATAGATGCAGTGCAAATGGATAGGACAAAAACTTCAACACCACACACACTGGATAAAATTATACTGAGCAAGCCAATGAAGTAAAAACATTTATTTAATGTTAGCGATCATATGAAAAGAATGATGAAGTCAAATGTTTTGAAGAATTGGTATTGAAGCTATGGAAAAGTTCCTCTTAGGTGGGGCAACATATCATCTGACTGTAAGGTAAGTGTGGAGTGTGTATCCTTGTTTGCAGCCCAGGATCTTCGGAAATATGTGACTCAGCCTACATTTTTGCGAAATTATAATAAGTTGCTCTGTGTGTGTTTCAGTGCATGTTTCAATTGACAGATCCACTAGAGCAGGGGTGCTCAACCCTATTCCTGGAGATCTACCTTCCTGCAGATTTCAGTTGCAACTCATATCAAACACACCTGTCTGTAATTATTAAGTGCTGTTTAGGTCCTAATTAATTGGATCAGGTGTGTTTGGTCAGGGCTGGAGCTGAACTCTGTAGGAAGGTAGATCCCCAGGAACAGGGTTGAGCACCCCTGCACTAGAGGACGATGCTTACATCTTTGCGAATCTGAAATACTTTACTCATGGTACATTTTATTGTACTTTTCAGATATTGTACACGTCCATGAGCATCTATCAAATCACTGACATATACCTTTCCTTAAACCCAACCAATAGTGTTTTCAAAAGCAAGCATAACGCCCCATTCACACGGGGCGTCAGCTTCAACACTTCCTATTCACTTTGAATAGGAAACGTCAGGCGTTGCCGAACTGCATTGTGGATCCGTCAACGCTGCTTCAGTGACGTTGCTTGCTGCAGAAGTTGGGATTTTCTCAACTTTTCAAGCGCCAACGGAAGCGTCAGCCAATCAGATCGCTGTATGGAAATAACCCAGCTCAGACAGTAGCCGATTGCTGACTAATTTCATTGGCTGACGCTGCTATGACGATCACGTCAGCCCCAACTTCAGACAGGCCCTCTGTCAAGCGTTAATGCTGAAGCCCCGTGTGAATGGGGCGTAAGAGAAAAGTGCACCATGACCATGTAGTTTACCTTGATTTTACATAGCTTTTATCTCTTTTTTGAAACCGTGTTTTACTGGACTCATCCTCGAGTACCCTGCGCCACAAGTACAACATTGTACAAAATGAGCTCCTGAGCAAACTGACTGCGATAGGTGAGGCAAATGTATTTGATTACAAATCATGGTAACACTTTATTTTGATGGTCCATTTGAGTATTAGTAGACTGTCTGCTTAATATCTGTTGATACCGCTGCTAAACAGACATTTAACTTACTATAAGAAATTTTGCAAGTACATGTCAACTTACATTAACCCTCACCCCTCACCCAAACCCTAACCCCAACCTAACAGTCTACTATCTAATGAGAATTAGTTGACATGTAGATGCAATGTAACCTAAATTTAACAATCGGACCATCAAAATAAAGTGTGACCCAAATCATAGACACCGTTATGTTGTTTTGTGGTATTTATTGGTGTTGTGCAAAGAACTGCACAATAATAAGCCTTCATTTGTCGATAATACATCCATGAAAATATCATTAGTGTAAAAAAGAACAAAAGCTGTTGGTGTCTTACTGCCCCGTAGCATTAGTTTTACCTGCAGTGGAAGGTACGTTTCAGATACACATCTTTTATGTACACATTCATAAGCAGGTGACACTTGTACAGATCACCTAGTGAATCACTGACATATACCATTCACTAAACCCAACCAATAGTGCTTTCAAAAGCAAACTAAGAGAATAGTGCACTGTTACCATGTAGTTTACCTTTAGCTTTTAGCTTTTTTTTTTAAACTGTGTTTTACTGGACTCAAACTCAAGTACTCTGTGCAACAAGTACAACATTATACAAAGTGAGCTACCGAGCAAACTAACCAGGCAAATGTATTCAATTACAAATCATAAACACCTTTAAGTTGTTTTATGGTATTTATTTGGTGTTGTGCAAAGAACTGCACAAAAAATAATGTGTTAATTGTCAATAATATGTACCTGAAAGTAGCAATAGTATGAAAAGGAAAAAAGTTGTTTGCGTCTTACTGCTTCGTAGCATTGGTTTTACCTAAAAACTGCAGTGGAACAAATTTATTTTTGCAGTTTCATAAAAATGTAGGCTGAAGCATGTATTTCCAATGAGCCTGTGTTGCTTATTTGTGTGCACTAGTTTGTCCAAGGTGTTTACATGTGTGTCTATAACTCAGTGATCGGCTCAGTGTGTGACGCAATTGCACTCTGTCCCTGACTTTACAAACCTAATCCAATTAGAAAACTTGTCAGTAACCTAAGGGTCGTCTGTCTGATACTCTGTATATGTACGTACACTCTAGAAAGGACTATAAATTTAGGGAACTGTATTGTACTGAGTTAAAAATGTACAGTGTTTATGTCACATTGTGTTGTTTTAGGGTTAAAAGAAGCATAAACTAAATGTCCTGAAAGAAAAATACCAATAATTACCTCTTAAGTTTTCCATTAGGTGCTTAAGTTGGAACAAGTCCACAGTGGAGATTTAGTAACTACAGTGCTTGCTAGTTTGTAACTAACTCTGTAGTTTGTAGTCAGTTGCTCCATTGTTTTCTTAAGGCAAATTGTAAAGTTGTACGTTGTTCTTAAAGTAATGCAGAGACATTTACTCTAATTGATCCAATACATTCATGCTTCTGGCAGATGCATTGATTCAAAGTGATGTTACATTCAATGTATACATTTCATTAGTTCTTGCTGGTAATGCTAGTGCTTGTTTGAACTAAGGTACAATTATATGTGAAATCCTGAATAATGTCATAGACATTTTGGTTACACTTTTAATCAGTTGTCCTTGTTACACATGTTCCTAGTACTTACTTAAGTAATTATAAATTAATTATGCAGAATTTTAATTAACACCCTAAACTTTCGAACAGCATTCGAACTCTAACCATATAGTAAGTACATGCGATGAATTAATATTATTCAGTAGTTAAATAGGGCAACCCAGTGGCGCAGTAGGTAGTGCTGTTGCCTCACAGCAAGAACGTCGCTGGGTCGTAGGTTCGAACCTCGGCTGGGCTGGGTCAGTTGGCGTTTCTGTGTGGAGTTTGCATGTTCTCCCTGGGTTCGCGTGGGTTTCCTCCGGGTGCTCCGGTTTCCCCCACAGTCCAAAGACATGCAGTACAGGTGAATTGGGTAAGCTAAATTGTCCATAGTGTATGAGTGTGAATGTGTGTGTGGAAGTTCCCAGAGATGGGTTGCGGCTGGAAGGGCATCCGCTGCGTAAAATCGTGCTGGATAAGTTGGCGGTTCATTCCGCTGTGGCGACCCCGCAAGGGACAAAGCCGACAAGAAAATGAATGAATGAATGAGTTAAATAGTTACACTGTAACAAGAACACCTTAAAATAAAGTGTAAACTATATTTTATTAGTAAATACAAAATAGCATGATCGTCTCACAGCAAGAAGGTCGCTGGTTCGAGCCCCAGCTGAGTCAGTTGGCATTTCTGTGTGGAGTTTGCATGTTCTCCTCGCGTTCGTGTGAGTTTTGTCCGGGTGCTCTGGTTTCCTTCACAGTCCAAAGACATGCGATATAGTTGAATTGAATAACCTAAATTGGCCATAGTGTATGTGTGTGAATGCAAGAGTGTATGTATGCGCAATAGGTGAATTGGGTAAGCTAAATTGTGTGTGAGTGTATGTGTGTGAATAAGTATGTATGAATGTTTCCCAGTGTTGAGTTGCAGCTGGAAGAACATCCGCTGCTTAAAACATATGCTGGATAAGTTGCCGGTTCATTGCGCTGTGGCAATCCCTGATTAATAAAGAGACTAAGTCGAAAAGAAAATGAATGAATGAAATGTTAATTATGATTGATCTTGTTTAATATGTACAACACCAAATCATTCTGTTTGAACCTGCACAGTTCAGGTTGAATAACCAATTACAAAGTAATTAATCCAAAAACAGTTCTCTCTTGAAATTTAAATAAGTGTAAATGTCTATATTACTATATACACTGACCGACCACTTTATTAGGTACACCTTACTTGTACCGGGTTGGACCCCCCTTTGCCTTCAGAACTGCCTTAATCCTTCGTGGCATAGATTCAACAAGTTACTGGAAATATTTCTCAGATATTTTGGTCCATATTGACATGATAGCATCACACAGTTGCTGCAGATTTGTCGGCTGCACATCCATGATGCCAATCTCCTGTTCCACCACATCCCAGAGGTGCTTTATTGGATTGAGTTTTGGTGACTGTGGAGGCCATTTGAGTACAGTGAACTCATTGTTGTGTTCAAGAAACCAGTCTGAGATGATTCACGTGTTATGACATGACACATTATCCTGCTGGAAATAACCATCAGAAGATGGGAACGCTGTGGTCATAAAGGGATAGACATGGTCAGCACCTATACTCAGGTAGGCTGTGGTGTTGACACGATGCTCAATTGGTACTAATGAGCCCAAAGTGTGCCAAGAAAATACCTCCCACACCATTACACCAGCACCACCAGCCTGATCCGTTGATACAAGGGAGGATGGATCCATGCTTTCATGTTGTTGATGCCAAATTTTGACCCTACCATCTGAATGTCGCAACAAAAATCGAGAATCATCATACCAGGCAACGTTTTTCCAATCTTCTATTGTCCAATTTTGGTGAGCCTGTGCGAATTGTTGCCTCAGTTTCCTGTTCTTAGCTGACAGGAGTAGCACTTGGTGTGGTCTTCTGCTGCTGTAGCCCATCGGCTTCAAGGTTGGATGTGTTGTGCCTTCAGAGATGCTCTTCTGCATACCTCGGTTGTAATGAGTGGTTATTTGAGTTACTGTTGCCTTTCTATCAGCTCAAACCAGTCTGGCCATTCTCCTCTGACCTCTGGCATCAACAAGTCACTTGCACCAACAGTACTGATGTTCACTGGATAGTTTCTCTTTTTCAGACCATTCTCTGTAAACACTAGAGTTGGTTGTGCATGAAAATCCTAGTAGATCAGCAGTTTCTGAAATACTTAGACCAGCCCATCTGGCACCAACAACCATGCCACTTTCAAAGTCACTTAAATCACCTTTCTTCCCAATTCTGATGCTCGGTTTGAACTGCAGTAGATCGTCTTGACCATGTCTACATGTCTAGAAGCATTGAGTTGCTGCCATGTGATTGGCTGATTAGAAATTTGCGTTGACAAGCAGTTGGACAGGTGAACCTAATAAAGTGGAAATGAACCTGTTGAAATAAACCTTACAGACCTTAAGACATACACTTATGTCTTAAGGTCTGTAAGATTCATTTCAACAGTTCATTTGGTTTATATTGATGCAGTATCAAGATTAACAATGCAATGCAAAACATTTAGTAGTGTCAAAATTATACATTTTTATATATTTTTGTAACAGCTTATGCAACTAACTAGATAGACTTTTCTTACATTGTAGCCAGTGCTAAATAATGTAGCCTACAATAATCAGACTTGTATTTAGATTATGCTACATTTTAAAATGCTTATAATCAAGATGACAAAAAAGAAGATTTATGGTGTAATTTAATGGTCACAAGGTCATACAGATTAACAAAGACCATCTCTCTATTTTTATTGTTGAATAATGACAGTAGGACAAAATGAAATAGTTATGTTTTCAGAACTTTTTTCTTTAAATATTGGGTTGAGGCAGGGACAGCTAAAAGTAAACACAAAAGAGAGGCTGTTATATATAAAACACCACTCATATAATGTAACATGTTTTGAATGGTCCACTGCCCCTAATCTTACCATGTGAATGTGTATAAGTTGCAGACTATTCTTACTGTACATTAAGTAGTTCAACCTAGCCATTAGTGTTAGCTGCCCATGCTAATGGTAGAATACAGCCATTATTTCTCTTAGAGAGAGCATGAGCAGACCTTTTTTATGAGGGAACATGGGCGTGAGGGGGAATTAAACCCCACTCTACAGGCCACTAATCTAATAGAGAGGAGAGAGAGAGAGGAGAGAGAGAGAGGAGAGAGAGAGAGAGAGAGAGAGAGAGAGAGAGAGAGAGAGAGAGAGAGAGAGAGAGAGAGAGAGAGAGAGAGAGAGAGAGGAGTAAGCTGAAATGTTCATTGTGAAATTCAGTGAATGTGGGTCTGTACCTCAATGCTACAACACAGATTTAATTCCTGGCTCCATTTTAGGGATCTAGCAGTTCACAGACTCCTACTCATAATTGAATCCCTCCATCTTTAGTATATAATAATATAATCACAAGGTATTTCAGTGGGTCCTGATCTTGCAGTGATATTAGGGCATATGTACAGAAGATATGTATCGATTAAGAGTGTATGAAACATGAATAATATATATAAAGTAAAGCTGAAAAATTAGTTTCTGTATAAAAAAGCCTCAACAATATTTAGTGCTTCATCCTCTAGATCAGGGGTGCTCAAACTCGGTCCTGGAGGGCCGGTGTCCTGCAAAGTTTAGTTCAAACCACAATCAGACACACCTGCGCTAGCTAATCAAGCTGTTACTAGGCTTTCTAGAAACATTCATGCAGGTGTGTTGAGGCAAGTTGGAGCTAAAATCTCCAGGACACCAGCCCTCCAGGAATGAGTTTGGGCACCCCTGCTCTAGATGGAAAGGTAGGAGAGGGGATTTTATTGTTCTTAAAGGGGCTATTATGCAAGAAATAGTTTTATAAGGGGTTTAAACACAGTTGTGTGTCAACAGTCTGTCAATATAACCAGCTTCTAATGGTAAAAAATTATTCATTATTTTTTTTGTAATCACGCTTCATAAAAGCAGTCTGAAGAAACATTGTGATTGACATTCTTCCTTTGTGCATGTCATCAGAGGGGGAAAGCCCCACCCATTAGTGATGATCTCTCCCTATTAGCATAGGTAGTTAGTCTTGTTTTTGAATCTGCCATTATGCTGACACACAGGCATTTGTAGCTTCGCCCTCTTTTGAAAAGAGTACTGGGAGCACAATGTCATTTGAATTTAAAGCGACAGTCACCAAAATGGCACAATTAGGACCAACACCTAAAAGGGGCAGTTTCACAGAGTTAAAAAAAAACATTATTTTGTTGGGTATTTTGAGCTGAAACTTCACATACACACTCCAGGGACTATTTATATCTCATAAAAATGAGCATAACTGGTCCCCTTTAAAGGGCGAGTTCACTTAAAAGAAATTTTTTTAAATGTTGGAAACTTTCCACATGTTTTTTTATTTTATATTGTGGATGTCAGTGGCTAGCGGATTCCAACATTCTTCAAAATATTCTCTTTTGTGAACAAAAAACAGAAAATAGTATAATTAAATTTTTATTTTTGGGTGAACTATTCCTATTTTCCTTTAGAAAACTAAAGGAGGAATCTATAAATGCCATTTTTTAGGGAACATGTGCTTTGGCAGGATTGCTCTGTATAGGTTATAATTTATTATTAAATATGATTAATATTTAATCAGGCAACAATAAATAACAATAACTGGAAAAGTACATTAGACCAGGAACAGATTTGTAGCAGTAATGTGGAAAAAGGGCAGGTGCATCATGGTCAGGGGGTGTTTTCCTTATTCATAATTCAGACTGCCTGAGGTACAAACTGTTTTGGAAACTCTTCAGAAAAGAAATTGTTATTTCTATTTTTTGCTATTGAGTTTCTCCTTTTTGTGTTAGAAGAATTGTTATGGTTAGACATTTTGGTTTAGTTATTTGAAAAATTTTTTGATTAAATTGGCAGAAAAACTGCTTCTTAATTGAGGTGTATTCACTGTACAATTACATAAACAGCTGTGCACTTTACAATAGAAGTTTATTAATATGTTTTAATTGAGGCCTTACACGTGGATAATCATACGTTGTGATAAGTACAGTATGACTTATGAAGAACTAAATTCATTAATTATAATAAAAACACAGATTAATGGATTAAATATATTAATTAATTAAATGTAACATTTATGTATGTAATGTGAAGCGGACGCTGACAAGGAAGTGCGGATCCGAATACAGGGTTTATTATGTAGAGAATTGTCAGGCAAGCAACAGTCAACACAGGAGCAAACAGATGTACACGGGCAATCCAGAGTCGTGGTCAATAAACAGGCAGATGGTCAAAAGGCAGGAAGTAGACAACTTAAAAGGCAAGGCAAGAAAAACCCGTTACAATGTTCACGGTTCAGTACAACAAGACTCAGCACTGATGTGTGTGTGTGCTGTATAAATAGTCCATGCAATCAGTCTTTGACAATCCTCCAGCTGTGTGTTTGCAATCAGTCAGGATCAGGAACCGGTGTGAGTGTGTGTAATGCATGACTGGATCTGTGGTCCATGTAATAGTGGATTTGGAGTTCGTTAGCGAACTGTGTGTTTACCAGCAATCTGCACAGCAAATTCTGGTCTTTGGAATAAACTCCGGAGTTAAAATCAACTCAATCTGAGTGTACATGCGTGACCATCAAATGTACTCCCCTGCAGAGTTAAAATCACTCTGCTTTTGGAGTTGAATTTTAACACATTTTTTTAGTTAAATTTGAACACTTTCTGGAGTTAAAGTTGAAATCCTATAGAGAGTACTTTTACATTTGGGTATAATATGAACTCCTTACCAATGTTAAAATGTAACACTTCTTAGAGTTAAAGTGTACTTCAAAAAAAATATTTTTTATGAAAATGACTGAACTGATGCAATACTCTTTACTTACTGCTTTTATTTATGCAAATCCACACATTTGATTTAGAAAAAATCCATCAATGGACACACTTTGAAATGAATTGTCATCTTAGCATTAAATCTAACAGCAAAACATTTAAAATTAATACATGTTGGCAGCCAGTGCCAACTAAATCCAATGGCTTATTAGAATTGCATAAGACAATCAACACATCACATTAAAAAAAATTAACTTTGCAGGAATAAAAAGCAGCAAAAAATATCTTGTCATGCTCCTTAATCACAGTCACCTCTGCTGGCTTTGAAGTTATTTGCTCGATATTCTGAAACAAAGAAAAAAAATATTTAGAAAGATAACCAAAATTAGACCTATTTCTTAAAAACCAAAAACCTTAATCTAATAACTGTATATACTATTTAATACTTTAAAACGCATTCATTTTCTAACGTTATTTTGTAATGTTTAATATAAGATCTATTTATATGGAAGTAAAAAAAACAAACAAACTTACATTTCTTGCACGGACACTGTCCATTAAAAGTTGAATAATTTGAGATTCAGAATCACTGCTGCTTAAACTGCTTGACACAGACAATGTATCTGTCAGACTTGGGGAGGAGGGCACTTCAACAACCCCTTGCTGCAGGACAGTCAAATCTGATAATCACAAAAACAACACGGCTAAGCAAATGGTTCTGAAATGCACACAGTTTCACTCTGAGTCATGACACAAACTTTCAAAATCTATAAAAATGTTCTTAAATAACCTACCATCATCAGTGCGGATGACATGTTTCTTTGGTTGTTGCAAGTTCTGGAAATACATCCTCATCCACCACTATGCCATGGTCATCTGTGATTTTCAATGCTGTATCGCAAACTTCTGCTGGACTACACCATAACAACAATGTATAATTATCAAATAATTTTCAAAATGACTGTTATTATTAAAAAAAAAATTACTCTCTGTTATACTAAAACTCAGCCGCACTGAGAAAATGTAATGTATATACATGTATAGCTGAAAACAGCATACTCTCATGGTCACGACTAAATCATGTTACAATTCAAAACATTTCATGAGCCATATTACACATATTAAATCTTACACACATAAAGCTGTATTGCTAGATAAAAGATATTAAACTTACCTCATTGTGTAAGTTAGCCTATTTGAAAACTGAACAGCAGGTTTCTCCATCTGATCAAGTACCGCTTCTTTTTGACAGCAGAACACACATTTTCAGAAACACAAGGAAAGGAAAGATTATTATCTAGTGTTAGCTTGTTCACATCCACAACATTTTTAAAAATACCACACAAAACAGCCACATTGGAAAAGCTAACTTATGTTAGATGCTAAGTTAGCCACATGCAGTCACTAGCCTCACAGTACAAAATGAAACAGCTACAGCAAAACACATTTCTGTCACAAAACATCTAACATTTCAAAAAAGCTTATAGAATTGTATAACAATGCACTTTTATCTACCTCAGAACTAAGAACATAACTCCAGTTCTCATGTGCTGCTCAGCAGGGTTGTGTAATGGCGGACTTTCTAAAAATTTAACACCAGTAAGCAGTTAAAGCACGTTCCTGAACTCCAGCGAATGAACTCCAAAATACAACACAGCAGGGAGTATCCCATAACACAAAATTGTGTTAAAGTCTAAAAATAAACTCCAAAAATGTAACTCACACTTTTTTGCCTAACTCCTAATTTTTCAACTCCAGAAATTTGCTGTGTGCACAGGCTGGATCCCTGGTGATCGTGACAATATACACCTCAGCAGCATTAACTTCACAATTTTATTTATATGTATATTCTGAAGGTTTTTACCAAGGGATAGGTCCATGCATGCAATAATCTGTTTGATTATATACATTTTATCCTACAAAAAAAGAGTTGGAGTTGGAGTTGGAGTTGGATAGGGTTGTCAAATGGTCACAGAAGAGATCAGTTGTCTCTTCAAGGCTGTCAGTGATCCAGCATTTCAGATGGGATATGGAAGATCATTCCACTATGCAGGAGCAGTGAATAAGAAGGTTCTCATGAGACATTTGAACCATAAGGCGACACTTAATGAATTAATGGTTGTAATGTTGCTGGTTGCTTTTGGCTTTTTTAGTGAATATTTATCTCCAGTGTGTTGTAAAAGTGGGCATGTCACTGTTGCACATCCAGTCAGAATTATGCTAGCCTTTGATATGGTGTTTGCAGTAGTGATAACAAGGCCGACAGCGGTAAAATAAATGTAAAGCGAGATCCCAATCCTGTGAAATCTGAGAACATAATGTGTTCATGACTCATGATCTCCTGAGATCTCCCTCTCGCTTTTTTTGTCACAGTTTATTTTATTTGCCTCTTTGTCTTTGTTGGTCCTTCTCTTTTGACCATGTGGCTCCAGATTGTCTCTCACATTCCCTAGTGGGGCATATCTGATACAAGCACCCTTCATCAAAAGCACACTGTAATCCCGAATAAGTTGGGAAAACTCAAAAAATTTGAGGTAATCAGTTACGTCAAATTTTTTAAGTTATGAAATCTTCTATTTTAAGTAAACAGAAACATCAAGTTTTGAGTTTGTTGCACTTATGCAAGATACTTCTCCTAACTTAAAATACCCAAGTTACCCAGCTCATACATTTTAATAGCAATTAACTTAATTGTTTTAATTTATCGCAACTTTAAATACTTAGTCACATAGCTCATACATTTTAGTAGCAATTAACTTAATTGTTTTAATTTATCTCAACTTTAAATACTTAGTCACCCAGTTCATATATTTTAATAGCAATTAACTTTTTTTTATCCCAACTTTAAATACTCATACATTTTGATAGCATTTTTTAAATTAACTTCTCCATCTTGAGTTTCATAAATGAAATTAGCCATAACTTTTATATGTAAACCCCATAAGTTTATCAAAATACATCTGTAATTTCAAACAAACAGACAATACAATTTTTGACATTTATTTTTAAACAAAAAATGTCCAACAGTAACTTTAGTTTTGCCTCCTATGCAATTACAAATGTCTTAAAACATTAAAAACAATTAGACAGTAAGAGATTTAAAACAAACACTATTCTGAAATGAAAAAGGAATGTCCAAAATGCAAATACAAGACAATCAAACATAAGAGCTTGAAGAAAAAAAACTGTTAGTTTGACAAAATTAAATATTAATACATTAATAATACATAAGTATATTATGTATATATGAGAATTTATTCATAGTTCAACTAAGACTGAAAATAGTCATTTACTCACTCTTCACTTATTCCAAAACTGTTTGAGTTCCTTTCTTCTGTTGAACACTAAAAACATTATTGTGAAAAAAAGCTGGAAACCTGTAACCACTGATTTCCACAGTATTTGTTTTCCTAAAGTCAATGGTCACCGGTTTTCAGCTTTACTCAAAATAATTTTTGTGTTTAACAGAAGCAAGAAATTCAAACAGGTTTGGAACAAGTGAAGACTGAGTAAATGACAGAATTTTACTTTTTGGGCAAACTATCCCTATATATACTAAAATGCACCCTTACCAATTAAAGGTACATACATGTTTTGAAGTTACTTCCCCAGTGACAGCCTTCATTGAGTGAAAAAAGAAGCTCTACATCAACTCATTCTTTAAGGTTTGCATGTTAGGAGACATTCTAATTTCTATCATCGATGCCAAGCTAAACATTTTGCACAAATGCAAAGGTTTTGCCAAGTCCTTTACTATATATATTATGTGAAGAGCATACATTAATCCAAAGAAGACAAAAAAGGCCTGGAAGTGTGCTGTGGGTGGTGTCCAATTCATTCTCCAGGACAACAGAGACCCTCAGTAAATGCATGGCCAATAGAGCATTCTCAATCCGCACTTCAGGATTATCAATCTAAAAATATAATTCAAGGATATTAATGTTAGGACATTATTAATATGACTGTCGATATTACATGACTCATCAATTGTGAAAACAATGAATGAAGGCTTACCAGGGTGGTCCAAAAGAATCCCAAGTCACGCTTGCGCAGCAAGACCGAAAGACCTCTGATAACAGTAGTCCATCATGAGGGGACAGCATGCAGTTCCTGCAAAGAGGAAATCATGAAAAATAAAAGATTAATAAAAATCTAGTTATATTTTAATGAATACTTTAACACATGACCCCAAACATACCTGCTCATCGCCAACTTTCAAAAGATTAGACAGGATATCTGCTGTCTTGCCAGTCTTGTATGCTGTTTGCCTTAAAATTGTCATCAAACGAAATAGGTGGTGGTCCAGTTGTCATAGAATTTGTGCGGAAAATTCTCATTTGTAACATGTTGGTACCCTGCAAACAGCTAAAAAAAACAAAAAAGAGAATTTCATGAAACAAACCCACACCATAACACAATCAATTAATATTATTATTTTTCATTTATTTATTTATTTAATTTTTTACCTCAGATAAAAACCAGGTGTTGATCATATTAGATGTGGAAATCAGGGTCCAGCTGAAGTTTCAATTTTCTTGCTTCAAAACAAGCAGTATCATTGTAAAGGATACTGAAATATTTTAACTGGATATGCCAGGTCAAGTCAAAATTAATATTTTACCCACCTTTTTACATGCCTCCATTTTGTGTAACTGGTAGAACCTTTTTGTAGTCAGCAACAACCGACCTTCAATTCTGTATGTACACAAAGTCACAGTGTCATTCAGCTGAGAGTAAAAGTAGTATAATTGCATGATGTCTAACGTTAACCCCCAAAACAGTTAGCAATAGAGCTGGTTATCATTTCAGTTTGATTCAATGAACACAGATTTAACTTAAACAGTATTGAAATTTCTAAAACTGAATAGGACGACAAAGAAATTTAAGACCTGTTTTTAAAAGCTACTAAAAGCAAAACCCCCACTTATTGTCTAATGATATAAAAATATATAGCCTAAAATATTTATTTTTTTAAGAAGAACAGCTGCAAAATTTTCACATCAGAAAAGCCACATCTTGTTTACCACGTCTTGATGTTTAGAATATTTTGTTTTGTATTTATTAATATAACTTTGTTTTATTGTGTTATAGATAGGTGTACTTTGTTTATGTAAATGTTTACTGCGGATATATATATATATATATATATATATATATATATATATATATATATATATATATATATATATATATATATATATATATATATATATTCTATCCGCAGTAAACATTTTAAGAAATAGCTTGAAAGAAAAACTTTTAACATGCCTTTAACATATATTTGACTTAAATGCCATTTAAAACCATTTAACTGATCACAGTTAATCAGGTAATTATTGATATGTGGAGATGTCATCTCGAGCGCAGGGAAATAATCAGTGTTGATGAGTGCTGCTGTGAGATGAAGCTCTGCTCTGTACCTGCTCAGGTCAGGAGCGCAGCTCAAATGTTTTCCGTCAGGCTCTCCTCATGCATGGGTCAGCATGCAACAAGTCTGTATGTGACAGACAGCTAAGTTTTGAGACTAAACTACGCGGGTCGCGCGTCATCAGAAAATACCGTTTAGTATTTAGGCGGAGATCATTTGAGAGTTATGATTAACGTTACCTTTCTTGCGCCTTTCGTTTCGGTCGTGCCTGCAGATCGCGTAGATAATACCACATTCACAGACTGCTGTGTGAGAGCGCGCGTCTCCATGACAACTTAAGCGCGGCTGAGGAAAGGCGTCCTCGCGCCAATATTTAAAATATTAAATCTGCCGATTTCAAATGTTTTTGTCTTTAACACATTCTGATAAAATGCAGAGTTAACACATTACAACTAATGCTAATGTTACACTAATTCTAACATTTTAAACAGTAACGTTAACGTTAGTTAGCAACAAGTGGGGCTAAACGCGTTTTCTGTAATGCAACACATGTAAACGCATTCTGACCAACTCTACATTATTTAACTGTTACTGTGATTATATTGATTAAAACATTAATTTTATATTTCTTGGATTTGTAAATATTTTACTTACTGTAGTGTGAAGCGAGGCCGATCCGCCATCTTGAGAAAAACGAATGAAGCATGAGCACGTACGTGAACCTGGATGACGTCAGACGCAAAATCACTGGGCTGAAAGATTTTGAGTTAATGAAACTTAAAAGAGATATTTTGTCTAAATTAAACCAGCTAAAATGTTCACCTTACTTGAAAGATTTAATTTTTACAAACTCAAAAATAAGAAAAAGTTCTAAATACTCATCAAGGTTAATTAAGATAAACAAATTGTAATGATTTAAGTTAATAGAACTCAATTCAATTAATTAGTTACAGCATTAGGGTTTACAGTGCAATGTTGCAACATCACCACAATATATAAAGAAACTGCATCATAAAAACAATCTTTCATAGCTCTATAATAAAAAAATAAGGAGACCACACATTATCAGTTCTGCTGTACACACAATTTTGCTTGACCATTATGAGTATACTATAAATGCTCAACCTAAATAAGTGTGCAGTCTTATATGATGATACAGGATGTGGATAGAGAAATGTTCCAAACAGTCACAGATGTGCATCATCTACATACAAGTTTGCTTATTTTGCTTAGTTAATTGACCGAAGGAGATATTATATTGGCTTTGTGCAGTTATTATGACCATACAATATAATTTAAAGATTATAAGACTATACATTAGAAGTTAAAACATATATACAGCATATAACCTGTTATTATTTAATGACTTCTGATCTAAAATATTTGAAGATCCCTTCAGATTTTAAACTATTTCAATAATTTACACATTTCCAGGATTGTCTGCTATAGGTTGTATTGAAATTGTATTTAAATTAATAACATCTTGCTGACGAAGGAGTAAAATCAAATGTTTTGGGGGGTATAATTCTTAATCTAAATATACTTAAGTTTTTTTTTAATTACATAAACTGTTGTTGTTACCCTGAATCGTGAGTGTCTTCTGTAAATTATAGTAAAACACAGACAGACGGACGAATGGATGGATGGATGGATGGATGGATGGATGGATGGATGGATGTAGAACGGACAGACAGACGGACGGACGGGCAGACGGACGAACGGGTGGATGGATGGATGGATGGATGGATGGATGGAGGACAGACAGACAGACAGACAGACAGACAGACAGACAGACAGACAGACAGACAGACAGACAGACAGACAGACAGACAGACAGACAGACAGACAGACAGACAGACAGACAGACCGACCGACAGACAGACAGACAGACAGACAGTTAGATAGATAGATAGATAGATAGATAGATAGATAGATAGATAGATAGATAGATAGATAGATAGATAGATAGATAGATAGATAGATAGATAGATAGATAGATAGATAGATAGGACAACTTAATTGTGTTATGTTCAGTCCACTTAAATGTGTATAAATTAGTAATTTAACTTAATCAATTTGTGTTGGGACAACATGGAGTAATTGTGTGGAACCCAGCACTTTTTACAGTGTAGATGGATGGATAGATGTTGATTGAAATGTAAATTGAAATACCTTTTTTCTTTGCACTAATCAGTGGTCCAATGGTGAGCTTTCACTCGGTGTGTAGCTAAATGGAGGAGCGCGACCGCAGTCGCTCACCATCCCGCAGGACCAGCAGAGTAGAGCAGGTGGTGGGACGCTGGCTTCGCCGCTCCAGAGAGTCCATCAGCCGGTAACCCTTTTTTCATTTTACTGTATGGAGTAGTAAATTTTCTTTTATTTTGTGTTTAAATAGGCATACTGTATCTCTCTCTCTCTCTTTCTCTCTCTCACACACACACACACACACGCTGTCTGTACACAGAGAGCGTGTATTAGAAGATGGACAGGTTACTGACAATGGCTCTCAAGAGCAGAGGAGCTGTCCAATTCGAGTCACTGTTAAAATCCCTCTTGATTCCACCATTAACTCCCATGGCTTTACTGTATCAACACACACTCCACCACAGGTGCTGGACGTGACAGAAGGTACGTTACACACACAATCATCACATTTTTTAAATATATTGCAGTAAGTTTGTGAACTTTCAACCAGCATGTAAAGTTTAACAAAACAAGAGATATCATACAAAGTGCATGTTATTTTTTTTGTTTAGTACTGTTCTGAATAAAAAAGTTAAATAAAAGATATTTACATATCTAATTGATAAGACAGTAAATAAATAAGGAAAATTAATAAAATAACCCCTTCTGAAGTTTGCAAACTTGGTTTTTCTTTGTTCATGATACCTTTGTTTGTTTTGCTATTCTTCAGAAAAATCCTCCATGTCCATTCAAATGCCTCAGTTCCTGGGGGGTGAAAACTTTTAAATAGGATGAAAATGTCTGTTTTTGTCTTACTTGTCTTAAAACAGAAGATACTTGCATGTTTGCCAGTAGACAAATTAAGTACAATTTACCTTGATCCTCAAATTCCAAAAGTTTTCACCTCAGGTTCTTAATGCATAATGTTTCCTTCTGAATCATCAGTGAGGGGTTGAACAGTTGTATTTAAGACACTCAATTGCTCAATTGTCAAAAAGTGCAAAAAGATGGATCTGAAAATCATAATCACTGCTGTAAAGGGTTCAAATATGCAAAGATGCTGGAAAACGTACAGTTTTTCTCAATCCCTTTTATTCTCTTAATTATGCCAATATATAACAAAGGGTTACCAAACTTTTAACAATCATTTTAAATATGTTTTTGTCTTGTAAAGTGTATGTAAACATATTTTATGTAAAATATCTTACTCAGGACAGGCATGGACCAGTATAAGATTATGACTGTATGATAACCTTGGATAAAAATATCTCTATTTTATTCTATTAAAATATTCACGGTATCACGGTATTGTACTACTCTAAGATATGTTCTTTTTAAATATCCAGGTTAAAAAAACACCTTTCCTCTGTTGAACACAATATATTTTATTTTAAGAAACATTCAGGATATTTTGGAACAGTAGCTTTTGATGTGGAGGGTCATTTTCTGCTGGAGAAACTGTTGCCCTAACAAACTAAATTAAATAGTTGCAAAAACACACGTAAAAAAAAAACTGTACAAATACCGTAGGAACGGTATAAAAATCTGGTGGTTTTAAAACCTTGACTTTTCCAAACCATAGTAAACCTTGAAACCGGTTATCGTCCCATGTCTAGACAGAAGTAAATAAAAAATATCATGCCATTTGTAATTTTTCTCTTATTTTGTTAAAGGCACAGTGGGTTTTATCACTGCTAGAGTGTTTCAATATTCTTACATTGTATTAACAACAAACAAAGGTCATTTAGAAAATATTTAGATAAATAAATCAATAAAATTTGTCTTAATAATAAGGACATGATTTTATCACAGGTGTATATATAATTATTCAGTCATTCATTCATTTTCTTTTCGGCTTAGTCCCTTTATTAATACGGGGTCGCCACAGCGCAATGAACCGCCAACTTATCCAGCACATGTTTTACGCAGCGAAAGCCCTTCCAGCTGCAACCCATCTCTGGGAAACATCCATACACACTCATTCACACTCATACACTACGGACAATTTAGCTTACCCAATTCGCCTGTACCGGATGTCTTTGGACTGTGGGGGAAACCGGAGCACCCGGAGGAAACCCACGCGAACACAGGGAGAGCATGCAAACTCTACACAGTAATGCCAACTGACCCAGCCGAGGCTCGAACCAGCGACCTTCTTGACCTTCTGAGCAAGAAGGTCGCTGGTTCAAGCCCCGGCTTGGTCAGCTGGCATATCTGTGTGTAGTTTGCATGTTCTCCCCGTGTTCGCATGGGTTTCCTCCGGGTGCTCTTGATTCCCCCACAGTCCAAAGACATGCGCTATAGGTGAATTGAATAAACTAAATTGGCTGTGTATGTGTGTGAATGCAAGAGTGTATGGGTGTTTCCCTAGTGTTGGGTTGAGGCTGGAAGGGCATCCGCTGCGTAAAACATTTGCTGGATAAGTTGGCAGTTCATTCCGCTGTGGTGACCCCTGATTAATAAAGAGACTAAGTCTTAAAGAAAATGAATGAATGAATGAATGAATAATATAATAATTACACTTATTTAAATATTATTCACTATAATATATTATATTTTGGGGTTTAATGTCTTTACTACTTCTGCCTACTTCAACAAAAATGCCTCTTCCTCACGTGGAATGAACACACTGAAGCTAAGCACTAGATATTAGCCAGGTGGACTTGGTCACATTCAAGGCTCAACTGTGTGACTTCCAATAAGCTTCCATTAGATGCTGTGAATACATTTACAAGGGTAACAGGCAGAAGGCCACTGGCCGTAAACTGTGGATTTAAAAAAAAACCTTGCTGAGATTTATATTTTATAAGATACATTTTGATTACACAGCACACAAAGCCTTCATAAAAATCAATAAAACAGCTACATTGCATTAGCTACAAAACAGGGTTCCATTAATGCAAAAATAAAGGAAACTGCGGCAATACTTTTATTGTTCAAAGAAACTTCAGCCAGATCATTTTAAAGCTTCAAAAATGGTACCAAATACAGTTACCTAAAAAACACCTGCTTATACAATAAGCTTTCATTTTTTAACAATGAACAGTGCTACTATATAGCATTTATTTATATTAACTATTTAACTAAACATTTACTAACAAATAGGGTATATACACACAGACTTTTAAATTCAGTCAGCCAACACCAGGGCTTCCGGTTAATTGTCATTCAAGTTCTTTAAAAAACAGAGATATTCACTGCCTGGCTGAGATTCAATATAAAGTGGGTATCAGACCAAACAAGAAGCATTGCATTAAATTATATTTTTCCTCGGCATGTCTAAAATATGGAAATTATTGGAGTTTCTGCGCTAGCCTGCTGCTTATTACAGCGACTTTCGTCTCTTTTTACGATTTAACTGATTAAATTTGAATTACATTACAATATCGATGGCGAAAAAGTAACCCTATGAAATTGAAGATAGTCACATTAACCTTTCACCGAATGTTCATCATTGGCTGAAAAACTCTAGCTTTGCATATATCCCGTTAATGACTTTAACGTTTGTTTATACACTGTGAACTTTAGCATTATTATTATAACAGTAACAAAAGTTTAAAATGTTGTATGGATAATTCACTCAATATTTTTCTAAATTGTATAGTTTTTATAACTCTGGACTACAAAACCAGTCTTAAGTCACATGGGTATTTTTTTGGGATTTTTTTAGATGCCAAAAATCATTAGAATAAAATGATCATGTTCCATGAAGACATTTGGTAAATTTCCAACTGTAAATATATCCCAAGCTTTCATTCATTCATTTTCTTCTTGGCTCAGTCCTTTTATTAATCTGGGGTTGCCACAGCGGAATGAACCACCAACTTATCCAGCACATGTTTTACGCAGCGGATGCCCTTTCAGCTGCAACCCATCACTGGGAAACACTCATACACTCTCATGCACACATACAACGGACAATTTTTTAGTTTACCCAATTACCCAGTCTTTGAACTTGTGGGGGAAACCGGAGCACCCGGAGGAAACCCACGTGAACGCAGGGAGAACATGCAAACTCCACACAGAAATGGCAACTGACCCAGCCGAGGCTCGAACCAGCGACCTTCTTGTTGTGAGGCGACAGCACCACCTACTGCGCCATCGCGTCGACCATATATCCAAACTTAATTTTTTCCAAATCTTCAAATAGTCATATCTTGCCTAAATATTGTCCAACACTACAGTATAAACGTACATCAATGTAAAGCCAAATCATGTATAAATCTCAATTTCAACAAACATCAACAGGTTTTGTGGTCAGATTTATTCATCTCATTACAATGTGAGCATTTATTTCTCCTGCTCAACACAATGGATTTTATTTTTTCATTTGGTTCACGCATGATTTTTGTATTATTTATTATTATATTAGAGTGAGTAAATAATGACTAAATTATCAATCTTTGGTTAGGCTGTCCCTTTGATTTGTTAAATCATTAGAACAATTGGGGCTTTCATGTAAAGTGTTAGGGTTTTGTCTATTGCAATTTAAAACCAGATTACATTTTATAAATAATCCCTGATCACAGGTTTCAGTGTTGAAACCTTTATGGGTCCATGTACAGCAACATTTTGGCTGACTGGTTTGGCACATTAAACTGTGTCTGCAGGAAGCCCTAGAATAGCTGAAGCCATCTGGTTACCACACAGCCAAATAACTAACCACTAACTAGAACAACATAAATGGTAAAATAGTAACTATGAGAATTTAGCACAATAAGTGAGTTGTAAAACACAGATTGACAGCTGCAGTGTCATGAATGATTGCCTTTTTTTAATAGGAGGCCCTGCTGATGGAAAGCTGGTTCCTGGTGACCAACTTTTTAAAATAAACAACATTACTGTTGAGGATCTTTCTACAGAGCAGGCTGCTGACATCATCAGGTATGTTACTATGTGTGTCTTTGGGTGTGTCTCAATTAGCTCTCTTGTTTAATAGTCAGGGCACTGATCAGGGCAGTCAGACATCTTAAGCATAAACCAAAATTGAAAAATTCTTCAAGTCCACTGAAACGTTCACTCCATTGAACATGACCACATAGACTTCACCTACTGTATATACTATAACTTCAGGTTAACTATGTTTATGTATAATAACCTTAACTGTTAAAAGCTATTAGTAATTAGTTACTAGTTAATTAGTTCAAATCATTAGTAACTAATAAATTTATGGCAACTAATAACTCTAACTTTTCTGATTTTGATTGTAATGCAATAATGTGCACATTTTGTAAAGCTGCTTTGAAGCAATAATTATTGTGAAAAGCGATATAGAAATAAACTTGAATTGAATTGAATTGAGTTGAATTGAACTGAACTTAATTGAATTGAATTGAATTGAATTGAGGGGTGACATGGTGGCTCAGTGGTTAGCATGGTACAGGTGAATTGAATAAACTAAAACTGGCCATAGTGTATGTGTGTGAATGAGAGTGTATGGATTGCAGCTGGAAGGGCATCCGTTGTGTAATAAATATGCTGGATAAGTTGGCGGTTCATTCTGCTGTGGTGACCTTTGATGAATAAAGCGACTTAGCCAAAGGAAAATGAATGAATGAATGAATGAATTGAATTGAATTGAATTAAAACTTTGAAAAGTCCTGCGGGCTGCACTGTGTCTCAGTGGTTAGCACTGTCGCCTCAAGAAGGTCGCTGGTTCGAGTCCCAGCTGGGCCAGTTGGCATTTCTGTGTGGAGTTTGCATGTTCTCCCCGTGTTCGCATGGGTTTCCTCCGAGTACTCTGGTACCCCAGTCCAAGGACATGAAGGCCCAATCTCAATTCTATTTTTGTACCCCTTCCCCTTGGCCCTTAAAACCAAGTGTGAGAAGGAAGGGCTTTAAAACTTACCCCCAAGAAATGGGACAGCACTACAACACCTGCATACGTCATCAAATGTCATCGCGATCGAATTCTTCATATGATATTGGAGGATCGCGACTGCTGTAGTTATTCCAGTTGTGTTATTTTTTGCTATTTATCTTTAAGAAATCACTGACAGCATATATCATGTTATCATAACGATCTAATGTGGCAATGAGATCGTAACTATACTGTGCTTTTACACAGGGGCCATATTCATCTATGTAAACACACGAAAACAACATTAACATTATATCAGACACTGTAAAAAGGTCATTCCCAGCCACTAAACTTTTCTGACAGAATATTCGAGTGTCATCGAAGGAGTTATTATTATGAATTATAGATAGTAAAACTTTTATTACATGCGTTTTTTATTTAATTTTATTTTTAAAGCATGACGGTAAAACAAGAACGCGGTTATGAATATATTAAAACATATGCTTGTTTGTTGTAAAAATTTGTGATAATGACAAAAATACTAATTTGTGGATCTCCTTACTTCTGGGTGCAGCTATTCTGCCATTGGGGCTGGTGTATTCTGGGAAATTTTCTTACCCTTTGGTTTTGAGTGTGGTCCTGAAAAATCTCAGTTGGAAGGGCTATCTAGCCCTTCCGCTTAGCCCTACGCCTTCAAGCTAAAGAGAATTGGGACAGGGGAAGGGCTAAGGGGTAGAATTGGGATTGGGTCGAAGTATAGGTGAATTCGATTAACTAAATTGGCAGTAGTGTATAAGTGAATGTGAGAGTGTATGGGCGTTTCCCAGTATCGGGTTGCAGCTGGAGGGGCATCCGCTGCGTAAAACATATGCTGGAATAGTTACCGATTCATTCCGCTGTGGCGACCTCTGATATATAAGGGACTAAGCCGAAGGAAAATGAATAGAAATGGAATGGAAAGTCCTGCAATGCACTATGAAAATCAGGGAGCATTGATGCTTACTGTGCTCCTGTAAAGTCTGTGAGATCTGGAAGTCTTTTATTTCAGTATGTTTATGTACTTCCAACTGAAACAGAATATTGAGTAGGGGCAGGGCTTTCTTTTTGGACATCCTTCCCTCATAGCAAACTTATGGTAAAAGGGGCATGGTTAGGAATATTGTGGCTGAAGCTGTCAAATTGACAGGATCGCCTCTCCAATCACAGAAGCAAATGGTAAGACTTTGATTGAAGATTACCAAAACAGTCTTGATGTTGTACAACGAGGATGTTTTCATGTCTCAATATGTAGTGAACCAAAGACCTTACCAGTACATGAATTTGCATACACAGCCTACTGATTCATGATACAGGGATCTAATGGACACTCACCCTATCTGAGACTACAAAACCAGCTATATCTGAGTGCCCAAATGTCCAGCATTACACAGTATTTTATATTACTTTCATGTGCCCAAATTTTGTTTAAATTTGTGTTTTCAGTATATATGTGAAACTTTAGCTTCATCTGTTCCACTATTCACTGTACTTATTTTGATTTGTTTATAGAGAATGTCAGAACACAGTAATATTGACTGTCCTAAGAAACACATTGGTAAGTAAATTTGTGCACACAGATTCTCTCTCTCTTTCACTGTTCCGTTGGGGCATGGGCAGGAGGATGTGGTGTTAGACTGCATTATGGCACCAAGCCGATATGATGACCAAAATGTGGGCTGCAAAGGACAGCATAGAAATAAATGAGTGAGGGAATGAATGAATAATTAAATAAAGTATTTAATAATTAGAAATAAACATTAATTATGCATGTAATATTTTAGGGGGAAAATATTATTATCCTAATTATTGTAATAGACATGTTAAAAAAACATGTTTTTTGGAGGGGAATTTTGCTCGCTTATTATGTGGCATCATTTACTTACTTATGTTGAGTTGTAGTTTAAAGTTATTTTTTTATATATTTAATTTAAAATATCTTAGCTTTAATACAATTATGACATTTTATTTTTGAAGCATTCTTTCTATTGTAAAAGAGCTCAAATTTGAGCATAGTGCCTGGTTTATTGTGTTCATGCATGTAAATTAGGGCTGCACAATATATCGTTTCAGCATAGATATTGCAATGTATCTGCAATAGTCACATTGCAAGATATGCAATTTTGAGTCTGGATTATAGTTGAACAAAAGCTAAAGAATTATATTTAAATATATGTATTTATACAGAAATTAGATGATTTATGTTACAAGACAAAACCAAAACATTTACTTACTTGAATTTTTGTCTTGCTTCTAGTTCGAATATCTGCATTTATATATCATTTATTTGTCTTACCCCACTGCAGATAATTTAGCCTGTTATAAGGAAAAACTCGTTTTTTTGGCTTATTTCTTCTAAAGTTTAAGAAAACTAATATTTACTAATTTAATAATTTTTATTAATATATATATATATTAATATAATAATATTTAATAATTACTTGAGCTAAAAAAAATGTATATTTGGACTACAAACAAGACAAAGTAAGTAAAGCATTTTCTGCATTGTAATTATTAAATTTCTGTACCTGAATACTGTTAGAGTCCCCAGAAAACCATCAAATAGTGCCATTCAAACTATCTTTTGAAATTCTATTCTTATTGCAATATTTATCGCAAAAAAATAAAATATTAAAATATATCAGATTTTTCCAATATTGTGCAGCCCTAATATACAGTGCATCCGGAAAATATTTATAGCGGGTCACTTTTTCCACATTTTTTTCTGTTACAGCCTTATTCCAAAATGGATTAAATTCATTTATTTCCTCAAAACTCTACACACAATACCCCATAATGTAAAAAAATAAAAAACCTGAAAAATCACATGTAGTATTCACAGCCTTTGCTCAATACTTTGCTGATGCACCTTTGGCAGCAATTACAGCCTCAAGTCTTGTTTAATTTGATGCCACAAGCTTGGCACACCTGTCTTTGAGGAATTTTTGATTATTGCTTTTTGCAGTACCTCTCAAGCTCTACCAGGTTGGATGGCAAGCGATAGTGTACAGCAATTTTCAGATCCCTCCAGAGATGTTCAATAGGATTTAAGTCTGGGCTCTGGCTGGGCCACTCAAGGACATTCATCGAGTTGTTCTGAAGCCACTCCATTGATATTTTGGTGGTGTGCTTTGAGTCATTGTCCTGCTGGAAGATGAATCATCGCCCCAGTCTAATTTCAAGAGCACTCTGAAGCAGGTTTTCATTCAAGATGTCTGGTTGGTATTAGCCTGGTGAAGAGCGGTGGCTGGTTTTCTCCAAACGTAACGCCTAGCATTCAGTCCAAGGAGTTCAATTTTAGTCTCATCAGACCAGAGAATTTTGTTTCTTATGGTCTCAGAGTCCTCCAGATGCCTTTTGGCAAATTCCAGGCAGGGAGTGGCTTCCGTCTGGCCACTCTACCATACAGGCCTGATTGGTGGATTGCTGCACAGATGGTTGTCCTTCTGTAAGGTGCTCCTCTCTCCACAGAAGAACGCTGGAGCTCAGACAGAGTGGCCATCGGGTTATTGATCACCTTCCTGACTAAGGCCCTTCTTCCCCGATCACTCCGCTTAGATGGTCAGACAGCTCTAGGAAGAATCCTGGTGGTTCCAAACATCTTCCACTTACGGATGATGGAGGCCACTGTGCTCATTGGAACTTTCAGAGCAGCAGAAATTTTTCTGTAACCTTCCCCAGCCTTGTGCCTCAAGACAATCCTGTCTTGGAGGTCTACAGATAATTCCTTTGTCTTCATGCTTGGTTTGTGCTTTGACATGCACTGTCAACCCTGGGATCTTATATAGACAGGTGTATGCCTTTTCAAATCATGTCCAATCAACTGAATTTACCACAGGTGAACTCCAATTATGCTGCTGAAACATCTCAAGAATGATCAGTGGAAACAGAATGTACCTGAGCTCGATTTAGAGCTTCATGGCAAAGGTTGTGAATACTTATGTACATGTGATTTTTCAGGTTTTTTATTTTTAATAAATTTGCAACAATTTCAAAAATCTTTTTTCACATTGTCATTATGGGGTATTGTGTGTAGAAATTTGAGGAAATACATGAATTTAATCCATTTTGGCATAAGGCTGTAACAAAAAAATGTGGAAAAAGTGAAGCGCTATGAATACTTTCCAGATGCACTGTAGTGTACAAACAAACCAAATTACCATAATATACAGTATACTATGAAAAGTCCATTACATTCTTTGAAAATTGTAATCATTCAGTATACCTTTAAGAAACCTATCTGTATCTATAGCTGATTACTATTTGTGACTTTGCCTCAAAAGATCATGTAATTTATTAAACGACTGGACAAACCGGTCTCAATGCAAATCATCTAAAATATTATTTTAGTCATTCTGAAAGTCATCAAAATGTCATCAAAAAACTACCTCCCAGAACCCTCTCATAGACATCAGGCATCATTTCAGAACACAAGATAACATGACCGCTTCTTACCGTCAAAAGCCAAAGTAATCCTGTATTTTTAATTGTCTGTTGATATATTACATTACTGATGGCTCTGTACTTTGTGCCATAATTCTGTCTACTGTGTCTCAGGGACCAAAGTCATCCTTCATAACTCCAGAGAAGAGAGCCAAGCTGAAGTCCAACCCTGTTAAAGTGAGGTTTGCAGAGGAGGTGGTGGTCAATGGTCACTCACAGGTGCGATGCATTTATTAATTTATTCTGTGTTATGGAGCATTCACATTCAAATTCGATAGAGAAGATGGTTAATAAAGAAAATGAAGGAGAGAACATGAACAAATGATGCATATTGATTATAGAGAGGCACTGAGAAAGGTAGGCTTTGGCAGTCTACCATGTCTTAAGTGAAATCTCAGTCAATTTATCAGTAATTTATTAATTATTCAATTACCCATTAATCATAATCTGTGTGCAGATGTGCTGACATAATGCATAATATAGCTTCACCTGTCATTAAGATGGTGCATCTTAATAAAACAACTAACTCAAAAGTTCAAATTCTGAGTAAACCTTTTATTTATACAATGTTCATTTCCCTCAACTTAAAGGGGCTGTATGTATGTTTTTGACTCTTCTAAAGCAGAAAAACACCATAATGTGTTTGCAGATATTTAAGAAACATGCCAAGAGAACACTCTTGTTTATCTGAAAAACAATGCTGTTATTTGCTGGAACGCTGTCTTTGTTTTGGTTCTTTTAACCCACCCACTGCCACTTTAGCCAATTATATTTCAGCACCCTGGGTTGCCTTGGTAGAAAACCGCTTATTTCATTCATTCATTCATTCATTCATTCATTCATTCATTCATTCATTCATTCAGAAAGGCTCTCAAAGCATGCGTCAGTGACCGAAATGTGACCTCCGGTGGACAGTAGCAGACTCTGAAATGAGACGCAGATTCAGAGTCCATATGAGGTTATTAATTAGCAAATAATATAAATATTACAAACATTGTAACTAGTGCTGGGCCGTTAACGGCGTTAACGTGCTGCGTTAACGCGAGACTCTTATCGCGCGATAAAAAAAATATCGCCGTTAATCTATTCTCAAAGTTGGGTTGGGAGCTGGGTCTATTCTACGCAAGCTATGATGACTTTCACCTTGATATATTACCGCGGATGTATACCTGACCGGTGAGCCGTCTGCTCTATTGAATCAAATCAGCAGGATGCCTGACTCTAACTGCAGTTTCACTTTTCATTTATTCCTTCGTGACAAACTGGGGTAATATAGACGCAAATACGGAGTAAGGACAGGTGAGAGAGTTATGGAGTTTAATAACGCATGCCAAATGGTAAGAAAAAAAAACTTCCGCATTTCACGATGTGTGTGTGTGTGTTTGTGTATGTGTGTGTGCAGTCCTTTCTGACAGCCGCGTGTGGACCTTGTCGGAAAATATGGCGAAAGGTCCTAAAGACCGCGGTGTTTACTTCAATAATGCCACTAATATCTGCATACTCCACGTCTTAATTCCATTTCTGTTTAGTTCAGTGCTGACTTTAGTCTGATTAAGCTCATCAGAATTCGCTGTTTGGAGCTTATGTAGGCCTACAGTTCAACATTCATGTTTAACTGAATAAACAGTTAGTAAACACGAGTAAGTAAACACATCTTATTAAACATCATTTATTTTCATCACCAATTATCATAGTAGAACAGTTTCTCAAGCAGTTTGTGATGCATTTTGGAAACATTTTGGAGATGAGACACTGGTCTAATGCGACACCCGGCTTGAGAAACCTGTTCTCAAAGACTTATTATTTGGGTAACACACATATTCTGAATACCTTCGGCAGAATTCAAATGAGCCATTTTAATCTAGATTAATCTAGATTAATTTTGAAATTAATCTAGATTAATCTAGATTAAAAAAATTAATCTATGCCCACCTATAATTGTAACCCTGTGTCCTAACAACACTATTTGGCTGTTTGCACCAGACAAAACACGACAGAAATTTAAATAAAGCCATTCAGAGGCACAGAATAGTGCACTCACTGCACTCCAACAAAATGGTAAGGTTTATAATCTAATTAATAAATATTAAGGCCCAATCCCCATTCTACCCCTTAGCCCTTCCCCTTAGCCCTTGTCCCAATTCTCTTTAGCATGAAGGCGTAGGGCTAATAAACCCTTTCGAACTGAGAATTTTTAGATTTTTCAACGGCAGCATGGCTGCACCCGGAAGTAAGGGAATCCACAAATTAGTATTTTTTGTCATTATTACAAATTTTTACAACAAACAAGAGTATGTTTTTTATATATTCATAACCGCGTTCGTGTTTTACTGTCATTCTTTTTTTTAAGAATGCGCTAAAATAAAAATGCAAAATTTTACTATCTATAATCCCTAATAATAACTCTTGTATAGCAGTCCCACAACATTCTGTCACTCAATGACACTCGAATACCCTGTAAAAAAAGTCTAGTGGCTGGGAATGTTTTTTTTACAGTGTCTGATATAATGTTAATGTTGTTTTCGTGTGTTTACATAGTTAAATATGGCCCCTGTGTAAAAGCACAGTATAGTTACGATCTCATTGCCACATTATATTGTTATGATAACATGATATCGTTGTCTTCAGTGATTTCCTGAAGATAAATACCAAAAAAATAACACAACTGGAATAACTACAGTAGTCATGATCGTCCGTGAGACCATATGAGATCGTGATGACATATTATGATGTGTACAGGTGCTGTAGTAGTGTCCCATTTCTTAGGGGTAAATTTTGAAGCTCTTCCCCTTCACACTCTGTTTCAAGGGCCAAGGGGAAGGTGAAGGGGTAGGGGTACAGAAATAGAATTGGGATTGGGCCTAAACCTCTTTAACATTATTAAATGTTCATGTTGAATCACTGATATGTGTTTGTTTTAAGTCACATTTCTAAATTTCAATTTCAAACAGAAAAACAAAAATTTCAATTTTATTTTTAAGATCTGAGGTAAACTATCTGCAGCTGCTTTCAGTAGTATGGCAATAAATGTTATGTAAAATGGCATTCAAACTCACATTGTTAGCATTTAACACTGAATAAAGTACATGAGTTTTACCTGAGGTGATTGTCAGTTTATCCTGTTGTTCAGCTGCAAGAAACAGAAGCAGTTTCTATATCAATTCGAGGTGTTGGTTAGAACAAAACTCTTTTTAATATGGAAAATATTCCTTCTTTCGCTTGTCTTTGCTTTTATATAGAACACTTTTATATAGATTTAAACTGTCAGACTCGCTCCTGTTAGTCCTCTATCTGGCAACCTGCGCTTGCGTTTGTTTTGATCCAGGAATGGAATACCTTGTTCAACCACGGGGTGAAAAACTTTTATACTGCACCTATAAGATGTTTTTAAAGTAACAACTAATTAAGCAAACTTTTTATCAAGCACACCATAGGCCTGTTTACACCTAGTCACTTCATAACTATCTGATTTCTGTAAACAGTTCCATTTACAATTGACCACATGAATGCATCTCCGCTAAATGGATATGATTCCAATCTTTAAATTCAGCATTATATAAGTACATTTAACTAGGTTACATAGAGTATAGCATCTGATACACCTACCCCTTTTAATAATAATGTACACAAGTATGTTATATGTCTTGTCGTCTTGTTTAATCCCGCCCTTTTTCACAGCGCCACACAACAGAATTTCACATGCTCAAGCTCTAGTGTGACCACGGCATTATTTGGTAAACAAAACATCATCACAAATGCACAAGGCAGGCTCCTCAATTACTGTCATCGATTTTAGTCATACATATGTGCAGGACATCATTCAAAATTGGAAAGGGTTTGCTACAATAATTACATGTACTCTCCCAAACACAAAACAACAGAAGTAGGCTACAGGTTCATGCTCTCTCTGTTGTTAATACTGCCATTTCATATTAATTCATTTTCATTTTATCATTTCACAGTCAAACATAAAATGAAACAAAAATATGCAAATAAAATGAAACAAACATCTCAAACTGTCAGCTCTGTCAGTTTATTGCTTTTGCATTTGTGCTGTTATCTGGCGGTTATATAGCCTACAACATGTGTGCTATTTTTACAATTTTGGGAGAAGCTAAATTTACATATATGGTTTCAATAACCAGATGAATTTAGACCTGTCCAGTTTCCTCTGGAATTCATCCCAGACCACCTCCTGAAGTGGTTTGAGCGATCGGGTTTAAAATCTGTGTCAAATGTGTTTTTTACACCTGTCCCTTTCACGATGTATTAGCTATCCCATCAGGAAAAAACACATGAAGTGACGAGGTGTAAGTAGCTCCCATATGACTAATTAAACAATAGTTTCAACACTTTGTTGAAAGAGACTGCTGTTTAATAATTTATCATATATGCTAACATTGCTATTAATATTATCTATTTTACATATTATATTTATAAATGCTTGTCTATTGACCTTCGGTCATATATTGATCTTTGACCTCCAGGGCAATTCTCTGCTGTTCCTGCCTAATGTTCTGAAGGTCTATCTGGAGAATGGCCAAACGAAGGCTTTCAAGTTTGAATCTAAAACCACTGTTAAGGTAATGTAGACCCATTCATTCCCTATAAGTCACTAATGTAATGAGATATGATGAATTTTTGGAAATATGGTTTCAAAGTACATTGGTAAAAACATACAAAATATATATATATTACATAGCCTTGTGTGAAAACGATTGTTTTCCCCTACTAATTAAACAGTCCTAAAATAAAATATACAGTATTATGATTTTTCCAAAAATATTAAGCAGCATTTTTTTACTGTAATTATAATAATAATGTATCAGTTCAGTACTTACAATGGCTGCTGAAAATTCAGTTTTATCACAGGAGCAATTAAAAATTTTTAATTACATTTAAAGGGGTATATTATGTAAACGGGCATATTGTTTTGCATATTATGCAAAAATCACTTCTATAAGGTATTTAAACACAATTGTGTGGCAACAGTGTGTGAATACAGCCTGCTTCTGAAATATATATTCTATTTTTTTACAATCACACATCATAAAGCAGTCAACACTTTGCCTGCAAAAGCAGAAACACTTTAATTGACATTCTCTCTTCATACATGTCATCAGAGGGGGAAAGTCTTGCCTATAAGTGATGATCTCTCCCTCATTAGCATAAACAGTCCTGAGTAAGAAGCAGCAGTCCGCCATTAGTGATTTCATGCTGTACTTGCTAAAGATAAATGTTGTACCTGACTTATAAATGTGGAGTTTTAGGATGCACAAATGAACACTGTAGTCTACATAGACTCTTTTCTTTTGAGCCACTTTTTCTTTTTCACAGAGATAAAGTTAAGGCTGGCTCACACTGCATTTTTTAAAATAATTTTAAACGATTGTATCATGTCAGCCTGCACGAACATGGCTCCCATGTCACACTGTAAGATCTCAGCTGTCATTATGCAGGCCCGTAACCAGCCTATTGAAAGGGGTGGTTCTTTTTTTTCTGAAAATGTGGACATTTTAAGAACTAATCTTTGCTGAATCAGCTTGTCGGAGGGTGATTATAACCACACTTTTTGGATGCACCTAAAATATTTTCTACAATTTTGTCAAAGTGCTCACCATACTATTTTACTGCAAAGTATTTATTTACAAATTAAGATATAAACTGTAAGTTAATCCAGTTTTATAAATATTGTTATGAGATTAGCATTTTTAAAAAATGTGACAGTTTCACTATCCAGCGTTCTGAAATGATTCCTCACAGCAAACGTAAACAATCTGTAGCTGCAATTTTGCATACATTGTGTCTCAATAATAAAACAAAGAGAAAGAAACTGTTTTGACATTTCCCCGCGGTCATTTGAATTGTCGCATGGATTGCGTTATCAGATTCAGTGCTCCTATTAGTTCTTGGATTGACACTCACTCAGCTGTTGTCACGCTGCAGGAAAGTGTCTGAATGCTTCTGACACTGCAAGAATTTAATCGGAGGAAAAATCTGACAACATGCATTAAGCGGCTGTCTGTGAACAACGATTAAAGATCACAGATTTTAGCCTGGGATTTCAGGAATCTTTTAGCATTTCACTCATTTGTCTCAGATGACAAAATCGTGGCTGAAATCTCGCAGTGTGAGCTGGGCTTTAGCTGTTTTTGAATCTGCTGCTATGCTAAGGAATAGCTCTTTATAGCTCCGCCCTCTTTTGAAAAGCACAATCTGATCTGAATTTAAAGCGACAGTCACCAAAATGGCAGAGTTTGTTTAAAGTCTAAAAGGGTCAGATTTTCAAAGATTCAAAGATTTTTTAAAAATTTATTTCTGTGGTATTTTGAGCTAAAACTTCACATACACACTCTAGGGACATCAGAGACTTATTTTACACCTTGCAAAAAGGGGCATAGTAGGTCACCTTTAAATTTGTAATAAAATAAATGATTATTACATTTATCTTGAAAACGACAAGCTGTTTTTTTAAGTTATATATCATTTTAAGTTATAAAATCTAATTTTAAAATGTGTAAATAATTACTATCATTTTAATTTGCTGTTTTGTTATCAAATAAATATATAATTGGTGAGGTGCTCTTTCCGATCAAACTGAATAACAACAAATTTGAATGGCAGAGTAAGTACTCTGACAATGATAATCATTCAGTATAATGTCATTTATCCTGTTCTGTGTACTGATGTCCTCTAACTTCACATGTTTAATATACCCTCTTTTGTGTTTTCTCTAGGACATAGTGATGACTCTGAAGGAGAAGCTGTCAATAACCCGTATTGAACACTTCTCCCTAGTACTGGAACAACAATACAGCATCAGCAAACTCTATTTACTGCATGAGGAAGAGATTATTCAGAAGGTACACACAAACACAATACAAGATCAAATTAAAATACACATCAGTAAGTTAGGACTTATTCATCCTCATGTGATTGCAAAACTTTGGGACTTTTGTTCTTAAAAAAATAATACTATTTAACAACTTGTGGTGTTATAAAAGTGACAATATAAGAATAATGGCTCTTAAAGTCATAAAATTTGTCCAAAAGATTTTCAGTCATTTTTCATTCCTACTCAAGAAAACCTGCATATGGGCCCATGAATCCTTTTCCTCATTCATTCACTTTTCCTACTCAGCTTAAAGTATACAAGGAGACTATCTATTGCACATACCGTAATAGTTTTATACATCTCAATACTTTCATTTTTTAAATTTGGCATGTTTGTGTATATATTATATATACACTTACCAGCAACTTTACTAGTACCATGTCAGAACTGCCTTAATCCTTCGTAACATAGATTCAACAAGGTAATGGAAATATTCCTCAAAGATTCTGGTATTAGATTAAGATATTGACATAATAGCATCACTCAGTTGCTGCAGATTTGCCAGTACCACCACATCCCAAAAGTGCTCTATTGAATTGAGTTCTGGTGACTGAGGAGGCCATTTGAGTACATTGTCATGTTCAGGAACCCAGTCTGAGATGATTTGCACTTTTTGACATGGCTCATTATCCTGCTGGAAATGTGGTAAGAGGATGGACATGGTCAGCAACAATACTCAGGTAGGCTGTGGTGTTGACATGATGCTCAATTGGTACTAATGGGACCAAAGTGTGCCAAGAAAATATCCTCCACACCATTACACCACCACCACCACCAGCCTGAACCACTGATACAAGGCAGGATGCATCCATGCTTTCATGTTGTTGAAGCCAAATTCAGATGTCTTGACCATGTCTACATGCCTAAATGCATTAAGTTGCTACCATGTGATTGGCTGAGTAGAAATATGCGTTAACGAGCAGTTGGACAGGTGTACCTAGTAAAGCGGGCAGTGAGTGTGTGTATGTATATTATCGACGAATATTTATATGTTTATATGATTTATACAGTATACTATAATAGAGTTTGTAAAGTAATATTTTCAGTCTTTTAGTAGATATATTAGACTTGCTTTGTTTATCTTGTCCATAAGAGCATATTACTAATTCACTTTTTAAATAATAATAAGACAACAACAAAATATTGTGTCTGAACATACCTTGTTTTCAGACCAGTACATCCACTGGGCATACAAATAGCATTTCATTTGCTATTTAAACAGCATGGGACAAGAAGTGAAACTGATGTGTCAGACTGAAACTATATGATGTCAATAAAGCTGCTTAGTTTGTGCTGCTTTACTCTGCATTGCCCTTGGTTTATGAAATAGCCTATACTGTTTCCTTAAAAAGTGACTGACTTGGCATGCATAAAACAGGATCATTCTGAAAAAGTTATCATCTGCAAAAGTTTTTAAAATTTAGTTTTATCAATTTACAATGTGTATTTTCCTGTAACTTTTATACATTACTTTTCTATTTAATTAGAATTGACAGAAAACACGCATAATGCTATACAAGTTACAATAAAAAATATATTTTTGAATGTTCTATTCATTAATCAATCTTAACCAAAATATATTAGGATTTAAAAAAAAATATTAAACAGCATAACTTTTGAATATTCTTAATATCACCATTTGTTGAAACACCATGTTGGAGAGTAAACAGTGATGTGAGAAAACATTCTTTTAAAGAATTTAGTTACTTCTTTCAACACATGTTTGTAATTGTTAATTGGCTCACGTGCAGTATACTTTTTAATCTAATATACTCTGTATGTGTGACAGGTGGTTGAAAAGAAGGAGACACATGACTACAGGTGTCTGTTCCGTGTCTGTTTTCTACCCAGAGACTTTAAAAGCATGCTTACAGAAGATCCTGTCGGCTTTGAGTATCTGTACTTACAGGTGAGTGTTTTTTTCATGTTTATTTCCTGCTATAACTACTAGTAAATGATTGTACCCCTGTAAGTAAATTACTAACCCTAATGCACATCCATTTACAGTTAAAGTCAGAATTATTAGCCCCCTGAATTATCAGCCCCCCCTGTTTATTTTTTCCCTAATTTCTGTTAAACAGAGAGAAGATTTTTTCAACACATTTCTAAACATAATAGTTTTAATAACTCATTTCTATTAAATGATTTATTTTATCTTTATTATGATGACAGTAAATAATATTTTACTAGATATTTTAAGACACTTCTATACAGCTTAAAGGGACATTTAAAGGCTTAACTAGGGTAATTATGTTAACTAGACAGGTTAGGGTAATTAGGCAAGTTATTGTAAAATGATGGTTTGTTTTGTAGACAATCGAAAAAAAATATAGCTTAAAGGGGCTAATAATTTTGACCTTTAAATGGTTTTTTAAAATTTTAAAACTGCTTTTATTCTAGCCATAATAAACAAATAAGACTTTCTCCAGAAGAAAAAATATTATCAGACATACTGTGAAAATTTTCTTGCTCTGGTAAACATCATTTGGAAAATATTTTAAAAAGAAAAAAAATCAAAGGGGGGCTAATAATTCTGACTTCAACTGTATATCTGACTAAAATGGTTTGTAAAGTGGGAAAAGGGCGGTGCATGATTTCATCCTTTGGGAATCGATGTCATTGCTGTTGCTAACAAAAAGAGGAAGATTTGAATGCCAGTTTGTACTAAGTTGTAGAGGATTACCAACAGTGAATTTAGGCATGGACTATCAGGCAGGGCAGCATCTTCCTGGGGGAGGCACGAGGAGTAAATTTTGGGGTTTGGTGTGTTGGTGCCATTCAAGCTAGATCTGCCACTTACCTACTGAATCACTGTCGGCTGTTGGCAGAATGTTTTGATGTATGAAGAAAAAGGGGAACTTGATTTTACAGACAGAATCTTATCTTATTCATTCAAACCCCTGTCTCCCTTAAAGGCAGGGCATAAACGGGACCCACACTGATAGCCTGCCCTAAAAACATTCCTTGTAACCAGAAGTGAAGAATAGTCTTTTCGAAGGGGAAGAGAAGGTTAAGATATGTGATTAAAGATTATGAGGGCAAATATATATATATTTTTTTTTGCGAGTCATTGTTTACAATAAGCACTACTATATAAATATAGAAATAAGAAGAGTTTTGATTTTAATGCTGACTTTAATAAATAGCTATAGCAAAGCTTCAATTGGAAAAAATGAATTAAAAATAAAGTAAATATTGTTTTTAGAGTTAGTAGTCATTGTCATTAGAATTTATGTTATGTCATCTTCTAGATGAGAGAATAAACGTGTGTGTGTGTGTGTGTGTGTGTGTGTGTGTGTGTGTGTGTGTGTGTGTGTGTGTGTGTGTGTGTGTGTGTGTGTGTGTGTGTGTGTGTGTGTGTGTGTGTGTGTGTGTGTGTGTAGAGTGTGAGTGATGTATTACAGGAGAGATTTGCAGTGGAGATGAAATGTAATACAGCTCTCAGACTGGCTGCTCTACATGTACAGGAAAAACTAGCCAGCAGTGGACAATCCCTTAAAACACCACTTAAAGCTATCATGTGAGTACACATGCGTTAACACTCTGCCATATAAGTGTCCATACTATTTTCACTAACTTAGGAAACCGTGATGTTGCATTTGATTGCTTGTTATATTATATTATATTATATTATATTATATTATATTATATTATATTATATTAAATTATATTATATTATATTATATTATATTATATTATATTATATTATATTATATTATATTATATTATATTATATTATAAAATTAGTAAATTGAAAATGGTGCTGTCTAAAGTCAATGGCTCAGATTTTTATTTATTTTTTGTTATTTAATAAGCCTGTTAGGCAGGTCAAAAACACATGTACACATAGCTGACTACACACACAGGGAGCTATGAATAGCTATTAATTTTTTTAACACATATGTTTTAGGTCCTGTTCATTATACAGTCCTAAAGTGTGTTATTTAAAGCAGCGGTTCCCAACAGGGGGGTCCCGGCCAACAACAGGGGGGTCCCAGCCCCACAGCGAGCTCTGTGGAGCTTAGTTTATTTTATCCCCTGGCTGACCAAAAAATGGACAAGATTGTAATGAGTCTCACTGATTCGCCTTCAGCAGCTAATAGTAATGACCCAAGCATATTGGACCCAGGTGAAGCAGCTCCAAATATTTCGGGTCGCAGCGCTAGCAATACCGGAAACATGAAATGCAGGAAATACCAAGATAGTTACCTGAACTATGGTTTTATTGTGGAGGGGGGCCTTACAATATTTTCTGGTGGAAAAGGGGGTCTCAGACAAAAAAATGTTGGGAACCACTGATCTAGAGTATGTATGTCTGTATTTATTCTGTCTGAAGGAAGGAGTGGGGTATTGAAAGCTTTGTGTCCCACACTTTACTTCGGAACATGAGAGAAAAGGACTTGAAGAAAGCCATCAGTTACCACATGAAAAAGATTCTGTCTCAGGAGCCCAAGCAAAAGGTGTGTACATGTGTGTTTTACTATGAAAATTGTGAAAGAATGTAAATCATGCATAATGTGCTGTAAAACTGTAAAATGCAATTTTAAAAGTGCTGTGGACTGTACCGTGATACACTGATAGATACATATTACAGGCCCTATTTTAACAATCTAGGTGCAAAGTCCAAAGCGCAGGGCGCAAAAGCATTAAGGGCGTGTCAGAATCCACTTTTGCTATTTTAAGGATGGGAAATTCCGCTTTGCGCCGAGGCACATGGTCTAACAGGGTTGAGCTTATTCTCTTAATGAGTTATAGGTGTGTTTTGAGAATAAATTTGAATCTCATCTCCCATTCCCTTTAAGAGTCAAGTTGCGTCGGGCCATAGTGCATTTGCTATTTACATGACGGATTTTGTAAGTGGAAAAACTGAATGCTTCACTAGTGAGAAAACAGAGCATCTACAACGCGAGAATGAGCCTCCTCATTCTTTACTTTCACTTTCACTCTCGTGGATAAGGAAACGTGTTGTACAGACATCCATTAGCTTATACATAAATAATTTTGTTTGTTAAGCGCAAAGATTTGTTTCAAAACTATTTCTAAATTCAGTTCTAATTTCCAGCAAATGAATAAATGAACAATAATAATGAAGTGTGCTCAAAAAACAAAAGTTATATCCAAGTACACATGCTATGCCCCATATGGTCTAAAAGCGGATAGGTGGGCAAATCTAAGCTTGTTTTTAATAAAACAAATATATAAATATGCATATGATAAATAATACTGCTAATAATAATAACATTATACAAAAGCAATTTGTCATGAATATGCTGAAAAAGCCCCCTGAGATGAAGAAGGCATGAAGGCAGTAGTTTTTATATTTATGTAGGCTAGAAAATAATAGTTTTTGTAATATTTTAATCCTTTAATTCTTTTTCATTTGTAAAGATATTTGCGTATTGCTCGACATCCTGTGTGTATTAAGCAATGTTTAAGCGAGGCACACAACTAACGCGCTCTGCGCTGGACTTTAGACCTCGTCTTAGCTGGTCTATTGAACAGTCTATTCTAGTTTCTCAAAATAGCAACGTGCCAGCAATGCGCCTCAACACACCTCCTTTTTTAAACCAGAACGCCTATGGGCGCACATATGAGCGCAAATGCATTTGCTATTTAAACAGCGTGGTGCAAAACGTCAAAATGACTCTTGCGTCCAGCTGAAACCAGCAAACAACAATTGCGTCGCGCCTTGCGCCGCATTGCCCAAAGTGTATGATAGGGCCCAATATCTTGATACACCCCGTTACTTAATGATAATATATCCATGTAACATTGGTTTCCTCTGTAAGAATAGCATAGTGTTGCCATAGTCTGTGTGCACAAAATATGCTTTTACAAAAACTGTTTTGGTAAAGTATTGTACTAATTAAATTGATATAAAAATGTTCCCACATGTTGACCATTTTCATAGGTGATCTCAGTGGATCAAGCTAGACTGAACTACATGAATGAGATGTCTGAACTTAAGTCATATGGAGGAAAAGCTTTTAGTGCCACTATGATGGTAAGAAATGTATTCTGCATCTTAATAGCCACTTTCAGGCATGAAATCCATTAAAGTGCTGTAACAATTTTCCCAGTAAATGTACATCACATTGATTCACACATGCAACGGCTTTTTCATCTGCTTTGTTACTGCTCAAACATTAATACTAAACTGTCATTTAAGAGAGTGAGAACACTGTAAATGATCAAACCAATAATCTCTTCATGAACACACATCATCAAAATGTGTTGGTCTCACACAGGGCACCAAAACTTTAGTTATAATATTGGTCTGAAATATTAACATTACAGCTTTTCTCGTTTGCTTAAACACATTTCTTGAAACTATGACTCATATTCTTAAAATAGTATACACAAATCCATAACATCAATTTTCCAAACACCCTTTTTTCAGGTCAAAATGAAGCTCTACACTCAAAACCATACTGTACACTCTTGCTAAAAAACCAAACTTTGTCCTCAGACATCACACACAAGGCCTCAAAAACACACACGCTACAATATAGTCTTACACACTGGTACAATAAATTAAAAACAATATTTCCAAATTATGTTGCTTGTGGTTCTTCACCTAAAAATACTTTTCAGAAAAGACGCACCCAGTGTTTATACACTGGCACATTTTTATTTATGTATGTTACAGTAGAGCAGCATGGTGGCTCAGTGGTTAGCACTGTCACCTCACAGCAAGAAGGTCGCTGGTTTTAGTCCCAGCTCGGCAAGTTGCCATTTCTTTGTGTAGTTTGCATGTTCTCCCCGTGTTTGCATGGGTTTCCTCCGGGTGCTCCAGTTTCCCCCACAGTCCAAAGATATGTAAGTGAATTGAATAAACAATTATAATTATATAAGTTTAATAAAGTTAACATTTTTTAACTTTTGATTACAATTTTTTGTTACATTTTAATAAAATTATATCAATTTGAAGGAGTTTATTGTCTGGCCAATCTAAAGGATTTGTTAACAGTTTTTTCCAACTGCTTACACACAAAATCTTTTCATGTCACACAATTTTTGAAACATCTCACTCAAAATGCAAAACTTCATAGCAAGTCTACAAAGCCATAAGCTATTTCTCATCCTTAAACTCAGTTTTTGATTGCATAAAACACTTTTTTTTAAAAACACTACACATAACTCTCTACCTAAAACACAAAAATCTAACAGGAAGCTACTTGCTTTCCTTTTCCAAACACAACCAAACAAAATGCTACACTTATTCACCCTGTCACACACTTCTCAAATGTGGAAACAATAATTTCTTAGCTGATCACTAACCAATCACTGTTTTTCTGTAGTATTAACCTATAAATAGGTCAAAGGTGACAGGAGACAACAACAAAAAAAAAAAAACTGTTTTAAAATTTGTAGTTTTGTACCTACCACATTTTCACCGTTTCTAAATCCTAAATTCCACTATAATAGAAAAATTCTTCTCAGCCTAGCTCTGTAGGGTGTATAATGGCCAACCCAATGCCCACATGATGCTTCTCCAGTTACTGTATTCTGGAGAATATATTTTTGCTTTACATATGCTTTACATACAGTGTGTTTATAGTTTTGTTGTATGCTACTGCATATAACAGTAATGTTTGGCCTAATTAAGATTTTCTGTTTCTTCATTGCATTGGTGTTTACAGTCTACCTGTTACTCCTCTCAGCAGATTAATTTCACTGTAGAAGTCTGTATTGAAATGTAGATTCAAGTCTATGAAAGAGCAAAGAGCTTTAGATTTAGACCAACAGTGTTTACATGCTATATTCAGTCATTTACTATTACGAAAGAAGTGTTTGCAGTTTGATGCCAATGCTTCATTCTGACATTTGTTTGTGGCATTTTGAATGCAGTTACATTTTAAAGAAAATGTGAGGCATTTTGTGTGTGCGGTTTTGTGAATTGTGTGTAGAGTTTTGAAAAAAGGTGACATTGTTTTGAAAATGTTTGTAAGCAGTTGGAAAAACTGTAATATCAATTGACTTGCCTCTTACTGTATTATCAACGCCAGAAAGTAATAAATTGTAATATATTAAAGGGCACCTATGGTGAAAAATCTACTTTTCAAGCTGTTTGGACAGACATATGTGTAGGTATAGTGTATATACACCATCATATTGGGGTGATATAAACGCACCCAGTCCTTTTTTTCAATTTAACAACATAAAAACGGTGGACCAATTGGAGCGGTTTTCAGACCGGCCGCAAGCGGTTTTCAGACCGGCCGCAACTTGACGTAGGAGTGCGGTCCCCCCGCCCACCGAATTGATTGACAGCTGCGTATTAACATGTCTTCACAGTAACATGTATAATTATATCAACAAGACAGAACGTGCGCAAAGCAACCGGAAATAAAAGATCTGTTCAGTTTGCTAGGATCATCAATCATCATCAAGTGTGATCAAGAGTGAGTTTTACAAGTTTAAAATCTTTTAAAACAGTGCATTGTAAGGAATCAGCTCTTTGGTTTAAATCACGTTTAAACTTTGGGGAATCGAATTTAAAGATTCGAACATGATTCACATAGAATTATAGAAAGCTTACAATTAACCTACTCATTTGTCCAGCAAATAGAATGGTTAGTGTAAAGCAATCCTGTAATATATTATTATGTGGCCAACGATAACAATATAAAAACAGTATCTAATTATTTAATGAGCAAGGTAGCAGTATCTGAAGCTGAGACATTAACTTACTGTATAAAGCACACAACACACCAACACGGATCTTAAAACGAAACACAAGTTTATTGCTACTCTACAACACAACTTACTAATCTACATAAAACAAACAAACGTACATACATATACACAAGCAGTTTGAGGAGAGTTATGACGGAGAGCGAGTAAGGATTCAACTTCTAGCATTTGCTAAGTTCTTAGCATTGCAACCTGAGAGAAACCATAAAAGCAGAGAATTTCGCTATTCTTTACTACTTAAATATAATTCACACCAGTTCAGCAATGGATAGAAACATTGTTTGTGTTACTTGCGATTCTGATGGAATTTTGGATTCCTCGAATGGTCCAAGGGAGATCCCGGCGGAGCTGATTGGTCAGCGTAGCAACTTCAGTGACGTGCTGGAATTCCCTCGTCGGTGGAGAGGGGTTTCCTTACTTTCAGGAAAGTTTGGAGTTGGTTACTAGGGATACGGATGTTGGACGAGGCGGTTTCAAGTTTCAGTCTCGTGGAGTCCTTCCTGGAGTTTTGGCTCTCTGCGGAATTCTGTAGTCATGACAGAGTTTCAGAGTTCTGATGAGTTGACCCGATGGCTTGTTGTTGAAGCGGTTGCGCAAGCAGATCGGGGGTTGTGCCAGTAGCGAGTTAATGTCGCGGTTTGCTCCGTGATGCAACGAGCCTTCCGGCAGACGATGTAACGGCCAGCACGAGAAGAGCAACGTCCGGGCAGCGACAACGGTGACGAGCAGCAAAGACACGGCAAAAGACAACATAAACTTTCATTGTTCAAAGTTTATAGGCTTGAGTATAGGTGTGGCCTACACAGGTATTGACCAATAAGAGAAGCTGCGGGGTGGAATCACACCCCCATTCCCTCCTCTAGGAGGTTGGGTTAGCACTTCATGTGAGAATCATGCATTACCTGCCTTTAATCGGAAGCTATTAAAATAAAGTTTTATAACATGGACACTTTTCATAGTATGGTTTCTTCCTATAAACCAATGCATTTGAAACTTTCTTGGGTTTCAATAGATACCAAATATGAAATGTTTCACAAACGTTCTGTAGATTTCATGCAACAGCAGCAGCTATAACTCATTACCTATCATAACGGTTACGTTAAACACATGGAACATGTACACACAAAAACCTACATGCCACAGCCATATCACCCTGCAGCCCAAGACGGTTACTCACTGAAGCTAAGCAGGGCTGAGCCTGGTCAGTACCTGGATGGGAGACCACATGGAAAAACTAGGTTGCTGTTAGAAAGTGGTGTTAGAGAGGCTAGCTGGGGGCGCTCAACCTGTGGTCTGTGTGAGTCCTAATGCCCCAGTAAAACTGTCGATGGGCGCCGTCTTTCGGATGAGACGTTAAACCTAGGTCCTGACTCTCTTTGGTCATTAAAAATCCCATGGCACTTCTCGTAAAGAGTAGGGGTGTAACACTGGTGTCCTGGCCAAAGTTCCTCAATCGGCCCTTACCCATCATGGCCTCCTAATCATCCCCATCCACCGAATTGGCTCTATCACTGTCTCCTCACTCCACCAATAGCTGGTGTGTGTGAGAGCACTGGCGCCGTTGTCCTGTGGCTGCCGGCGCATCATCCAAGTGGATGCTACACACTGGTGGTGGTGTGGAGAGACCCCCCTCATGATTGTGAAGCGCTTTGGGTGTATGGCCATACACAATAAATGTGCTATATAAATACACATTACATTACATTACAGAAACGTAACATAAGCATACATTACTCAAATAAACACAGTTTAAATGAAAGTTCGTTTAAACTCTGGAAGTTTCTGATTGCTTCTGTGGCTGCCTGAGATGTGTATTCTCTAACAGACGCCATTTGCAGGCGTGAAGCAACAGGGGTTTGTTGAGTTCTCTCAAAAACCGGTTTGGGGGAGTCTTTGAGTGTAACCTCTTTATTGTTTTAAGATGTAGACTTAATTAGGAAGCAGTTGAAATCGCAAATGGCAAGTGGTTGTTGTGCATTTGCCTTTTGCTGAGTGCCTGTGGGTTGCTTTGAAATTGAAATTAAACTCAGACATGTAGGCACCGTTCAATCTTTTAAGAATAATGTGGTGTGTGATTTGTTCAGTTCTGGAAGATCCGTTGACTCCCCACAGCATGTTAAGGAATTACAGCGATTTACTTCAGCTTTACTTCATCAACACAGCCGCGTGTCAGAACAATTATAAAAGAAGATCCCAATTTGTGGACATTAAATCGGGTTTATTTTGTACATTAACATAACAGATATCCATACAGCAGTGGATATTAACCGGTATCCTGTCACATTTGCGTGCAAAAACAGCGCAAAGCTAAAGGCGCGCACTGTCTGTGTGTGTGTGTGTGTGTGTGTCTGCGCTGTGCGTGTGTGTGTGTGTGTGTGTGTGTGTGTGCGTGCGTGCGTGCGTGCGTGCGTGCGTGCGTGCGTGCGTGTGTGTGTGCGTGCGTGAACTTTGTAACGACATTGTGTGTGACTCATCGTTGCAACTCCACAACAAATGCATCAAATACTCATTGTTAAAGTTCTTACTGTAGTATTTCTCACAAATGTTACGTGAGATCTTCTTCCTGAGGTAGCCGAGGGCGGAGATTGAAGCACGCTGACAGGCACCTGGGAACAGTGGGTGGGGAAGACTAGCCTTAAATGCGCAGTACAAGAAAACTGCAACAAGCTATTAAAAGCTATAAAACAGAAACTTCAGAAAGCTATAATAAATAATCTGATGGGTGTTTTGAGCTGAAACTTTACAGACACATTTTGGGGACACAAAAGACTTATATTAAATCTGGAAAAAGGGGTAACCTAGGTGCCCTTTAAGTTTTATTAACAAAAGAATAAGCAACGGTAACTAACAACTACCACGTGCACCATGAATGAAGTACATACGATTGAATAACAAAAATATTAATTTGGAAGCTGTGACAAGTTGCTTGTTATCCTTTGCAAAGATTAACTTGAGCCTAAAGCTGCAGTCACACTAGAGTTTAAGCTGCAAAAAGGGGCGGGATTAAACAAGATGATTAGACATTTAAAAAACTGAGCGATTGCTCCATTTTTAAAATTTCTGTACAGAGAGGTCATGTTTTGATCCTCGATTGGTCTCACGCAGTCAAGTGATGCGATTTCGCAGGTCAGAGTTCACCAAGCTTGAACTTTCCAATGCAGCGATGTGCGAAACTTGACGCACGACCTTGCGTTTCTGGTCTGACGCATTCATGAGCGCATAAATGGAAGTCTATGGGGAGAAAAGTCCAGTGTGACCGCAGCTTAATAAAGTGAAATTACATATAAGTGTTGATATAATCAGGTGGGCAATGCTAAATACAGATGTATATGGGGGTATAAAATGTTTTGAGCTCGTCCACTTTCAACCACAACCACAACCTTGTTTTGCCAGTCCTGATTTTAACACAAGTCCACTGTATTTTGATGACGTTTTGCAGCTATCAAATAAAATCTGCCATGCTTTGTGTAATATTCCAATGTCTTCTTTTGCATTCGTATGTAAATTAAGCATCCTTATTTTACAAAATTAGATGGAAAGATAATAGAAGCCCTTGCATACACTTGCCCATACATCCTCAAAAGTTTCCTGCAAAGTTTAGCTTCAACCCTAATCAAACACGCCTGCCTATAGCTTTCCAGGGATCTTGAACACACTGTTTATCATGTTTAGGGTTCTTTTCTTAGTGTAGAAACGAAACTTTGCAAAACGCCTGCCCTCCAGGACTGAGTTTGCCCATCCGTGCTCTAATCCCTTTAAGAGGGACCCTTTAAAGGTATTAGGGCATAGGGATGACCCCCTTCAGAATGGAACCCAGTGTGTGATTCACTGCTCACACCACAAAAATATATAATAATAATAAAAATAAATAAAGATGGCCAAGTCTATCACAACTAGTCCTTGTTCAAATAGTTATTTTCTTTTTTGCATGAATAAAGATTCATTTACTCATTCATTCATTATTTTCTTTCGGATTAGTCCCTTTGTTTTATCAGGGGTCACCACAACGGAATGAACCCCCAACTTATCCAGCATATGTTTTATGCAGCGAATGCCCTTCCAGCCACAACCCAGCAATGGGAAACACCCATAAACACTCATTCACACACACGCACGCACACACACACACACACACACACACAACGGCCAATTTAGTTTATTCAATTCACCTATACTGCATGTCTTTAAACTGTGGGGGGAAACCAGAGCACCCGGAGGAAACGCACACAGGAAGAACATGCAAACTCCACACAAAAACATCAACTGGCCCATCCGGGGTGAATGAAGATTACTTAATGTCACAGTTTCTTTGTTTCACTCGTTCCCTCTCTGTTTAACTAGCTGCAGGACAGAGAGTCAACGGTGAGTTTGTTGGTGGGAGCTAAGTATGGAGTCAGCCAGGTTATCAATCACAAGCTGAGCATCATGACAACACTCACTGAATTCAGCTGCATCACCAGAGTGGAATTATTACCTGAGTCTGACAGAGTTAGTCTGGTCAAGATCTACCTGCAGGATATAAAGGTATACGGTAAACATATATTTCTACACATTTTCTTTGTTCTGTTATTCTTTCTCATTGTCACACTCTTCCTGTCCTCAGCCAATAACATTGCTGATGGAATCAGTGGCAGCCAAAGATTTATCGTGTCTGATTTCTGGATATTGCAAACTGCTTGTGGACCCCCAGATCTGTGTGTTTCCCTGGTCACCTAATTCAAAGAGTCACCGGATATCAGCTGAAGAGGGTATGTAGTCTATTTGTCTGTATACTGATTTGCTTCCATGCTTTTGGCAGAATCTTCACTTCCACTCCACACCTCTCACATATTCTGGATGTAATAATAGTCTAAAAATAAAACATGCTATAAAGCAAGTTTCACACTTTTGAAAACAGTTTGTATCTTACAAGTGCTTACACTCTTCAGAAAAGTGGTTTTAAACAGAACCAAATTAGGGTTCTTCACAATTGACATTGAACATGAACATATACATAAAGAAGGGAAACAAAAAACATTAAAAAAAAACAAGGTGTGATGAAGAACATGTTCCAGTGAAATCTTCACAATCCTCCATGACGCCTTATGTCCATCACAAATGCATTTTGGTAAAACTTTGGTGGCATTTTCTTTCTCCACGTTATTTCATAGCATCCCAGCAAACAATTTTGTGTTTAATAGACGTCTCATAGACATCTAAACGTAGATGGCTTGACTAAAACAAGACTAAATTTGGGCTGTCAGTGAAAATCTAATAGACATCTAAGAATAGCCCAAAACATAGTCAGATTAGACAGAATTTATATGTGCGGTCATTCATTCATTCATTTTCTTTTCGACTTAGTCCCTTTATTAATCCACCACAGTAATTATTGCCACAGCGGAATGAACCGCCAACTTATCCAGCCCATGCAAACTCCACACAGAAACGCCAACTGACCCAGCCGAGGCTCGAACCAGTGACCTTGCTGTGAGGCGACAGCACTACCTACTGCGCCACTGCTTCGCCTTGCAGTCATTCATTTCTGTTTATTTGATGACTGGTCTAGTTTTGGCCTATTCTTAGGCATCTATTAGATTTTCACTGACAGCCCAAATTTAGCCTTGTTTTAGCCAAGATGACTGTTTAGACGTCTATTAGACATCTATTAGACATCTTTTAAAAAACAGAAAATGCTTGCTGGGATCTGAAATACAAATGAGTTTGAAATCACAGTGTGTCCCTTCCATTTGTTTAGGTATAAAGAAGTATGCTTATGAAGGCCAAAGTTAGATGATTCTACAGTGGGAATGCATCTCCATAAAATCTAATAAACAATCTTTAAACTTTTTGGGGTCCCCCGACACATTTTCGTTGTTGTCTGTACTATTTGCAGTGCATTTCTGTATTTGCATGTGTTGTGTGTATTTTCATGCACATGTTTAGTCAGAGACTGATGAATTAATGTTTACTATTTGCATCTCTATAAAATCTAATAAACAATATATAAACTTTTTAGGGTCCCAGACACATTTTCGTTGTGGTCTGTGCTATTTGCAGTGCATTTCTGTATTTGCATGTGTTGTGGGAATTTTCATGCACATGTTTAGTCAGAGACTAATGAATTAATGTTTACTATTTACATCTCTATAAAATCTAACGAACAATCTATAAACTTTTCGGGGTCCCTGTCACATTTTTGTTGTGGTCTGTGCTATTTGCTATTTGTGTTGTGAGTATTTTCATTCATAACAATCTATAAATACAATCAAGGAAAAGATACAATTGAAATAAAGTGTTTTATCATTTCCCGAGTTAGTATTCAAGTACAGTGTTCAAGTACAGTAACTGAATGATAAAAATAAAAATAATTCAATTAAATAAATCGTAGTTAAGGTTACAAATGGTACAATTTCTTATACCTGAATGCTTTTAAAATCATTATACAATCACAGGCATTAAAAACACATGCAAATGATAAATTATAATACAATTGCAAATCCTGCGATATGACTATTGCGAATGATCACATTGCAATATCGATGCTGAAACGATATATTGTGCAGCCCTAGTACAGAAGTGTTAAAAAAATAATACATTTACCTGTTGAGAGGATGTTGACTGTCTGTCTATTTGATGATTGATCTCCAGAAAACCTCCAAAAAATTAGGTGCTTTGTCAGTGAAAAACAAAAGATAAGAACTCTAAACACAAAGAATCATTTCAGCTTAAACAGGTGTTCTGGATGATACGGTTCTAAATAGAACTATTAGTATGTGCACAGAACCTTTAAAGAACCATCTATTTAGAGTTGTTTTTGGAGATAAAATCACAAAATATATTAAATAAAAAAAATTGTGACAAACACAATTGGAGCTTACCATGAGTAGTGAGTCAAGTCACTCCATAATAATATTTTTTAAAAATGTTTCTTCGTGTTGAAAAGATACATTTTCACAATATGATTTTTCAGAATTTTGTCATGTTCTTTCCCCCTTTGTCTATAGGATATGTGTCACACTGTGGAAGTGACTCGGAAGACTCGGACACAGATGTGGATGCTCTCCTTGCTCATGTTGCCAGCACTAACAAAAGCAGCACAACAGCACCAAATGATAAACCTAGTGATAATCTACCAGAAGAAACTAAAAAAACACAAAGCGACATGGAAAAAGATGAAGAGGTGGAGAAAGAAGGAGGCAAAGAAGAGGAGGCGTTGAAAAAGAAGGAAAGAGAGGAGGACAGAGAAACCATCAATGAATCTATAGACGATAATAATGAAAAGACAATAGAAACAAACGATGAGAGAGTGGGCACAGAAAAGGAAGGCAAATCTCAAGAGAATAAGCCTGAACATCCTCCGTGTATCATCATTGTAGATGACCCTTCATCTGAAGCATCTGATTCATACCAAACTGAGTCACATTTTATGACCAGCATGTCCAGTGACTCTATAGATGCTTTGGAGGAGGATGATCTTATGACCTATTTTTCTACCAGACACCCATGGCATTTACCAGTGAAAGATTCTTACCACTGTGAGGATCGCTTTTCACCATCACTGTCTCCACAGCAACAGCTTTGCAAAGACTCTCAGTCCCAAAGTGACCTGTGCTCTGCTGATTCCCATTGTGAGCCCGATATTGACCAATTCTTTTGCTTTGCTGCACTCTCAAATATCGCTGAATGTCTACCTAGTCCCCCTGCAGCCAGTGAAGAGGAGGACTGCGAGGAGTCAGGAATAGAGAATGAAAACCATAAAAAGGAGTTACCTGCAAAATGTCCCGGAAGCACCCTACCCTTTCCTGCAGACTATGTGTTCACATTTGAACAAGGAGACACTAGACACTACTACAATATCTGCTCCAATGTTACCCCTGACAGTGCCCGCAGCCATCCAAAACCTTTCTCTTCTCCAGATCCTATAGAAACACAACAGGATCAGGAAGGAGTGGCAAGGAATGGGAAAGAAGCAGTGCCAATTTTTCAACCCCCACCAGGGTTTGGAGACAGCAGTTCAGATGATGAGTTCTTTGACGCTCAGGAAAGATTCACATCACCGGAAGAACCTTCATCTACTGCTATGACTAGAGGTATCACAAGGAAAATTCTCTCTAATTATATGTATAGCTAATCATATAGAATTTAAAGTTATTCATATGTGAAGTTTTGTATACGATTGATGTAAATTTTTGCTGACAAGCACTTACCATTTGTCTTTGCTGTTTACAGAAAATTCAGCAGACTCCAGCACCATATTAAACACACTACGCCTGGGGCAGATTGGCATCTGTGTCAGTGAACAAGAGGCAAAGGATTCAGAGAGAAAACAAAAGGAGGAAGGAAAAATGGTTGCACAAGATGAATTGTCAAATTTCAATAAAAGATCCAAGAAACGTCGCTCATTCATGGAAACTAATTACACATCCCTTGTATCATTCCCAGAGCAGGATCAATTAAGTAACTATGGAAATAGCATCCAAAGCTGTGGATCTATATTAGTCAACCATGGCGCTGGTCGAATGGCATGTTTTGATGGTGGATGCTCAGATCAAGTTCCATGCCCAACAGTCTCGTCCCTAACTGATTCTGAAGGAGAACCAGCACAACTGGAATCCAAACCCATTACCCCATCAAAAGTTAATGGATCAGGACCACATAATTCCACTGTTACACAAGTGGGATCACACTCAAACAAAGCCTACCAGCGCAAACAACAACGTATAGAAATGGAACCAGATTCCATGGAGTTTAAACCAGTCACTGAACTCATGTCTACTGTATCACCAACTATTATGGCAGTACGCTCCCATATGGACCTGCATGATAAAGTAAGCACCAGAAACCATGGCACAGACGAAGAGGAGGAGGGAGCAGTGGGAGGACTAGAGACTCTGTTTGGGGGCCACTTGTTCTTTGATACGTCTAGAAAAAAGTGTGATAGCAGTGTTTTATTTGGTCAAAGAGATGACCAGGTAACCAGACAAATGGAGGATTTGTTCCACGGAAGATCAGTGAACCAAAAGAGTAGCTCACTTCCAAGACTTGGCCAGATATCCCCATCAAGTTTACCGTACTTCCATGTTCCAAGTATATCGTACACCACAAGCCCTAATACAGACAGGGATGGCAATACTTTACATCTAGAATTTGGAATGGGAAAACACTCAGTGGAGCCAACAGAGAGAACCAGGAGCCAGAGCATGTCTGCATCTTTTGGTAGTGGTGCACCACATTGCCCATCTAGACATTTATTTTCCCAGCAAGTCAGAACACCAGAATCTGATGAAATTGACAATTCACGTGACCCTACTGTTACGTTCGAACCAGCTCAGAATTTTCTTCTTACACCTTGTTCATCAGGAATCCTTGGCCGACTATCTGCCTCAACACTGCGGGGAAAGATCCAGAACCTTCCCCTTTACTTATCACGATCCCAGGAGATACTAAATGCCAGTTCTAATGGCAGTGGCAATGTTGAGCCTTTGCGAAGACTTTCAGAATCCCAACTACAAAGAAATGAAGTGGAGGTAGCTAAAGAGGTAACCGAAGATGAAACCATAAATGAAGGTGCTCCTGAAGTCACAGAGGTAAAAGTGGTAACCATAGTGTCTGAAGAAGTGACTGAAATCATTGAGGAGTTAAGAGAGGTCACCCACATTAGTCCACAAGCATGTGGACAGAGGAAAATCAAGAATGAACCTAAAGATCTTTCTGTAATATCCGTATCCCCCTTTTGTTCCAATGCAAACAGCTCTCGCCAAATCAACCCTTCTTCTGTTGTAGTTACTACACAGAACCTAAATGGACCTTGGGGGTTGGTAACATCCAGTGGATTACAAGGACATAGCCATTCTCCCCATAACATTACCCCTAGCTGTGGGGTTTTCACAAACTGCCAATGCAAACCTACCATAGCCCAGCCACAGTCCTTGCTCAGTCCAAAACAACAAGAGAAACCAGACTTTAGCTGCACCTCAGTCCTGGCTATGGGTTGTGACACTGTAATGGAGAGTGCTGAGGCACCTTTAGAGGTCTGTCAGTCAGTATACACCAACTGTTTCAGTGGAGTTCTTGACAGTGCCAACTTTGATGATGAACTCACTGTCTATGAGTTTTCCCGCAAAACCAGCCAGAGTGAAACAGGAGATGCAGTGCTGACCTCTGTTCCTCCTTCCTCCCTCTCTGCATCCCCTGCATCTTTCTCTCCATCTTCTCCGTTGCCCTCATTTCCTCATCTAGTGCTGCCTGCTTCTTCATCTACAGAGCTCAACCCCCTTCTGTCTCCCTTGGATGCTTCTGACTGCTTCCTGTCAGACCCTCATGAAGATATCATCACTTCACTGCTGACTCGTCGGTATCCTTTACCACCAACAGGATTCCTTTCTTTGCAAAGGGATGTGGATACCCTTTTATGTGTTCTTGCTGGCGCGATGAAGAACCATGATGAGGCCCAAGAGCACCCAAGGGATACCTGTGTGGCTCACTTTTCAGAGAACAAAAGGCGATTGCATGGGGAGGCTCGGGGGCTTTTAGCTGGATGTCAGCGTGTGGTCAGGGTTGGGCAGACGCCAGAGGAAACACTTCAGTCGCTTGCTGAAAGCTTCCGTTCACTGGTACAGCTGACAAGTGTGTGTTTATGTTTCTCCAGCTGCCAGCGGTGCAGAGAGCGCCATGCTCAAGCACTTACAGGACTAGCAAATGTTGCAAAAACTTATCAGGACTTTGCTCGGGCAGCAGAGCTAGTGGGAAGTGCAGCCGAAAGGAAGACTTGTCTTGAGCTCAGTATTAAGCTATTGGCCCGACAATGCACTGCATTAACATCCTCAGTCTTCTGCCTCACTCAGCTCTTTCGCACTCTCACTGCCCTTTGACCTTTGGACAGCTACATTGGGTAGTCCCCCCCTCCCCCTAAACTATAAGAAACCTGTGAGAATAACTCAAATGTGGTTTTCTCAAACCATCTCATGAGATATATATTAACACCAAGGTGGTGTCCAAAGGAACTGGCATACCAGTAATAAGCATGCACTAATACATACACACATGCAGACATTGAAACATAAACCTGCCATTTAAGTGTTTTGAATGGATTAGCCTAAAATGACAAATGTACTGAGAAGATCATTTCCTAACAGGGTACTATAGAGCTTGTTTTACAGTATTTGTATGTTGGGTAAAAGTATTTAGTATTGAATGTAATTCTAAACCAAAAGTCTTTGTACTATGATTACAGTAATTTATTCTACTTTATGAGGAAAGCATAGACCAGGATTCTGTGTTGTGTATCTTCCAAGATTCTCTTCTCTCCTTCTTAAATTTGCTATCTCTTGCTTGCTTTCTCATTACTCTAACCAATGTTATGCACATACAGTAAATTTTATTCTGTCTGCCATGCCTACTTTCTATTAGATAATGCAGTAAAAGTATTCTGCAGTAATCACCTGGGTTATAAACGTTTACGAAATACAAACATTTTCTTGAGTAGGCAGTAATGTTTTTGAGTTCTTTAAGAAGAATATACCAAAGGCGATGGATGAATGATTTTGCAGGGTGAATGCAGATTTTTTCATCAACATCTGCATATGCTTTACAGTTATAACTTTAAGAAGGTAGGTTTATTTGGATCATAGATGTGGAGGAACAATATAATTATTTATAAGCAATCTATAATTTAAATAGAAGAAATATAATTTTGGTGCTATTCAATTATTTTTTTCACAGACAAGTCATTTCTTTATATTCATTCCTCCTAATGTTCCAGTCCTCACAAAACACTGCTCATATAATCACCATACAATGATCAAATTATTGTAGAAATTGTTTCAAAGGTGACAGAAAATTACAAATATGAGTGTGTAAAGATATCAAATGACTGAATTATTAACAAGGTCATTTACCCACCAGTACATGTGTCTGAATACCAAAAAGCTGCCATGTACTCTTTACTTATAAGGCATGCTGTAAGCCATAGACAAACTGTATTTCTTGGAAATAGTGGGCAAGGCTGCATGCAGAAAATGAATGCATGATTGAAAGAGTGATCAGTGAGTGTACGAATGGTTAGTTATGAAAACCAACATTGTAATGCAGTATTCACCCCATTAAAATGAATTTTAAATGACTGAGAGGTATTTTTTATTCAATTTAAAATATTATCTTTTTTTTTATTAGAACCAACATCTATCTATCTATCTATCTATCTATCTATCTATCTATCTATCTATCTATCTATCTATCTATCTATCTATCTATCTATCGCTATAGAGACAGACAGACGGACGGACGGATGGACGGATGGATGGATGGATAGATAGATAGATAGATAGATAGATAGATAGATAGATAGATAGATAGATAGATAGATAGATAGATAGATAGATAGATAGATAGATAGATAGATAGATAGATAGATACTACCGGTCAAAAGTTTGGGATGCGTTTTTGTCATGTGTTTTTTCTTAGAAAATGATTCTGTTCATTGAGGCAGCATTTATTATATGTAAAAACAATTTTAAATTGTTAAATTCGTTCATTCATTTTCTTTTTGACTTAGTCCCTTTATTAATCTGGGGTCGCCACAGCGGAATGAACTGTCAACTTATCCACCATATGTTTTACGCAGCGGATGCCCTTCCAGCAACAACCCAACACTGGGAAATAAATTGTTAAATATTTATTTAAATTTTAAATAACTATATTTAACTATATTTAAAATATATAGTAATATAAATAAATAGGCGACGCAGTGGCGCAGTAGGTAGTGCTGTCGCCTCACAGCAAGAAGGTCGCTAAGCCTCGGCTGGGGCAGTTGGCATTTCTGTGTGGAGTTTGCATGTTCTCCCTGTGTTCGCGTGGGTTGCTCTGGTTTCCCCCACAGTCCAAAGACATGCGGTCTGGCCAATTGGGTATCCTAAATTGTCTGTCGTTTCCCAGAGATGGGTTGCAGCTGGAAGGGCATCCGCTGCGTAAAAAACATGTGCTGGATAAGTTGGCGGTTCATTCCACTGTGGCAACCCCGGATTAATAAAGGGACTAAGCCGAAAAGAAAATGAATAAATGAATATAAAGAAATATATTTTAACTATATATATATATATATATATATATATATATATATATATATATATATATATATATATATATATATATATATATATACAGACAGACAGACAGACAGACAGACAGACAGACAGATAGATAGATAGATAGATAGATAGATAGATAGATAGATAGATAGATAGATAGATAGATATTTTAATAAACAGTTATGTCGACAATTATATTTCATGTAGGTGTCAGATTCAAATGGCTGTTTTTAAGTTGAATTGTTGTTTTAAGTTTAATGTTATACATGTATGTTTGGGAGTATATTGCAGAATAAAACATAACCTGGAATTATTAACTTACGTAGAAACAACAAAAATGGCAGAAACTCCTTTGTATCGTTCATTGTTTCTTTCTTTCCTGTTCAGTTTTAAAGGCGATTCTTTTGGGGAAACAAAACACTCCATCGATCGCGATCAAAAGGACTTTTACCTCAACCGGAAACAGGAACTCGTCTGACAGCAAGGGGCAAATTCAAATTTTAAAACATGTTCAAATGAATTGTTTTGGTAGTTCAAGTTGTAATTTTATCGCATTAAAAAAACATTCGAAGTTTTAAGTAACAAAGTAACCGATCGTCTGTTTTCATCCTTAAATTGTACGTTCTTTGTTGTTTCGAGCTCGTTTTTATCGGGGTTTTAAAGACTATCATTGGAGTGCAGTTGGTAAGTCTGTTGTTAAAACATGTCAGTCAAAACAAACCATTTTCATGACTCTGTAGTGCGTGTACGTCAGTTAATTAAATGATTAATGATAGTTCTACCCAGTAACATTTAAACGTTGTCATCTTTGTGTGATATACTGGTTTATACATAACGTTAGCTTTTTTATGCGACTGTCCGAGCTAGTAACGTTAAGTTACAGTTTTAAGAATAGGAGATGGTTGCTACATTCACGGCGAGATAAAGATAAAAAGCCCTTAATTAGATGAATGCTCAACATAAAGTTTAGGCTTTGTGCTTAACTTTGCTTTTGTGTGCCGTTGTTGTGATCACCGTTGCCATCTCATCACCGACATTGCAAACGACGTGAGGCTTTCTAACAAGCATTAAAAAGCTTAACTCACTGTTTCACAATTTTAGTTATTTTATCTTTAAAGCAATTCAATTACATTACATGTTGCATTCACTGCAAGAATAGCTTCCTCAATTCTCTAGACCCGTGGAGTTTATACTCAAAACAAACATATGCCGATGTAAGTTAATATGAAATTTACTTGTGTGGATTTATCAAAGCTGACATTCTTTGTTCTTATATTTTTGTTTCGCAAGCAAATGTGTCTTGATTTAAAAATCCTTACACATTTGAACTGTAAAACAATAAAGAATTAACGTTGCCAGTTAATGTAGTATACAGTTAACGTCACGAGCATATTCAGACCTTCAGCTGTTTATTGATTATATAAATCTTTTGTAAAATGAGTTAAAAGTGATGCTACACAGATTTATTTTAACATTTTGTAGTGTTGCGAACATACAGGGGTCATGTTGTCTCTTAAAACAATTTATTTTAAAATCTTTTAGCCAGTTCACACTTGAAAATGATATATGCTATCATATATTTTTTATAAGTAGTTAAGGCTAAGAAACAAACTCAGAAACTAAGAAAGAAGTGTCTCACCTGTGGCACAATGACAGATAAGATGTTTTATACATACCTCTTCTTAATATGTTTAAAAAGCATGCTGTTTCTGATGCAGGTGTATTCAGTATGCCAGTAGACAGCAATTCTGAACTCCTCAAGCACTATGAGGTTTATGAAACCATTGGCTCAGGTGATGCCCCTTAATTGTTTATTTATATATAGAATTTCGATAAAAAAAAAGAGTACAATTAAATTCCATTCTAATCCACAGGTGGGTTTGCCAAGGTCAAACTTGGCAGACACAAACTGACAGGAGAGAAAGTGGCCATCAAAATAATGGAGAAAAAAGATCTTGGGGTAACTTATTCACTTTAAGTGCCTTTACCATAAATCACAACATTTAAATGAGTACCTTAGTGATTACGAAGGAAGTTATTCCTGAATTTATTCCTGATATTGAGATTTAATTTACTTTTGAAATTCAGATTAGTGTCTTTCAAGTGTTTATGTTACTAGGATGATCTGCCCAGAGTAAAGATAGAGATTGAGGCAATGAAGAACCTCAGTCATCAACATGTATGTCGTCTCTACCATGTCATTGAGACCACAAGCAAGATCTACATGGTGCTTGAGGTATGCTTTGCTGAATGTGGTTCTGATGTTTAATGAATACCTATTAATCTTCATATTTTTAACTTCATGTATCCTGTCAATCTATCAGTACTGTCCTGGAGGAGAACTCTTTGATTACATCATCGCTAAAGACCGGTTATCAGAGGAAGAGACCCGAGTGTTTTTCCGCCAGATCATCTCTGCATTGGCCTATGTTCACAGCCAAGGTTATGCCCATCGAGACCTCAAACCTGTGAGTTTGTCTTTAAAATAGGGACCATCAACTCTAAATTAAAAACTGTTTTCACTATCTAGGCATGGGCCGGTATAAGATTCTGACGGTATGATAAACTTGGATAAAAAAATCACGGTTTCATGGTATTGTGATTACTGCACTAAAATATATTCTTTTTAAATGTCTGGGTGCAAAAACAACAACCTTTTACCCCTTTGAACACAAAATATTTTATTTTCAGAAACATTTAAAATATTTTGGAGCAGTAAACATGTCAGGCTAAATAATTTAAATGAATCATTGATTTCTGCTGTCTTCATTTGTTTCAAAAACACAGATTTCTTTACAATTTAAAATGGCATCTTTGGATATCTTTTCTGCTGGAGATACTGTTCTCCTAAAAAAGAACTTTTTTAAAAAGTAAATAAAAAAATCTTACACATACCTTAGGAATGATATAGCAGAAAATTTCGGCGGTGTAAAACCTTGACTTTTTCAAGCCGCAGTATATCTTGAAAACTGTTATCGTCCCATCCCTATAACTCTCATGTCTGTCCTGACTGTATAATGTTCTTTCTTCTATGCAACATAACAGAAGATACATTGAAAAATGTCGGCAATTAAACTGTTTCAGTTCACACTGGCTTCTAAATCTAGGGATTAAATTCAATACAATAACAAAAATTTATAAAAAAATTTCTTTTTACAATTTTAAAAGGATTGATACAAATATTAGATTTCTTTTATAATGTTGTGACTTTTTTTAGGAATAAAAGGAGCCTTGTATATCTTCTTAAACCCAGTGTTTTACAACATATCTAGTATTATTTTATTAACATAAATATTCTTACAATGAACTAAAATATCAACATAGTGTAAATATTTCTTAATCTTAAGCTGGCAGATTTTCCAGGCCAGCTTCAGCGTTCTGCATATTTTTTAACTATTTAGAGCAGCAATGTTCAAAGATTCACAATGGCCACCATAAAGTTATGTCAGAAAGAAACCGGCACTTTTTTCTTAAATATTTCCTCTTTTTATGTGAACATATACAAATTACAGGAGACAAGTATAAGTACAAATAAATGCCAACTAAACAGCCAGATGCGTGTGTGAGAGAGATTTTAACTGGCTGAAAGTGCTGTCAAATGATTAATCTTATCCAAGACAAAAGTTTGTATTTACACAATATATACATGCGGACTGTGTAGATTTATTTATATATCTATGCATATACACACACATACTGCTCATGAAATGCGAAAATATATTTATATATAATTTGTTTTAAATATGTAATTATGAACTCTTATTTGGATGCGATTTTTAATATTTACGTTTTTGGAAATTATTATTACATTAACAGTGTTTTCTTGTCACATCTGCTCTTACTGATTTTATAGGAAAACTTGCTGATTGATGAAGATCATAACCTAAAACTCATTGACTTTGGCCTTTGTGCCAAGCCAAAGGTTTGTATCTATTTTGTGTCAGTTATGTCCATTTTCTTTTAAAGTCTTACTTATTTATTAAGACCTTTGCACAACACAGATCTTTTAAAGCAGCTTTATAATAATAAACAAGAAATAGCATAATTGGTAATAATTCCATTTCAGATGTAAAACAGAGTACAGAATAAAGCAGTGTAATCATCTTTGATTTTTGATTTAGGGTGGTTTGGGTTTTGAATTGCTGACCTGTTGTGGCAGTCCAGCATACGCAGCTCCAGAGCTGATTCAGGGCAAGGCTTACATCGGCTCTGAGGTCAGTATGTTTTGTGTTTCATATCAAATATATTCACGAATTAAAGCAGTAAGGTTAGGGCTGCACAATATATCGTTTGAGCATCAATATCACAATGTGTGCGTCTGCGGTAGTCACATCGCATAATATGCAATATTGAGTTAGGATTATAGGTGACCAGAAACCACAGGTTAAAACACAAGATTTGTGGAGACATTGCAGAATTGAACCGTTATAGTGTAAAAGTTTATCATCTCCATGTGTTTTTAGGGTCTGTGAATGTGTGAGCATTTGAAGAGTTTAAAGCATTTTAGTAGTACATAAAGAAGTTTCATAAAGATTATTTTTATTAAATGATTTATATGGTGAAGATTATACAGTGCTATTTTACGTTTGATTATTCAATTTCTGTACCTGAATACTGTTACTCTCTCCAGAAAGCATGGTTTATTTCACTTTAATATTTGCTCAATTGTGTTTATGACTGTAGATTAGGTATATAATAAATTACATTAAAATTTATTTAGGGTGTCCGTGGGGTTTTAAATAGTATAAAAAAATTGATAAATCAATGTAGAGAAATTGAAGGCCCTTAATAAGTATTAAAATTATTATATCATTTTTGATTATGCAATGTATGGTTGTATGCTAAAGTTTGCCTGAATTAAATCTGCGACTATGCTGCGACTGTGCTGTGTAGTTTATGAAATCAATGAAATCCTGCTAGATTTGACATCATGCTGCTTTATTTACTGCAGTAACCAAGGCAACACCATTATTTCTGCAGTTATATAGGCGCCAACCTGCTGAATTAGCTAGATTTAATAGATTTTTATTTAGTATATGAATAATATTTTAGTTTTGGATTAATTTCTTACATTAATATATAGTCAATATACTGTTAAGTTAAAATCTCGCCAGTGTTTCAGGTTGAAAGTGGTTATAAGGTCTTAAAATGTATGAAAGAGTCTTAAAAAGGTCTTAAAAGGTATTGAATTCCATGCTCGGATTCCTGTATATACTCTGATATTTATATTTCACTCCCCTTCAAAATCATACCAAGTAAAGTAATGAGCTATAAGTCATCTAATGAAATTATTTCGCAATATATATCGCAAAGAAAAAAATATTGCAATGTAAAATTTTTCCAATATCGTGTAGCCCTAGGTAAGGTGCATCCCAAGTCACATACTTATACACTGTTCTACAGCATTTTGCAGTATAAATAGTGTAAGTAGTGCATTCATATTTTAAAAAAATCACTTTATATACCTGCATGAAGGGGAGAACTTTTAAGGTGCTGATGTTGTTTTACTTTATTTTGGATTGTGCAAGCAAAATACTTCTTAGTAGGTCATTATGCCGCCTCCTGATGGTGATTGTAGTTGTATATTTTGACGTGTAATATTTGGTAGTTTGGTCATTTATTTAACTAATATTGCAACTGTTAAATTTCAACTGGGAAAACAGTGTTCCATTTGGCACAACACTAAACTCAAACACTATGGTTGAGTGTGTAGTGTATAGTGTATCATTTGGAACGCAACTATAGTTCACCCAAAAATGTAAATTCTGCCATCATTTACTCACCCTTCACTTGTTCCAAACTGGATTGAGTTTCGTTTTTCTGTTGAACACAAAATAAAAGTTATTTTGAAAACTGGTAATTATTGACTTCCACAGTATTTGTTTTCGCTTGTATGAATGTAAATAGTTACTGTTTTTTTGTTTAGCTTTTTTCGAAATATCTTCTTTTGTGTTCAACAGGAAAAAAGAAACTCATAAAGGTTTGTAATCACTTGAGGATGAGTAAATTGTGAGAATTTTTTTTTTTTTTGGGTCAACTATCCCTATAAGTCAATTTTTAATTTGTCAATATATTTGGCTAATAAAGCATGTTCATGTATTGTGATCTCATGGTATGCGTGTGTTTTAGGCTGATGTTTGGAGTATGGGTGTATTGCTTTATGCACTACTCTGTGGTTTTCTACCATTTGATGATGACAATTGTATGGTTCTCTACAGAAAAATAACAGTAAGTCTATTCATGCTGCATCATATGTGAGTAGCATTCAATTACACTACACATTTTGTTGATCCACGCATTTCTTAGCTTACTGAAATAAAAAGGTTGTTTTGTGTAAACGTGATCGTATGTCATACAATATTGGCTTGTGTTTTGACAGAGAGGCAAATACAGCAACCCACACTGGCTTTCACCTTCTAGTATTCTGCTTCTAAACCAAATGATGCAGGTACTGTGTATGGTTTGTGTGTGTGTGTGTGTGTGTGTGTGTGTGTGTGTGTGTGTTTGTTTTATAAAGCAATGACAGTTTATTGTGTTCTCCTGCAGGTGGACCCAAAGAGGCGTTTGACAGTGAAACATTTGCTTGATCACCCATGGGTTATGAGGGGCTACAGCACACCAGTGGAGTGGCACAGTAAACATCCCGTAAGATCAGCTCTGTTTACATGCTTATAGTCACATCATATGCGTCCAAGACTGCAGTAGTGGAGGTGAAGGTAATATTGTACTTGTTAGTGCTTTTGAGCTTAATGGCACAATATGTGTAAGATGTCTTTTATCAAAATATCTAAAAACATCTTGAAGTATGTACTTGCAAAATCTCAAATGCTTTAAGGAATATTATATTCCAGAGAAATTATTTTTACTTTTACAGTATTTTTTAAATTTTTTTTTAAATGTTGTCACACACACACATACACTCAATGTCTGTTTGCTTAGTAGACTACACAAAGCAGCATTATAACAGAACCCTGAAATGTTTTAAAAAGATTTATTTCATGATAAAACAGCACTGCTTCTTTTCAACGTGATCAGGACCAGAGAAACTGTAGATGGCTGACTGTGGCATAAAAAAAAGCTCTGCTGCTTTTGTGTCTCAACAGCAATTGCTTCAGCGCTCTTATTTCACTTTGACAGCTTTCACCCTTACTCTGCTTCATACTTCTATGCTAATAAGTGTTGAATACTTTAGCTCATCCATGATGAACATGATTTCAGCAGAAGTCCCTTAGAATGTAATAAAGAGCACAATTTCCATGATCCCACACCAAACAATGCCTTTGTTTGTTGTGAATATGTGGCTAAAATTACATTGTGCCTTCAAAAACTGTTATGATACTAAATTGGTTACTTAATAAATTCTGTCTGCTTTAGTTGTTGTAATGAATCCACATGACTTCAGTGTTTTGGTCCTATAGATTTAATATAAAAGTTTATCGATTCTTCATAGATGCACATTCATAATATATTTTATTTATATATCTTAGCTTCGCTTTCTTAGCTTGTGTATTATTTAATTAATTATAGCATGTGTTTCTTTTTAGTTGGGTCATATAGATGAAGACTGCATCACAGAAATGGCGGTGACTTTCAAACAGTCCAGACAACGAACTATCCAGCTTGTGTCTGAGGTAGAGGGATTTGATATTATTGATGAATTTTAATCAGTGTTATATTTTATAATAATGAAATGTATGTTTTTTTTTAAGGAATTCAATCCCCAAAATGCATTTATTGGGACAAAAATATATTGAATATTGTAATATTGTAAAATATTATTACATTTTAAAATCACTTTTTCTTTAAATATGCTTTAATATGGTTTCTGCAGATGCTAATCTTCCCTTAACTTACCTTTATATTTAGCATACACTTTTGACAAAAGCATCTCACAGTGAGGGAAAGCATCAAGTGATTCATCATTAAAAAACATTGAACAAACATTAAATAATGTTACTGAGACAAACTTTATAATTCTGCTAGAAAAAATATGAGCAAGAGTAGGTAGGGTATAAGACTTAAATGTATTTGTTTTTACACATTATAAAATGATTTTATTTTAGATGCAAAATGACAGTTCAAAGAATAATAAATATCTGTCTTAGTGTGGTATAAAAATTACTTTTTATACATTGTTTCTTAACCACAAACATGCTTTAAATTAAATTATTTAAAGGTACAGTACTTTTTATAAGACCTGCAGAAACCGAATGTATTCCTATGATGCTATTACTCCAAATACTTCATATTTTGTCATTATCAGTGTTGAAAACACTCCTCAGATTTAGTATTAAATAGTATTGAAGGATTAATTTTTATTAGTATTGTGTTGCTTCCAATTGACACAAATTATTAATAATGACCACTAGATGTCAGTAGATGCCAATTTATCATTCAAAACGTTCCGCATTTAACTGCGGGGATTTATTCATATATAAGGGAACTCCCTTACTACTATTAAGAATAATATACATCAATCACTTACAACAAGTGAAATCTTTGCTTTTTGTGTTTCCTCAGTGGAAGTATGATCAAATAACAGCAACCTACCTTTTACTGCTGGCTAAGAAGCGTCAAGGCCGTCCTGTGCGTCTGAGAGCTGAATGCCCCGTGATTGACATCATTTGTTCTCCTTTACAGGACATGCAAGTGAGTTCAGCGTTATGTTCAGCAGCGTTATGAGTGCATAATGTACTTTTAATATAGTCATGTTTGTTTCTATAGTGTTTCATACAGTGCAAATCGTCAAAGCAGCTTTACAAAGAAAACACTCAATAATCGAAAATCAGTTATAAAGTTTCAGCAATGGAGGAGGAAATAAATATCAAATGACCCAATGAATTATAAGCATGTTTTCTCATCTCGTGCAGCAGAAGTTCTACAGTTATTTTGAGATAATATACAGTTGCAGGCAAAATTATTTGACATTTGAATTCTTTTTCAAATATTTCCAGTTGCTTCTTAATAGAGAGTCTTTTTGCAACATGTTTTTAAACAGTTTTAAATAACTTTTTTTGTCTTTGCTATGATGACAGTACATACTATTTTAGTAGTTATTTTGCAAGAAGATACTAGTATTCAGCTTAAAGTGCAATTTAAAGGCTTAACTAGGCAAGTTAGGATAATTAGCTAATCATTGTTTTTAATATTAGCTTTTACTGTAGCCAATCAAAAGAATAATCTCACTTGGGTCTAATAATATTGACTAAAGACATCTTTGGTACCACTTTATAATAACTACACAATGAACCATTTATAAAGCATTAGCAAATAGTGAAATAATTATCTGTTAAGCATTAACTCTCCATTAGAAAACGTTAGTAAGCAGTTTATAACTGCAGCTACAAATGCAGTGTTTTTGACTTACAACCACATTTATAATGTGCTTAATTATTGTACTTTCATACTTTGTTAATGATCCTCACTTTACTGTAGATTAGGTCACAAAACTGCATGTAGTTGAGTTAATAAAGCATTTATTAACATGCATAATAACCATTACTACATGCCTGATTAATAAGATATATAAACGTTAATTTCAATAGTTTATTAATCATTTACTAACTCATTCTGAATGATCTTGAAAACCTCCAACTACTCTTGAATACAAATGATTTGTAAATAATGCAATACTTCAGTTAGTAATGAAAAATCAACCAGTCACAAAGTATGAAGGTACAATTATTAAACACATTATAAATGTGGCTATAAATCAAGAATACAGCATTTGTAGCTGCAGTTATAAACTGCTTACTAAGGTCTATTAATGTAGAGTTAATGCTTAACAAATAATGAATTCACTAGATGCTAATGCTTAATAAATGATTCATAGTGTGTAGTTATTATGAAGTGTTACCATATATTTTTTAAAATGTAATGTGTCATTTTAGTCAAACTAAAAGAAATACGACTCTCCATAAAAATAAAAATGGAAATACTGTGAAAAATGCCCTTGCTCTGTTTAACATCACTTGAGAAATAGTTTAAAGAAAAATAATTAATTTCACAGAGGGGCTAATAATTTTGCCTTCATCTGTATACGTTACCCATACCCACTGGCATGCTGTAATACGTCCGTTTAATGATTTATAGATCATGAAAAGGGAAATACATCTAGTTAAATGCACAAATGGGCAACCCAGTGGCGCAGTAGGTAGTGCTGTTGCCTCACAGCAAGAACGTCGCTGGGTCGCAGGTTCGAACCTCGGCTGGGCTGGGTCAGTTGGCGTTTCTGTGTGGAGTTTGCATGTTCTCCCTGGGTTCGCGTGGGTTTCCTCCGGGTGCTCCGGTTTCCCCCACAGTCCAAAGACATGCAGTACAGGTGAATTGGGTAAGCTAAATTGTCCATAGTGTATGAGTGTGAATGTGTGTGTGGAAGTTCCCAGAGATGGGTTGCGGCTGGAAGGGCATCCGCTGCGTAAAATCGTGCTGGATAAGTTGGCGGTTCATTCCGCTGTGGCGACCCCGCAAGGGACAAAGCCGACAAGAAAATGAATGAATGAATGAATAAATGCACAAATTATTGGACTTTGACATCACTTTTGAGTTTAATGTATTATTAATATAATCTTAAACCAGATTATTGCTTTGTATTATCAGTGCAGTTATCACTGTGTTGGTGTACATGTACAGTAAATGGATGGAAATAGAGAACAAACATTGGGAGAAAAAGCAGACTCCATCTCAGTCGATATATTTTTTTAAAGTCACACACAAGAGTGATAGATTTGTTCAATTATTAATAATAGTCATGTTTTGCTTGATGTATAGTGTGGAGTGGCTTCTAGCAATATGTTTTTGTGTATCTGTGTGCCAGCTGAAGAAGAGTCTACGCTTCACTGAGGATGATGATGGTGTTCACCCAGTGGTGCTCGGCTCTATGGTCTTTCCCCCTGATTGCTACGATGACGAGAATCCCTGGACCCCTCTCACACCCAAGAACACACATACCACAAACACTCCACGCATGGTTAGCCTCCATCTTCTCTTTATTTGTCCGCTCTTCCCTCTTGTCCACTGCTGCTTATACAGCCAAAGTCTGCCGCCGCCTTTTTATACGTTTAGCTTCTGGTATTTTTCTCCACACTTTCCTTGTCTGCATCTTGCTTTGTGAAATTGCTTATTGCTTTAATTTATTCAAAGCAAAATAATGTGCAGTTTCACATAAAATAATCATCTCATTTTGTTTATCTTGTTAACAACTGGATTGAGTTTGGCCAGTAGAGCCACATAATTAATCTAGGGTATCCGCAGTGTCTTAAAGACTTAAAATGTCTTAAATCTCAAAAGCTAAATTTTAGGCCTTAAAAAGTCTTAAATCTACTGAAATATTGTGTTGTAGGTTTTAAATCTTTTTTTAACATGTATTAATTTGCTTTGGTCATGTATAGCTACCCAATCTGGCCATTAACACCCATACAATCACCAACAATCCCAACTTCCTATTTAAAAATAGCATGTAATTACTTTCCTTACAGTAACATTTGTTTAAAAGTTCTCCATTTATTTACGGCTGAGGATACTGACCTGACATATATTTTTTTAATCTTTTCCAACTGGGATATTCAAAAAGAAAAAAAAAAAGCTTAGCATTTAGCCCTGTATAAGTCTAAAATTTCATTCATAGTGGTCTTAAAAATGTCTTAAATTAAATTTTGTGAAACCTGCAGAAACCCTGTAATCATCAAATTAAAAATCAGGATCTTGATGTAACTTCCACAGGTATTACTAATTGGCAATGATTGACAAGTGCAATCACAGCAGCATTCAGATCTATTTTTTTTCCTCTGATCTGGAGCTTTGAGAACAGCATTCGAAGAACTTTTCAGCCACACAATATCTTTGTTTCTGTGTTACAAGCATTCAAATTATTCTTGAAGTACTGGGAGAATAGTTTATAGTATGGTAACAATAGAATATATCCCATTTTAAACTTAACTTAAACTGAAGATTGAATCAAATAAGATTATGCCAGTAGGTGGCGACAAGCAACTATTAAGAAATCTATTTGTCATTTGTTTAAAAATGATGATTTGTTCTATAATGAAGTTTTTATGATCAATTGGATCGCTTTCAAACTTTATTTTTTTTTAGAAAATCATTCAAATTAATTACACAACTTATATTTATGAACTGCAGCAATTCATTTATCAATTTTATTTTGCACTTGTTTTTTTTTTAAGTAGCACTTTTGGTCATTAAAACAAATGTTTCTTAAACAAGGTTTGAGAAATTTTTGTGTTTGTATTAACCAAAGTCCATTATTAACAATTTCCACCTAAAAAAACGGACTTACAGCAGAAAGTTTAATTTTAAAAAGTCATGACATTAAATTGTGCATCCGCTACAAAAAACAAAAAAACAAAAAACATCTTCCTTGGTATTCTTGTTTTATGTCATATCTTATGATGTTATCTCATTGTTTCAATTTTACTATCATATTTTAGCATTTGGACACTGGGGGTAATTCAAAAATTAAAAGGTGCAAAGCAAATTTAGTCAAACAATGTTGATATTTGAAGCACCAAAACAAACCCAACAGGACTAAGCCCATATTTGAAATCTCTACTGTCATTACTAGACATGCCTCTTTTGTTTTGAGACTCAAGCTGTGTCTGAAATCGCTTACTGCTTTAGTAGATACTACATTTGGATTTGAATTTACTACACGACTATTAGAAAAATACTATAAGTTCTATAAAGTATAGTATGAATGCAAGTAGTATGAATAAACTCGGATATACTACATCCGCCATTTGTCATTATCACATGACTCACTCACACCAGTTATGTTGCTTCTCTCCCATTAATGCATTCTCGCATGTCATCATGGGATAGCAAAGTGTCCACTGGATGCACTCTGCTGAATCTCACTGGAAGTAGTGCCATCTGGGTGCTTCTTGCCGGGTATTACTGTTTTTAGAAATACTATGAATTGGGACATACTACTCTGCTCATATATTGTTTTTCACATACTATGTAAAGGGAAGTATGCCATTTCGGATGCAGCATCAGTCTGACACTGTGGTCAAAAGCATTTAGTGCACCTTTAAGGCATAGTTCATCCTAAAATAAGTCATTATTTACTCAGGCTTGACTTGTTTCAAACCAGTTTGAGTAGATTTGTTTATTTAAACGCAATATACAGTATAATGTTGAAACCAGTAACCATTTCCATCCGTAGTGGGAAAAACAAATACTATGGAATCCAATGGCTGTTTTTTCAATATTACTTTTCAATATTACTTCAGTATAAAAAAGGAACTGTTTTGGAGGAAGTCATGGGTGATTTAATTGAAAGAATTTTAATTAAGGTGAGCTATGCCTTTAAGTATGTTTGTTTTGTAAAATGGATTAGTACGAAAGTTTAACTTTTGAACTTTAAAATGTTGCTAATAAAATTAGTTTTCTGCTCACTGTATGTTTACGTTTTAGAGAACGTTCACAGATTGTGTAAGAAAAAAAAATCATTTGGCCTTAAAAGTTCTAATCTAAAAAACTAAAATTGACCCTTATAAAGCATGCAGCGAGCCTGGGAAAAAATGTACATACAATGACTAATAAAGTTTATGGTTTACAAATGAACAATTAGCTGATTTAAATGAAATACTCTTTGTAGTAGTAACACAGAAAACCCTTTATTCACTGACTCCTTTAGAAGCTGTACCCAGAAACAACAGAGAAGTGGAATGGAATGGCTTACTCCCCCGTCATAGAGCACAGCAGACCCCGCCGACAGAAGCCAGAGAGACGTGAGAGAACCAAGGAAAATAAAGAGAACCTGGCAGTGCCCAGTACAGATGGAGATGTTTTTGCTCTGCCAGCTCCGCGAACTCCAATATCCAGCCGAAAGGTCAAATCGAACAGAACTGTAATGACAACACCCAACCACAACAACAACACGAGCAGCGAAGTAAACAAAGGTGAGCTGAATGATGAATGGAGTAAACATTAGTACCACAAGTGCACTTTTGTATACTTTACTTTAGATTTTGTTATCCAAATGCATGCATGTAACAGCAGCATATGATTCAGTTTGTGGCTGGTAAGATTTTTGTTCTATTTAGATTTTGAATTATTTTACATATTATAATTTGACATATTAAGAGTGCAAAAATAATAATAAAAATGGCAAAGCTTATTAAATGTGAAAGATTATTTAAGTTCAGCCATTTCTTATTTGAATATAATAATTCATTAATTTATCGGCTTAGTCCCTTTATTAATCTGGGGTCGACACAGCGGAATGAATCGCCAACTTATCCAGCATATGTTTTTACGCAGCGGATGCCCTTCCATCTGCAACCCATCACTGGGAAATATTTGAATATATTTAAATAGAAATTTCTGTCCTGGTAGAATTTTCCTCAGCTGTTACTACAGGCAGGGTTCATACGGTCATGGAAAACCTGGAATAGTCATGGAATTTTGACATGGCATTTTCCAGGCCTGGAAAAGTTTTGGAAAAACAGAAAAGCCCACAAAGTTTTAGAAAAGTCATGAAAATTACATTTACATTTAGTCATTTAGCAGACGTTTTTGTCCAAAGCGACTTAAGCTGCGGTCACACTAGAGCTTGTGCTTGCGAAATTCTGTCGTATGGCGCTGCGAAAAAGGGGCGGGGTTAAACAATATGATTAGACATTGATAAAAGTGAGCGATTGCTCCATATTTAAAATTTCTTATTTTAAGTTCAAATTTATTGGTCTAACTGATGTGATTTTGCAGGTTAGAATTCACCAAGCTTGAACTTTCAATGCAGTGAAATGCAAAACCTGTCGCACGTGCTTGCGTTTCTGGTCTGCCACATTCGCATGCCTATGAATGGAAGTCTATGGAGTAAAAAGTGCAGCGGGATCGAAGTCATGGAAATTAGTTTCACAAATATCTGTGTACTTGAATTAGGGCTGCGTGATATTGGAAAAATCTGACAAAACGATATTTTGTATTTCTCAGTTTTGAATTGCGATGTGAATACAATTTCACCAGATGATTTAACAGGTTTATTTGGATTAATTGGGGGAATTATGTAGAGGAGTGAATATCGAATAATATGCAACAAATAAATTACAAGCATAGATAGATAAAAGTGAATTATAGTTTTCAGGTATTTACTATTCAGGTACAGATATTGAATAATCAACACTGCATAGTCTTCATTTTATATTGTTTAATCTTTATTAAAGTTACAAAAAAGTTATTGGGCCGGATGTTTTAAAATTTGAAATGTTCACACAGTCACAGGTCTTAAAGGGACAGTTCGCTCAAAGATTAAAATGTATTCACTATTTACTCACACTTCACTTGATTTAATACTATAGGGGTAAAATTAATTTCTTTTTATGTTCATTTAAAAAAAAAAAAAAAACTCCTAAATGTTTGAAACAAGTGAAGGGTGTAATGAAAATGGTAAGTAATTTTTGGGTGATCTCTTTCAAAATGCAGATGATAAACTTTTACTCCATGATGATTAAACTCTATATTAAACTATAATCCCAACATTGCATATCCTGTGATGTGACACAATGATATTGCGGATGCACACATTGGGATATCGATGCTGAAAAGATATATTGTGCAACCCTAACTTGAATAGAGGTTAGTTGTCTTTACTTTTCTGTCCTTGGTCAAGAACTTGCGCTCTCATTGTTAGTGGTGTGTAAGCATTATCAAAATCAATTTTACATAGACATAAAAACAAATTTAAAAAAAATAAATTGTTGCGTGTTCTATGATATGCTTTAATGAATTTGAACGTCATTGATTTCTTCTTATTTATCATGTATATGTAGACATTACATGAAAAATTACGTCATGAAAATTTACTTGTAAGTTCTGGAAAAGTCTTGGAAATAAAGTCATGGAATTTTAGTAGTAAAAATGTGTATGAACCCTGAACAGGCTTTAGTGTCATAAGAAAACAATTTATATTTATTAGATTTTAACATTGTTGTAAATATGAACCAAAGCTTGTGGTAGTAGCTTGACTGCAAACGTTCATTCTGTTGAATCAGTGACGTCTGCCTGTATTCAGAAAATAAAAGAAAAAGAAGTATTAAGCTAAAGAGCTTGATATTAACATTAGGCTTAAGAGCTAAAAGCTTTTAACTTGCCAATTTAGTAGAAATTTGTTTTAAATAATGGGCGTATAAGTCCTAAATTTAGGACTCCTACCCCCGGGTTCACAAACAAGGTTTAAGGCTAGTCTTGGATTAAATTGCATGTTTGAGCTGTCTCAACTGAAAATAACTTGCAGTGAGATGTCTAAAAATATGGCAGTGTCATTTTTTGTTTACAGGTGCACACCAGTAATGTATTTTTCTAAGGCCGTTTTTATAAATGTGGCTTAAATAGCCTAATTTAACTAAGGTCTAGTCCTGGCTTAAGCTAAGCCCTGTTTGTGAAACTGGGCCCTAAAGTCTAAAAGTATTTCACAAAGCATTTTAGCACTAAAACTAGTCTCCTAAATTAGTGAAATTTTAGGGAAAGTGATGAGGAGTCCTACAAACTACCCTAAAAAGACTGTTGGTGGCAATCTGCCTTGTTAAGAAAACATTTTAAAAACATTTGACCACATTGAGCTCTTAATATGTTATTTGACTTGATTGCAGAGGTAATCCCAAACCAGTAAGAAATGTTTTCAAATATATTTAGAAATTCCATTCATTCATTTTCTTTTCAGCTTAGTCCCTTTATTATTCTGCTGTCGCCACAGCGGAATGAACCGCCAACTTATCAAGCATATGTTTTACGCAGCGGATGCCCTTCCAGCCGCAACCCATAACTGGGAAACATCCATACACCCTCACTCATTCACACACATACACTACGGACAATTTAGCTTACCCAATTCACCTACAGCAGCACATGTCTTTAGACTTGGGGAAACCGGAACACCCGGAGGAGACCCATGCCAACACGAGGAGAACATGCAAACTCCACACAGAAATGCCAACTGACCCAGCCGAGGCTTGAACCAGCGACCTTCTGGCTGTGTGGCGATTGTACTACCCACTGCACTAAACATCTTTTTAAAAATGTAATAAGCTCATTTTACAAGTCACCTAGAGTTAAACAGTTGAGTTTTGACTTTGAGATTGGCTGAATGGGTTAAAAATGGTAGAATTCAACTGTTTTACTCTAGGTTGCTTGTAAAATGAGCCTGTTTCCAAATTTCCTTGAAGACTTATCTCTATTCTTTTCTAGAAGTTTTTTGCCAGCGGCTTTGTGAATACATTTGAAAAGAATTTCAGCTAAAATCTAGCATGTTTATTTAGGACAACTTTTAATGGTAAGATAATGTTTTATATATATTAAGCGGGGCGTCATGGTTGCACAGTGGGTAGCACAATTGCCTCACAGCAAGAAGGTTGCTGGTTCAAGTCTCAGCTAGGTCAGTTGGCATTTCTGAGTGGAGTTTGCATGTTCTCCCCGTGTTTGCGTGGGTTTCCTTCGGGTGCTCCGGTTTCCCCCACAGTCCAAAGACATGCGCTATAGGTGAATTGAATAAGCTAAATTGGCCGTAGTGTATGTGTGTGAATGCAAGAGTGTATGGGTGTTTCCCAGTGTTGGGTTGCTGTTTTTCATTCTGCTGTGGTGGAAAAATAATAAAGGGACTAAGCCGAAAATAAAATAAAAGAATGAATTAATATATTAAGTGGTGTCAATACCTGGATCATTCCTCTTATAAATTCCTCATATACTCTCTGGTAATTTATACAGGCCTAAATGCTTTTTTTTTTTTTTTGCTTCAGCTCATAGATGCATATCTGGAGTTCAAAAAGTGTGTTTTGTGTGACTATCATGCATTGTCTAACATCTAGGGTTTGATTCACTTTGACCAGAGAGTATGTGTAAATGTGTGTGTCTGGGGAAAAGTCTTCATGTCCCAACCAACATCCTCTGTGTCCACCTCGTTACTGTCACACACCACCTCCTGCACTGGACAGGAGCACACTGGGGACGCAGCTTGTATGTATGTGTGTGTGTCTGTGTACCAGACAACTCCCGAAGCGTATATACTGACAGGTGTCCGTGTCGCTGTTCCCAGTGCTGCGGCGATGTGCAGCATGTAGTGACACGTGTTTGTCCTGGGTCTGTGTATGTGTGTGCAGGAGCGGGCAGTGCCACTAAAGAAGGGTCCCGCAGGAGAGAGGTGGACCAACAGCAGAACGGCCAACAAGGAGAACTCAATATATTGGCTTTTAGCCCTGAGCGAAGGTAGAGAACTGTATTTTTTTTGTGAGAAGAGCCTAAATTACACAAGAGCTTAAACAGATTGTGGGATTTATTGGTGAAGAGTGTGTAACTGGCCAATTAGGAAAAGAGTGTATGAAATGGTTCATAATTATGATTTTCTCTTTTTTTGGGATTCAAATTTGTCAACTATATGCTACAAATGCATTATTTTAATTTAATTATAAATTTTGAATTATTTATTTTTCAACTTGCATTTTATTTATTTGTTGCTTTTTTCTGACCTGAGTCAAATAAAAGAAACACTGACACATTGTATGATGAAAAGAGTGCTATTAAGTAATAAACAAAAAACTAAAATTATTTTGAAAATAATAGTTAAAAATAGATTTATTATACCTTATTTTGAATCGTTTTAAATGTACTTTATTTCTGTGACGGTAAAGCTGATTTTTCAGCTTTTATTACAGCCGTTATGGATAAAATTAAAGGTGCGGTCTGCCAAATTGCTATCTGTTCGCATAATATCTTTTTCATAATATAACACAGTGCTTCCCCTGCCGTCCAAAGCCACGCCTCCTGAAATCACGAACACGCACATTAAAGGTGACCCACTAGGTCATGTCATCTTTATAATTATAATAGTAATAATAAAGTAATAATAGTACTTTATAATACTACAGTTCTGAACAAAAACTGTATTATATCTAGCACGTTTTCAGTTGTGTAGCAAGCAAAACTTGTCATAATGTGCAACATTTCATGCATGCAAGGATCTCTGGTCTCTTATGCGCTTTGTCCTAAAGTGACTACTGTATGCTTCGTGCTTGGCCAGCGGCGTGCAAGAATTACACTTATTACTAAGCCTTACTTGCATGCTATTTCAGACCGAACATTCAGAGTAGCAATATAGGGAGCGTGTCACAGGCTGTCATTGTTCAAAAATGAACCAATGTGAATATAAAACCAACTTGACCTCAGTAAAGCAGGCTAGGCGGACTAACGCTATTTACTGATGTTTTGTTGTTAAACTAAATAAAAATCTACATTATTGATGCTGTAAAAGGTCCCTTATGAAATTGAAAATAGTCACATCAATCTTTCATTTATTTATGATTCAGATTTCATTTATTTAATTTGAGAGAATTTTTTTCTGCATTTGAGATTTATAGTTTTATTCTTAAAACTACTGGTGACATTTTTGTACAGTTTAAAATAAAACCCATTTTCTCATGTTTTCAAACGGACTTATTCATTTTTAGACTAAAATACAAATTTTACAACAGTTAAGAAATCATTATGTTGGGGTATAACCCTGATATTCAATCACAACAAATAATTTCAAAAAAAGGTTTCTGGACAATTGCTATGTTCTGGAAAATAAATCTAAATGACAATCATTTTTATTTGAAATGTGGCCTTTATCTTCTCTTCTCTCTTTTCCCTAAACCCACGCCAAGTTAATCCAGAGAAACTAGGTATTTTCAAGGGGACTCAAATGTTCTCATTTTTCCCCCATAGCTGTTTATATGACTTGACTACTTTGTGACTTGATGGCAGTACCTTCCCTGCATGTAAAGTGAGATGCAGCACTTGCTGTGCTTACTTTTTTTGTGTGATTTGCTGTTGAGTCATTTCTAATTTTATCTGCCCTTTTCCTCAATAATAACCTCTTGGCAAAAACTTGCATTGCATTGCGATAGTTTTGCAATTACAGACACATGCAATCTTATTCTAAAGTCTATTTCCCTCATGCCCAGGTCTCGATCACTGGACCTGGCAGGCTGTCAGGTGGACAGTGGGCAGAAGCGTAAGGGAGGAAAAGTGTTTGGCAGTCTGGAGAGAGGCCTGGATAAAGTCATTACTATGCTTACACCCAGTAAAAAGAGAGGCCCTCGAGATGGCCCACGCAAGATAAAGGTACCAATTATCATCTCTTTGTATTGTTTGTCCTTTGTGTTTTTCAATGAATCAAGTAAATAATTTCAATTAATAAAATTTTTCAATAAATAAAATATTTATCCATATTCCAATTGTTTAGAAGTTTGATTTTGCATAGTCATCACGGTCACACTTTATTTTGACGGTCCGTTTGTTGAATTTAAGTTACATTGCAACTAATTATCATTAGATTATAAGTAGACTGTTAGGTTGAGGTTAGGGTTGGGGTTGGGGTTAGGGTTAGTGTAAGTTGACATGTAATTGCAAAGTTTCTTATAGTCAGTTAAATGTCTGTTGAAGGACTGTTAAATGTCAGTGTCAACAGATATTAAGTAGACAGTCTACTAATACTCAAATGGACTATCAAAATAAAGTGTTACCGTTATCACTGCTCTAACAAAGCACATTTATATGTGACACCTTAATGTTTATCCATGTTCCAGTTATCACTGCTCTAACAAAGCACATTGATTTAAATGTGACATCTCTAATAATTACAAACTCACTTGTGGTCAACCAAACAGTTTTAAAAGTGATAGTTAGATCATTTACTCACATTTTAGTTGTTATAAACCTTTTACATTTTATTTGAATGATTGAATGAAAAAGATGTATAATAGAATGTCCAAGCTACTTATTTCCATTCAATGAATATGGATGGGGACCAGTGGACTGTCAAACTGTCCAAAGGCAAAAGAAAAAAAAATGCTCTAACTTTGAAAAGAACACAAGTTCAAGTTTGGGATGCTTTAAATGAATGTTTCATAACCAGGGGGCAGGCAATCTATTGTACTCTTCTAAGGGGCCCTCTAGAGTCATTATATAGCCCATACTTCAGTCTTTGTCCAATAAAATGAAAGTTAAATTAACCTTGAATTTTGACTGTGCTCACTGTCATTGTATTGAATGAACTTTAAAGGGGTCATGATCTGAGAAACCCAAATTCCTTTGATCTTTTTTTATGTAAGAGCTCAAAGTACTGTAAAACATCCTGTAAGTTTTAGTAGTCAATGCTTTGTGGTTCCTCTAAAATCAGCTTATATTGAAACCACTCTGACAAAACGGCAGGTTCTGGAATGTTCTATTCTATGATCTAATAGGGTGGATAATCTCTGCTTCAACAGATGATTGAGGGCCACTTCTACTTCACTGCCCTTTTAGCCTCGTTAATATGCAAAACTATTAAGGCTGTAGTTGTCACATTTTTTAAATATTTACAAGTTATATGAATTATGTTATCAGACATATTTGCATGAGCAAATCCCTTTGTAATGAGTGACAATTAAGTGCTGTGAATATTTTTCCAAACACATTTGTGTTTACATTTTGTATGTGCATATCACCAGTTCTATTTTGTAGATTGAGAATAAAAACTACTGTATACCACTTGTGCAGAAAGAACCACCATCTGTTTGCTGTGACCAGATGTGGCTAAATCACAGTTGCTTTTCATCTGTGCTGTTCCTTTGGTGTCGGATTGGTGTGACTGGGTTTTAGCCAATTAGAGCAGTGGGTTTTCACCTTCGAGTTTACAATCAGCCATGTCTATTCAAACAGAGCATTCTCATGATGGTGAAAACAGCACAGAAAATTGTCAGTTACTACTAACTACTAGATTGTTCATGACCCCTTTAATAACTTTGTAATCAATGTAGGAAAGAAGGTTTCAAAATTCATTTAATTGATTGATATAACATTTCTATTTTGTGGTTTTAACTGGATTATTTGACTATGTGAACTTGAATTGTTTTTCAGGCTCAGTATAATGTAACTCTCACCAATCAAACTAATGCTGATCAAGTGCTCAATCAGATTCTCAGCATATTACCAGAGAAGAATGTGGACTTTGTTCAGAAGGGGTAAGTAAAATGTTTTCCTAAATAGTATTTGAAAATACTATTACATATATATCCTTAAAAATCTAGCACTTTTAAACCACTAAAAAGCACACACTGATTTTCTGAAATGTATTATTATAATTTTATTCATGTATACAGAAAATATAGAACTTTTTAATTAAGAAATATATCATTTAAAAGAAAAAGTAAAATACATGCAGATTTGTCAATTACTGCAGAAATAAATAAATATATATATATATATATATATATATATATATATTTTTTTTTTTTTTTTTTTTTGAGAGAATGTGAGATTTTTCCAGGGAAATTAAGACAGAGTTAATTTATAAATCTGAATTTGCCATGAACCTTTAGAGTGCACCCCTAAGAAAATTATGTGAGAAAATCTATAGTCAATTTGTTATATCAAGAATGCCCAGTCTTCACTGCAATGCTTTCAAAATAAAAGCCTTTTTCTTGGGATTCATAAAATTGTATTTTTGCTTTACAAAACTATTTAACTCTTAATGAATAGTTTTTAAATTAAAGATTACTAAAATTAGTTTAACCATACAAACGGAGTCCAAAAATAATTTATCAAATTGAATTGTGTGTGTGTATATACACATAAATCAAACAAACATCTAATCATAGCATCAGTGTTAGGTGTAATAAACTAACTAACTAGTTACTGTAATTAGATTACTTTTCTACACAAAATTAAAGGAATTGATTTTTAGGCAATTTAATTGCTGTTACTAAACGTAATTGCCTTAGATACTGTAAATAAATTCAGCAGTTCTGGTTAAATCTATTCCGGGATACAGAGTAATTTTGTATTTTACACATTTTATTTAAAGATAATATAATATTTTTCAGCTAAGAAGGTTTCATTTATTAAAATGATTAAATGTGTTTAAGAAAAAATGAATTTAGTCATGTTTGTCAGTATTGATTTCTAAAATATTGTCATTGTCATTGTTTTGATACATCAAAGATTATGTTTGTCTTAAATTAAAAACAAAATTTTGAAAACAAGTTAAATACAATTGTACTGTTGTAATTGGTAATTAATTATCTGTTTGAAGTAACTTATCCAACACTGCATAGCATTTACAGTCAATTACTGGACACTCAAGACTCAGAACCTTTGAGTTAAAGCTGTGGACAGAGATGCTGATGTAAATAAATAAATGGTATAATCATGTCCTCTTATTTCTGTCAGCTATACTCTGAAATGCCACACGCAGTCAGACTTTGGGAAGGTCACCATGCAGTTCGAGCTGGAGGTTTGTCTCCTGCAGAAGCCTGAGGTTGTGGGGATCCGTCGACAGAGGCTCAAAGGAGATGCCTGGGTGTATAAACACCTGGTAGAAGACATTCTGTCTTCCTCCAGCCAATGGTCTGCTTGATTTCCATTACAGACGTCCATCTCCGTAAGCTTTCATTATGTGCAGGAAGGTAGTACAGTATTATTTTGTCATGTTCTGCCCATGATAGAAATGCTCATTTATTTGTCACTTTATATATCTCATCTTGCATTAAGGTAAATGTGTCTCATTTGTCTTTTGTTCGTTTTGTCTGTTTACATGATGTAGTGTCAGTGGGAAGGTTTATTTGTTTTAATGCAACTTGTCTAATCTGTTACTTTTTAAGGTCTGTCATTTTGTTCATGTTTGCTTTTGTAATAATATAAGTCTGACTTTTAAGTAAATAAATATTTTTAACATCTATATCTTACAGTATCAGTGACCAGTATGATTTAAATGAATGTTTTACATTGCATTCTCTTCAGTTCAGCCTCCTATTATCCCAATTATCTACCCAAAACCTTAAAAACTATTTTCATTTTTCCTCTCAATTTTGAGTGCAAATGCATAAATTTTTGTCCGTCTAATGGCAAGAAAACATCAAAACTAAACTTTTAAGTTTTTTGTAGCACTTTATCAATTTGTCTGTATGTTTTTTCTCCTCTAAATGTCCACTTCAGCAGCATCTATGTACACAATTCAATTTCATATCTGTATTCTTTTCATAGGGATGTATTCATACATGACACAAAAAAAGAATTATCTGTAGGTGGTCGGAGTATTTAAGTGTTTAAAAGAGATACCAGTAATCACCTCTAAAACATCTGAATTTAATAAGTAAACTAGAATTTTTAGCCTGAATGTCCAATGTTCAGATTTCTTTAGTAGACTGTAATGCAAATCCGAGCAGATATAGTTCAATAATGCATTATTTAATAAAGTAGAGAATCTGAAATCCCTCCCATCCTAATTATGCTTTATATGTAGGTCTGTAAAACCCATGTAATATGCTGGTACAATCATGTATTATCTTGCTTATATGCTCGCTTCTATTATGATGTACACAATTCAGTTTCATATCTTAATTCTTTTCATAGGGATGTATTCATACACAATATTACAAAAAAAAAAATTATCTGTAGGTGGTCGAAGTATATTCTGAGTTAAGTGATTAAAAGAGATACCAGTAATCACCTCTAAAACATCTGAACCTAATAAGTAAACTAGAATTTTTAACCTGACCGTCCAATGTTCAGATTTTTTTAGTAGACTGTTATGCAAATCAGAGCAGATATAATTTAATAACGCATTATTTAATAAAGTTGAGAATCTGAAATCCCTCCCACCATTTTATGCTTTATATGTAGGTCTGTAAAACCAGTGTGACATGCTGGTACGATCATGTATTATCTTGCTTGTACGCTTCTATTATGATTGAAGTGGGAGCAACCTGTGTGTCAGTCCTACTGTGCGTATCAGCATAACAATAGCCATTAGTGTGACAGATATGAGCACTTATATAGTTAACATCAGATGAAGGGTGTGTGCTGCTGGGGTGGTTGATGGTTAATGGAGGGGTAAGGTGGTAATATGGGGATGAACTGAATCCCCCCACACTGATAATGACTCCTGCTGTGCGGTTTATAGAGGGGGGGCAAAGGCCAGATTCAGGAACAGACGCTCGCTGTCAACCCTCTCACATCTCCTTAAGACATTGCTTTCTGTTTCTCTATAAACCACCGCTGTCTCTTTTAACTTTAGCACTTTCTGCTCTTCCTCGCTGTGAGTTTTCATTGGTTATATATAGTCTAATTTAATATATAATTATTTAGTATAATAATTATTTACATTTAAAGTAATTCTGATCTTCTTTTTTTAAATTCAGTGTTTTATTTTTTACAATGTTTACTTTGCTAGCACACATTGTTATTCTTAAGGTGCAAGTTAAATGTTTGATTTGGTAATCTTCAATTAAAGTCTGACCATTTGCTTCTATGTTTGGAGTGGCGCTCTTTCTCTGCCGTCAGTTTGAGGGCTTCAGCCACAATATTGTTAACCTCTTATCGTTAGTTCGCTATGAGGGAATGATGCACAAAAAGAAAACCCTGCCCTCTACAAATTATTCAGTTTCAGTTGGAAGTACATCAACTTACTGAAATAAAGTCTATCAACAACGTCTGGTTCAACAATTCCAGTTATAAAGGTACAAAAGTTGTCGCTGAGGCTGTATCTCTTCAAAAGATACATGTTTGTAACTAAAGGTTTCTTACCTTAAAGGTACAGTAGGTGATTGTCTTCAGAAACTGGTTTTGCTGATTGAAAGTCTCTTCACATTCTAATAGTAATGATTACAGTAAATGATCTAAGTGTATTTATATGTATTTTTTATATTCTGGGTAAGGCATAAGACTAAAAAATGTTTGTCCAATCAAAATTTGTCGGGCCGACAATTCCCATAATTCCGATAAGTAGCCCAAACTGTCTGTCAGCAAATGTAGATTTGTACATCTGCACACCCATTCACGTAGATCTGCTGTTTGTGCGTGCACGCGTGCCGCGTTTACCTGCATTTACGAGTTCGCACTTACAGAAGTTTAAGAATAAAAGCATATTTGGCGTGCTGTCCAGAGAGAGGGCTCTGAGCTCGGGGAAGACGCCCCCAACTCGTGTTATTCCCCGTATCGGGGAACAGAGAGGAGTTGGGGTTCGAGCGAAGTGTCTAGCCCGGCCCCAGAACACTCCCCCCGGGTAGATAATGTTTAAGAAGTGAGGCGTCGGGGTGGTGGAGGGATGCTAAAGTCGTGAGATAATGCAGGTAGGACAATTTTGGTATTTATAGGGGTTTGGTCAAATACTGATTGGATAATAGAATAATTGTCAATGACGTAATGATTTGCTGAAACATCTGTGCGTGCTCCTCCCGAAATTTGTTTATAAAACATCACCACGAGAGAGTGAGTGACAGCGGTAAAAACAAATGCTGAATCAAAACTTTTTATAATCCTGAATCAATATTGGAGTTACTTTTGCATTTTATCTCTTGTTTGTTGTGGTCTGTGTTGGATTGGCCAGCTCAGACAAATTGAAAAGAAAACCTTCAGCTTGTTTTTTAAATAATAAGTCTTGAGTGTGATTTTTGTGCCATAACTGACCTGCTTAAATTCCGTGCCTGTTTATACATAACCAGCTGCTGCTTCACATGTGAAAGAGATTCTTGGATTCAGAGATTCTGGGTGAATGGAATTTTTATATATTTTTTGTACATTGCAATAGGGCCTCAGGTAGTGCTTGCTGTCGTGCCCAAAGGAGCCATTTTCTATGGATAAAAACATAGCCATATCTTTAAAGAATCGTCATGTAAATTTTACAAACGTTAAAAATCTTATCGAATTTATGAATTTTTTTTTTTTTTGTAGTTTAATTTTTTTTGTATGTTTATTAATGAAATATTTTTGCCATGAAAATAGCCATTGTTGCTGACTTAGCGTTAAATAAAAATATAGACCAATTGCCATGTTTGTAAACATTCCGGATGCGCGCGCAAAACCGGGAGCATTTACAGCGAGGGAATGACATCCGATGCGGTACAGAGTTGTTGTTTGTTTGTTGTTGTCTTAGAAATAAGATATATTGATTACATATTATATATATTATTTACATAATGCTTTCAGCGTATTATAACAGCTTGTCACCCAGTGATAAGCACAGTGATTCGGCAAAATTAACATTAAAGTGAGCGGCGTTCGTCTGACAGGTCCATTTGCGATAGCACCCTCCCAATGGATATTGGATAAGACGAAATGACCAAGCATCCAGCCCCAAATATACAATCTCATTGAAGCTCCAAGGGATTTTACGAGAGAGAAGTTAAAGGTCTACAAGTGTTTGGATGCCAACAATTGTGTTCTGTGTGGTCATGTGCAAGAAATAATGTTCCCTGATTACCAGATTCAAAACTATGTAGTGCTAAAAACCGAGGTTCTGCCAAGCCAAAGACAAGGAAAAAAAGACAGAGCTAATGTTATACAAGGCCTGGGTGATCATCAAAAAGCAGAACAACTGCATTCTGACAGTGAACTACACCTGAACTTACGGCAGGATATGTGAACTTACACATAAAGGTAAAGTTGGTTTTATATTCGCACATTCGGACTTTCTCCTTAATAATATAATTTCATAAAAGTATTATTTGCAAACTCTAAATAGCAAAATCATATTAGCAGCCAATGACTATCAAAGTACAACATTGTTCAGTCAAATAAACAGTGTTAATGTTGTTTTCAAGTCATACTTGCAGGTTATTTCAGACCGAATACTCAAAGTGCCGTGGTAAACAATATAGGGAGTGTGTCACAAGTTGTCACTGAATGAATGTGTGAGTTTAAAACCAACTTTAATAACTTACACTTTCACGTTTCATTCTTAGCATTCAGTGTCCGCAGTTTAATTAACCACATGTAACTGTTTTGCTGAAATCAAAAACGAGTAATGTATATGATTCAGCATAGCCTGAACTTACCTGATATAACATGAGAACTGCAGAGTCGAGCATTTATAATTAGGTCGTCACTTCATTCAGCTCCCTTTTAGCCAAAGACGTCTGCAGGCGGCATTAAAGCAGTGTGGTGTATGGTAAAAGTTAAGTTTTCTATTTTTCTATTTTTCGAATTTGGCATCCTACCGCAAAACACGACATGTTTGCTATTGCAGCCGGTATTTTTCTGCAACCGGGGACCCGTGTGATGTCATGTGTGACGTAGGTTGGTAATTGGTCTATACACCCAAGGGCCAGTTTATTAGGTACACCTGTCCAACTGCTCGTTGCAAATTTCGAATCAGCAACTCAATGCATTTAGGTATGCAGACATGGTCAAGACGAACTGCTTCAGTTCAAACCTTGCATCAGAATGGGGAAGAAAGGTGATTTAAGTGACTTTGAACGTGGCATGGTTGTTGGTCCCAGACGGGCTGGTCTGAGTATTTCAGAAACTGCTGATCTACTGGGATAATCACGCACAACCATCTAGGGTTTACAGAGAATGGTCCGAAAAAGAGAAAATATCCAGTGAGCAGCAGTTCTGTGGGTGCAAATGCCTTGTTGATGCCAGAGGTCAGAGGAGAATGGCCAGACTGATTTGAATTGACAGAAAGGCAACAGTAACTCAAATAACAACTTGTTACAATCAAGGTATGCAGAAGAACATCTCTGAACACACAACACATCAAACTTTGAGGCGGATGGGATACAGCAGCAGAAGACCACACCAGGTGCCACTCCTGTCAGCTAAAAACAGGAATCTGAGGCTACAATTCACACAAGCTTACCAAAAATGGGACAATAGAAGATTCCAATGAGTCTCATTAGATTCCTTCCTGGTCTGTCTCGATTTCTGCTGCGACATTTGGATATTAGGGTCAGAATTTGGCTTCAACAACATGAAAGCATGGATCCATCCTGCCTGGTATCAGCGGTTCAGGCTGCTGGTGGTGGTGTAATGGTGTGGGGGATATTTTCTTGGCACACTTTGGGCCCATTAGTACCAATTGAGCATTGTGTCAACGCCACAGCGTACCTGAGTATTGTTGTTGACCATGTCCTTCTCTTTATGACCACAGTGTACCCATCCTCTGATGGCTACTTCCAGCAAGATAACGCACCATGTCATAAAGCAGACTGGTGTTTTGAACATGACAATAAATTCACTGTACTCAAATGGCCTCCACATTCACCAGATCTCAGTCCAATAGAGAATGTTTGGGATGTGGTGGAACGGGAGATTCGCATCATGGATGTGCAGCTGACAAATCTGCAGCAACTGCGTGATGCTATCATGTCAATATGGAGCCAAATCTCTGAGGAATATTTCCAGTACCTTGTTGAATCTATACCACGAAGGATTAAAGCAATTCTGAAGGCAAAAGGGTGTCCAACCTAGTACAGGTCAGGGACTCTTTGCTTCGAGAAAATGGAATAAAACCATAGTTCATGTAACTATCTTGGTATTTCCTGCATTTCGTGTTTTCAGTATTGCTAGCACTGTGACCCGAAATGTTTGGAGCTTCCTCGCCTGGGTCCAGTATAGCTTCTGAAGGTGAATCAGTGAGACTCTGTCTTTTTTGTGGAGGATGAATTACAAATTTGTCATTTTTTTGGTTAGCCAGGGGATAAAATGAACTAAGCCAACATGATCGTTCTCCAAAAAACTGCTAAATTTTTTTTAAAAATATGATGCAACCCCCAACAGAGCTTGCTGAGGCCCCCTTGTGGGCTGGGACCCCCCTGTTGGGATCCGCTGCACTTGATGACCTGTAAATGTGAGGGGAAAAATGCATTGCAGTTTTGCAATTTTTTACGAATTATGATAAAAAAAAAAACGTGAGGAAAAAATAAATGTTTTGTAATATGCAGGAATTTCAAGTAGGAGTCATTTTAATTTACAGTTTCAGCTTGTACAGTTTGATTAAAAATGGTAGCAGCTTTTGGCTTTGTTTAGTGGTGAGAGTTTTAAGAGAATTCAAACTTCAAAATAACACATTTCTGAAATTGTAATGCAAAAATAAAAGATGATTTAACAAATATGTATAAGTTTATAAAAAATACTTAATATAGGCCTATAACAACATTATATAAAATCTTATTTATTCAATAATTATTTCATTAACCATTAGCCTTGTACTAGTGGCTTAAAATGAGAAAAGGTGAATGAGATTTCCTGTCAGTGTTAAAGAGTCTGCTAGCACATGACCCGAGGTCTTCACCAGCCGTACTCTCACTTATACACCAAACATAATGAGGTGAACAAGTGTTTACCCCTTCCTCTGCTTGTCTTTCTGTGTTTTCTTGGGTCAACGAAAGCAGGGATGTTTCTCTTCATTATGAAACTGACAGATTCAGAAGGCGCCTGCACTGTGACAGCTCACTTTCCAATTACCTCCTTCAGTCTTAACGAATTTTGCTTTCCGTCGACACCGCTTGCAGTCGGGCGCCTGTTCATTAGGGGACCTCATATTCAGAGATGTGGGTTTCTATCGTACACACACACACACACACACACACACACTATGGGCATGTACAGTAGATGGCGGCGTGTGATGTCTCCAATGGGGAAAATTATTCGCTGTGTTGTTTTGTTAACAGACGACTGGTTCCAGTGGTTGAGAAACAAATGAAGAGTTTGATCCTCATGCCGAAATGTCTTTTCAGCTTGAGGAAACTATTGGCAAATGTGCCAGCAGTGCAGGACAATGACATGCTCTTTATACATGAAAAACAGCTGTTAGTGAAAGCTTTAAGATTAGGGGAATATGCTGAAAAACAATGTCAGGCATCTTTAAAGGAATAGTTCACCTAAAATGAAAATTGAGTCAACCTCAATTGGTTCCAAACCTTAATGAGTTTAATTTTTTTAGTTAACCTCAAAAAAGATGTTTTAAAGAAAGTTGTTAAACAGTAGCTAAAACCATAATTTTCACTTTACCTGAAAAGAAATTCTTGCTGCCTTAAATGTTTTTATTTTAATCAAATCTGAACCTTAACTTACGTCAATCAATCAAAAATGTTAAGTTAAACTTTGTATAACTTAAAGATGTAGTTGAAACCTGTATAACATATTTAAATAAGATAAACCAACATTAATCCTCATCAGATAAGAGCTGCTATTCCAGAGCAGAAGCAAGTTACCAGATTTTGATTAACGGGTACCTATTTTACCCCCTTTTAAAGATTTAAAATAAGTCTTTTGTCTCTCAGAATGTGTCTGTAAAGTTTCAACTCCAAACACCCATCACATCATTTATTATACCTTTCTAAATGTGGCAAATTTGAGCTGTTAGGACATTGTTTTTGTTGCCTATGCCTTTAATGCAGCTGTGCTGGTTTTCCCCGCCTACCATTCCCACGTGCGTGTCAGAGCCACAGAGATCTGTCTGTTGCCTGTAGCCTTCACGTAGATAAACAACACAGTGACAAACAAGAATGAAGCAGATCTTCCTTACTACAGTAAGAACTTTCCGTACTGTTATTTGATGTACAGGGTGGGCCATTTATATGGATACACCTTAATAAACTTATTGGTAATTTCACAAGAAAAACTGGTGTGCTTGGTTTTTAGACTGTAAAAGATTTGGATGTAGTATCCGTGACGTCACCCATAGGTTTCTGAACACTGCAAAAGAAGCTACAAGTAGGCGCGGCCAACTGTCGCCATTTGTTAGCGCATCATCGCACTAAACGCGGGATACCAAATAAGGGCAAAGAGGTGGAGAGTGAGCGGAGCTACAGACGCATGCTTAATTCTCAGCATTTTGCTTAGACCTGGCATAGACAGACTTTTTACTTTGGGAGAACGTTTAATACTTCATTACCTGTGACTCGTTTGTGTTCTGACCACATGTGCTTGGTTGTACACTATATCAATAAAGTGTTTAGACTTTTAAAAACACTGTTGTAACACATTGAGCCACTAAACATTGTTCTTATGACGTTTTTTGACAGGAGGAAAACGCGAATTACTATCAAACACTTCAGATATAGTCTGTGTTAGTAAATGTAAGGCTGTTTATAAAATCCAGCACGAACACTGTATGACAACGCTTCAGATGAAGCTTGTTTTATAGCCTACAGCTAATCAATCTGTCAGATTGTGGAGTGCAATACTGCTCTAAGGAACATTTAAATGATAAATGATCTTCAATTAAACAAATACATTTATAGAGATGGTATGTAAATACATAATTTCACTCACCTGGGAAATGGAGGCAACTTGAACGGTTTGTAAGCACAATTAAGTCCACACAGTATGCTATAGTATCTGATAATTGCAGGAAATAATTCCAAAAGGCAAATGACTGAATAAATAAACATTAAACAAAACAAAAATACGATGAATATGCCGAGCTCAGCGGCTAATTAGCCAGAATCAGCTGAGGTGACGAGACAGCGACCAGCAAGGGCTAGCTGTCACTCAAGTGGCCACGCCCTTAATTATGCAAACTTAATATAACTTGATAAAAACGAAACGGATAAGTTATAAAAAAATTTACCTCCCTCACAGTTGTCATGAAGGGTAATCATGGCTATATGCACCAAAGCCATCGTTTGTACCAGGCTGTAAACATGTTTTTATCAGCTGTAAAAATGGCCAATTTACCAATGCAGAAAAAAGTACTTGCACTTCCTGGAGCCAGCCCCCCAAGGCGAGTCGATGAATTGCAGTTTTAGTTACTTCCGTATTGGCTTCCCGAGGGAGAGCGGTAGGTTGCCGCTCGGTTTTAACGTAACTTTATCCTTTCATGAGTTATTTACAAGCCCCCTCACATATACTTATGTGCCACAAACAGGACGTTAACATCACCAACAATTCCCATTCTATTAAGGTGTATCCATATAAATGACCCACCCTGTATTTGTTGAGTTCAAGTCTTTCTGTAACGATGAGTCACACAATGTCATTATAGAGCACACACGCGCACACATTTAGCTTTGCAGTGTTTTTGCCCGACAAATGTGACAGGATACACATTAATATCCACTGCTGTATGGACGTTCATTATGTTAATATACAAAACCTGATTTAACATCCACAAAGTCTTCTTTTATAATTGTACTGACATTATGTGTCTGTGGTGATGAATTACGTAGCAATTTTATCATATTTTTTACAAACATGCACTGTTTTAAAAACGTTGAAAACTTGTAAAACTCATTCTTGAGGTGCAGAGGATCACAGAAAGCTGAACAGGGGCCTGTTTCAGTAAGGAGGTTCAACCAACTCTGAGTTTAAACTTGAACTCTAAGTTGATTAACCGAGAGATTAAAAACTCGAGTTTTCGGTTTCAGAATAGCTGATCTGGGTTGGGTCAATCAATTTGAGTAGACCAACTCAGAGTTAAGCGCGCACACCATGACTATAAAAGGCATTATCAATGGTGCGCAGATATTACGAGTTCTCCAGCTGAACTTGATGTACTCATGCAAAGTTATAGCAAATATGAGCATATATTTAAAAAAGCAACACTACTGCATCGGCTAAACAGAGACAGTTAGCATGGGAAAACATAGCTGCTCAAGTTAATGCATAAGTTTACATTTAAAGTATTTAAATAATTAAGTAATAGGCTACTGTGTAGTTTCTACAACAAATTTGACAAAACAAGAATGCAAATAACCTTAGCTTAATGTTCAGTGGAAAGTTTAATTTAAGGTTCTTACGTTGATCAGTTTTAATAGATTTAAAAGTGCACTTGTGTGTTTGCCTTTTTCAATGATCGAGTGGTAGAGGTTGATATGACATTTAGAATGTAAGCAGAACTAAAAAATAAATTTTAGAACGAGTAATAATCCCATTAATCTAGTTACAGTACATGTGCCTGTCGAAGGTCAGTGAATTTAAGCTAATTAATTATTAAAAAAGGACAAGCCATTCTCGTACATAACTTTGTGTGACTGAAATGTAGGCAATAGCTATGTTTCCATCCAAAAATGCTAATTAAATTTATGTGCAAAACTAGAATATCGCATAAAAGATGTGTGAATAAAGCAGCGTTTCCATCCAACAAATCAAAGAGAACAAAGTCGTCACTTCCTGATTAACTGCCAAATATCAACAGTAAAAACAGAATTTACTGCGGTAGATAAAGCTGCGTGAACCTGTTCTTTATTTAATAAATGACTTGCGCCTCAGAAGACAATGCCGATACACAATGAACGTGTGGTGGCGTTTGAAGCCATGAGATGCGGAGAACAGATGCTCTTGACACGCTGCAGACTCTCTGGAGGTCATTAATATTATAATAATACTGAAACGGTTAAGGCATTTTAGAATGACCAAAACAACATTTCAGATGTTTTACAATGTGCTCGGCCTGCTGGTTTGTCTATTCACACACATTTTCATCATTCTTATAGCAAACATTTTTTTAATGCGTATATAAGTAGTTCAGTAAAAGTGTTTCCATAGTTTATCCACATCTTTTCTTATCAAATAAAAAGTTTTTCCTACTCAGTTATGCGCATATGTTTTTTATGCGTATTTTCAAAAGTTATGTGGATTTTGGCGTTTCCATTAACCGATTTTTTTTTTATGAACATATCCAAAATGCGCATAAAAATAGGTGGGTGGAAACATAAGGTTAAGATGAGAAATGCCGCTTCATCTTTAAAAAAGGGGAAGAGACTGACAGAAACTTTAGAGAATAAAACTTGCTCCTGACCAGGTTAGGTTCACAGAGTAAGTTTGCACGGTAACTGACTCTGAGTTAAAGTTACCACTCTTTCAGAAACAGGCTTGACTTAACCTGCTTTCTCGAGTTCGACAAACCTGCCATTTTGAAACGGAAAACCCAGAGTTTCTCTCATTTCAGGGTTAAAATACTCTGAGTTTTCACTTAACCTCCTTTCTGAAACGGACCCCAGGGGCCTGTTTCAGAAAGGAGGTTCAACCAACTCGGAGTTTAAACTCGAACTCTGAGTTGATTTAACGAGAGATTAAAAAGTCAGAGTTTTCGGTTTCAGAATAGCTGATCTTGGTTGGGTAAATCAACTTTGAGTAGACCAACTCAGAGTTAAGCGCGCACACCATGACTATAAAAAGGCATTATCAATGGAGCGCAGATATTACGAGTTCTCCAGCTGAACTTGATGTGCTCATGCAAAGTTATAGCAAATATGACCATATATTTAAAACAGCACCACTGCATCAGTGAAACAGAGACAGTTAGCGTGGGAAAACATAGCTGCTTAAGTTAATGCGCAAGTTTACATTTTCCCCCGGTTTCACAAATAAGGTTTAAGGCTAGTCAAGATTAAATTGCATGTTTGAGCTGTCTCAACTCAAAAAAACTTGCAGTGAGATGTCTTAAAATACATCAGTGTCATTTTTTTTCTCCAGGTGCACACCAGTAATATACTGTTCTAAGGCCATTTTATAAATTTGGCTTAAATAGCCTAATTTAACTAAGGCCTAGTCCTGGCTTAATCTAAGCCCTGTTTGTGAAACTGGGCCTTAAAGTATTTAAATAATTAAGTATAATAAAAAAAAGTAATGTAATGTGTGACGTTTCTAAAATTTTTACTTGAAAAAGTGGGGAATTGGCTGTAATTTTGAAGTTATTTCAGATGTAATTGCATTAAATTACATAAATCAGGCTAGCACATTTCTACAACAAATCTGACAAAACAAGAATGCATATAACCTTAGCTTAATGTTCAGTGGAAATGTTTAATTTCCCACTTTTACACACGTTGATCAGTTTTAATAAATTTAAGTGCACTTGTGTGTCTGCCTTTTTTATTGTTTGAGTGGTAGAGGATGATGTGACATTTATAATGTAAGCAGAACTAAAAAAAAAATGTTTTTAGAAGGAGTAATAATCCCATTAATCTAGTTAGTAACGTTACATGTGCCAGTGGAAGGTAAGTGAATTTAAGCTAATTAATTATTAAAAAAGGACAAACTATTCTCGTACGTTAGTTTGTTCTTTGTGTGACTGAAATGTATTAGCTATGTTTCCATCCAAAAATGCGAATTAAATTTATGTGCAAAACTGGAATATCGCATAAAAGATGTGCAAGTAAAGCAGTACTTGCATCCAACGAGTCAAAGAGAACAAAATTGTAACTTGCTGATTAACTGCCGTTAAATATCAACAGTAAAAACAGAATTTACTGCAGTAGAAGAAGCTGCGTGAACCTGTTTTTTATTTAATAAATGACTTGTGCCTCAGAAGACAATGCCGACACACAATGAACGCGTGGTGGCGTTTGAGACACGGAGAACAGACGCTCTTGACACGCTGCAGACTCTCTGGAGGTAATTAATAATATAATAATACTGAAACGGTTAAGGCGTTTTAGAATGACCAAAACAACATTTCAGATGTTTTACAGTGTGCTCAGCCTGTTGGTTTGTCCAGTCACACACATTTTCATCATCATATGATCTCTTATAACAAACCATTTTTAATGCATATACTGGAATTTGTTCAGTAAAAGTGTTTCCATCGTAGTTTATGCACATCTTTTCTTATCGAATAAAAAGTTTCTCCTACTCAGTTATGCGCATGTTTATTATGCCTATTTTCAAAAGTTATGTGCATCTTGCCGTTTCCATAAATTGATATTTTTATGCGCAAATCCAAAATGCACATTAAAATAGGTGTGTGGAAACGTAAATCTAAGGTGAGAAATACCGCTTCATCTTTAAAAAAGGGCAGGAGACCGACAGAAACTCTGAGTTTAGAGAATAAAACTTGCTCCTGACCAGGTTAGGTTCACAGAGTAAGTTACCACAGTAACTGACTCTGAGTTAAAGTTACCTCTCTTTCAGAAACAGGCTTGACTTACCTTGCTTTCTCGAGTTTGACAAACCTGCCATTTTGAAACGGAAAACCCAGAGTTTCTCTCATTTCAGGGTTAAAATACTCTGAGTTTTCACTTAACCTCCTTTCTGAAACAGGCCCCAGGTCTTTTAGTTGCAGTTGATTTGCACATGTCCTGTCTTGTTAATATGATTATGTGTTACTACAGGGACATGTTAATACGCGTCTGTCAATCAAATCGGTGGGCGGGGAAACCACACTCCTACAAAACGTTGCGGTGGGCCTCAAAATGGGAAAGATTTGGATCTATTTTAACATTAGGAAATTAGAAAAAGAGAGTTATTGTGTTTCTATCACTCCAATATGACTGTGTACACACTACATACACACAGTACTGTCCAAACAGCTTAGAAAGATGATTTTCATCATAGATGCCCTTTTAAGATTACCAGAATAGTTTTTGATGTTGTTGTTGTTGAATTAACTTCCACAGATTGTTGTTCACTTTAAGACTGTGTGTTAGCGACAAAGACATGTAAATTTAGATTTTATGCTAAAAATAACATTACTTTGTGTATTTTTTAAATTTTTTAAAATTGAGGCATTATTTTCTACATACTTACTCCCAGGGCCGTTTATATAAGTAGATATTTAGCTGCACCATATTGGTGTTTTGTAACATCTAGTTTTTCTGAGGTAGGTTGTTAGCCCAACGCTCAACCCCCAATCTGGAGGACAAGGACATACACAACAGACTATTTACTGTAGCTTACCCAATTCACCTACAGCACATGTCTTTGGACTGTGGGGGAAACCGGAGCACCGGGAGGAAACCCACGCAAACACGGTGGGGAACATGCAAACTTCACACAGAAATGCCAACTGACCCATCCAAGGCTCGAACCAGAGACCTTCTTGATGTGAAGCGACAGTGTTATCCACTACCCCACCATGTCACCCATTATTTTCCACATACATAAGCTATATATAAATGTATCCTGTCTCTGCTCCGCCTTTCTGTAATCATCAATTTTTGCAAAGCTTGTCGTTTAGAAAAAGCACAGTGGGCTCTGATTGACAATGGTTATACAGTGCATTTCGATTGGCCAAATATGTTGAAGGTTGTAACGTTTATCACAAATCGTTAAGAAGGTGACACATGTAGTCGGTGCCAATAGCCTAGTTGTTAAGTGCGCCGACATATAGCACCATGGTGCTCACGACGACCTGAGTTTGATTTCCGGTTTGAGGTCCTGTGCCGACCCTTCCCCTCTCTTTGCTCCCAATACTTTCCTGTCTGTCCTCCACTATCCTATCCCAATAAAAGGTGAAAAAACCCTAAAAAGTAAATATAAAAAAAGAAGGTGACAAATGTTACAACCCTCAACATATTTGAAAATATCAGCTTTTAAAGCATTATGGATATATGATGCCATTAATCAGTTCGAGGTCAGATCTGATTCAGAAAATGCAAGCAGAAAGATTAAGTGTTGGAAAGTTGTTCTATTTTGCAACAAAACTCATTTACACAACACACAGCATCTCCACCACATGGCAGTCACAACAATACACCCAAAGGGGTGTTATAGGTACTGTGCTCACAATTCCTTTTAATTCAAGTTTAACTTACAGAATATAACACCATGTTTAATTCCAGCTGAATTACACATTACATCTGACCAAAAGATTGAAATGTTAGAATTATGCCAAAATTGTGCTTGGTCATCTGCACAGTTTATTTAGACGTATTTTAATGAATGAATAGATTAAGAACACATTTTAAGAAAGCCAAATCAGTGTTTGTTACTAGTTAAAACATTGATTTAAGACACAAAAGACACTTTTTTCTACTATATGGCGTTTATGTAATATCAAGAAATGGTCACTAAATGAATCCGCAAATGAGTACTTTTGGTGAACGAATTGAAAGTGAAGAAATCTCTTCAAATAATCACATTTTCCACCACTAAATAGCAAGAATAAAAGAATAAAACCACCTTTGCAAATACATTTAGGTAACTGACAGAATTGGATCATTTAGAAAGACATGGCTGAGTATTAACTTTTTAAAAGAATATCTCCTGATCTTGTGTTATGGAGGTTTTGTTGTTAGTGTAGGATGGGGCAGCAAACCTGAGAAAAATGAATGCACAATGTACAGTATTATACGATTATCAAATTTGTTGCCCACAAAACTTCCAACATGTTTAACAAGTCTTTTTTCTTAAAGTCTTTTTTTGTATAAAAATTTACAGAATATTTGTGAAAAGAGTGAATGCAAATATGCCGTGTGTGAATGTGTGTGTCACTGTATCATAAAGATTTATTACTTTGAAACTGCTCATTATCATGTAGACTGGACTTACTCAGTCAAGCAGAGAATTAAAATCCCTAATTGTGCTGTCATCTCTCTCTCTCTCTCTCTCTCTCTCTCTCTCTCATTCTCTCTCATTCTCATCCTCTCTTTTTGTCTATTTTATATCCAATCTCTTCCTCTGGACCTTTATCTTTAATTTTACTTTCCAGGTTCATCTCCTTCATCTCTGCTTTTGTCTGTTTTCCATTGTCTCGTTTTTCTCTTGCTTTTCCTCAGCTCTCTGTATCTTTATATTTCTGTTTATCTGTAGAATGACTTTCTGTCTTACTTTCCCTCTCGTTCCTCCTTCAGTATCTCAGCCATTTCACTTTTTCATTATCTGTCTGGCTTCATCCCTAATCTCTGCCTTTCTCTCTCCATCTGTTCTTCTTGTGTAGTATCCAGGTCTTTATCTCACTCTAACTTGATGTATTTGTTTAGTCTCTGTGCTCCTCGGGTCATTGTGGGAAATTCTTGCACTCTATTGGCATAAAATGTGAAGGAAGGAAAAGGAAACAAATAAAAAGAATGTAATAATAATTAAACCCCCTTAACTGCTATTTTACCGTAAAAACATAATATATTTGACAGGATAACATGTCATTTTACATCTACAATACGCTGTTTTTTTTTAAAGTTTGTATTAATAGATAAGTCTTTTGAAATTAAATATTTATATATAAAAAATAATATATAATATTTATAATTTATGAATGTCCTACACATATTGAAGATATACAGTGTGTACGGAAAGTATTCAGACCCCCTTAAATTTTTATTGCATATTGCAGTCATTTGCTAAAATCATATAAATTCATTTTATTCCCTCAATGTACTCACAGCACCTCATATTTACAAAAAAACACAGAATTCCAGTTCTGTCAGGTTCGATGCTCAATTGGGTTTAGGCCAGGGCTCTGGCTGGACAATTCAAGAACAGTCACAGAGTTGTTGTGAAGCCACTCCTTCATTATTTTAACTGTGTGCTTAGGGTCATTTTCTTGTTGGAAGGCAAACCTTCGGCCCAGTCTGAGGTCCTGAGCACTCTGGAGTAGGTTTTCGTCCAGGATATCCCTGCACTTGGCCACATTCATTTTTCCTTGATTGCAACCAGTCATCCAGTCCCTGCAGCTGAAAAACAGCCCCACAGCATGATGCTGCCACCACCATGCTTCACTGGGACTGTATTGGACAAGTGGAGTTTTCTCCACACATACCGTTTAGAATTAAAACCAAAAAGTTCTACCTTGGTCTAATCAGACCATCTTGGAGTCCTTCTGACAGGCTTTCATATGTCTTGCGCTGAGGAGAGGCTTCCGTCCACTCTGCCATAACGCCCTGACTGGTGGAGGGCTGCAGTGATGGTTGACTTTTTTTACAACTATCTCCCGACTGCATCTCTGGAGCTCAGCCACAGTGACCTTTGGGCTCTTCTTTACCTCTCTCAGCAAGGCTCTTCTCCCCCGATAGCTCAGTTTGGCCAGACGGCCAGCTCTAGGAAGGGTCCTGGTCATACCAAACATCTTCCATTTAAGGATTGTTGAGGCCACTGTGCTCTTAGGAACCTTAAAGGGCCACGAAACCCCCTGTCTCAGCAGGGTGTTTTCACACCTCTGTTTTGAAAAAAGTCAGGAAAGTTGGGCGTGTCCAGCTCTGGGAGTGTGGGAGTGTCGGGGGAGGGAAAGAGGGTAGAATTTGCATAGAAGGGAGTTTCCATTTGGGCACGACCTAAGTTTCACAGGCAAAACAAACGCACAGAGGCTGATTTGATACCGCGAATAAGAGAAAAAAAATCCTCCGCATTTCTCTGTAACTTATGTATTCGGTAGGTAGGTAGCGTCAAAAAGCCGTGTGTGTATAGACTATCCTGTCACAAAATGCAGCGAAAATCCTGCACGACGGGAATAGTTTGTGTTTACATGTTTACACTCGGAGAGCAGCATTTAAACAAAGGGCACTGCACTGCAAACACTTACCAAATCTGTAGACAGACAATCAAACTGGAGCTGTGTCTTTTTATTAAAAGGAGACGAGCGGCAAATCCGGATTTCACCATTTCCAGATGAGAAAAAGCTCTCGGGTAAAAATGTTCCTTACAAACGCGTTTCTGTCGCGTGCACTGTAATTCACACGTGAGTCCAGCTGCTCTCTCATAGAGGGAAAATGAAAACAAAACCTTCGTTGCAACACACTAATAAACGCAACATCTACGACTCTTGTCTTGAAATTCTTGTACTTTCACTTGTTTTGGCAACACAACGTGGCGTCTCTCTGCCGTCTGAACGCTGTAAACTGGTAAACAGTCTCCGGAGCTATCATGCATATTAATGAAGTTTCACGTCATACACAATAGAGCGCGCTGATTGGTTTGAAGCACGTCTTTCTCATGAATTAATGCCGCACACTCAGAGACTTCACTATGTCCTCGAAAAGACAGACAGCCATTCTCCACTCTGGATTTACACCTAAGTATCTCATGGCCGTGACGTAGCTTCAAAAATTCGTTTCAAACCGGAAGAACGAATTTGCTCAAAATAACGCAAAAACAACCAATTTTCACTTTTTAGTGCAATATATGTGTCCTAATAGTGTTTATAGCAGCGTGGGACACATATATGACTGTCAACAGCTCAAAAAATGTGTTTTGGTGCTTCGTGACCCTTTTAGTGCAGCAGAAATGTTTTTGTAACGTGGCCAGATCTGTGTCTTGCCACAATGCTGTCTCTGAGCTCTTCAGGCAGTTCCTTTCCTCATACTTCTCATTTGCTCTGACATGCATTGTGAGCTGTAGGGTCTTATGCAGACAGGTGTGTGGCTTTCCTACTCAAGTCCAGTCAGTATCATCAAACACAGCTGGACTATATGAAGGTGTAGAATCATCTCAAGGATGATCCGAAGAAATGGACTGCACCAGAGTTAAATACTTGAGTGTCACAGCAAAGAGTCTGACTTAGCACCATGTGATATTTCAGTTTTTCTTTTTTTAATAAATTTGCAGCAATAAAAAAATGTCAACAGTTGTGTTTTTCTGTCAGTATGGGGTGCTGTGTATACATTAATGAGGGAAAGAATTAACCTACATTTTAGCAAATGGCCCCAATATAACAAAGAGTGAAAATTTAAGGGGGTCTAAATACTTTCTGTACCCACTCGATATTAAACTAAGATTTTTTTAGTTGCACTGTACTGTTTTTTTTCAAATGTGATATTTATTAACGTCTCAAATTTACATAACATTTAAGAATAATTTTTTACACCAATTTTGATAAATCTGTTCAAAGAATGTCAAGATATGAATTTGCAATTGGAAGAAATTGTCATATTTACCATTTTGTTTTGTATTCCATGCTATAAACAATACTTCATATAAAACAACAAATGTCATATAGTTTTTTTAGCTGTCAAATTATGACAGAATACCATATAAACACCTGGATTTGTGTAAAATAACCATCAAAATGCTATCCCATCATTTCTAGACATTTATTTTTTCATTTTTCAGTGAAATTGTAGAATTCTGGTAATTAAAAAACTAAAGGATGAATGAAAAAGTATTCACTACAAGTATTCATCCTTATTTTAACATATAATTATAGAATCATTTTCAGTTCTTTGGGTCAAATTTTCTCCTTTACCTCTGTCTGTCTGTCTCTCCCCCTCTCTCTCTCTCTCTCTCTCTCTCTCACACACACACACACACACACACACACACACTCATTCACTCTCTCTCTCTCTCTCTCTCTCTCTCTGCTCTCTCCTTGTCAGTAACATTACAGCTTAAACCGACAAGGTTAAAGTCCTAAGACCTCTTTCAGAGCTGTGTAAGTGTGTGTGTTTGTGTGCCTTTGAGCTCCGGAACACTAATACTCACACACACACTCACACAGTCTCCACTTGTAAGCAGGAAACAAACACACCAAAACAACAAAAGCCCAGAGGAAATTGAGAAGCATCAAGAAAAAATCCTCTATTCACTTCAGTACAAAATGTTCCTGGTGGCTATTTCAGGTGGAGGTCCCATTTCTCGCTCTCTCTGTGGCTTTTGTTTAACTGTACCTTGGGGGAAATTGTTAAGTTGTTCTGTTTGACAAAATCTTCTCTTTGGGACATCGATAAAATAAAGATGATAATGACTTTATTTGAGAAACCTTTTTGTGTACATAAAACAAAAATAACGACTTTATTGACTTTATTTTTCTCCTCAGTGTCAGTATATTGTGCACAATTACAAGCTCTGTGCAGTGACGCCCATGGATTCCTGCGCACATTCTGTTTGAAACAAAGCACAGGCTTATCCGAGGTAATACATCGGAGAGGTAGTAGTTATTTTTGTGTTGTGTGGACACAGAGGTATTCTGGTAGCTTAATAATAAAATTGGGGGTGGAGTGAGTCAGGAATTTTCATTTTTAGAGGATGAAGGAGATCTTAGTTTTCACCTAAAAGGATAACGTGTCATTTTATATCTACATTAAACTGTTTTGTTTGTTTGTATTATTAGATAGTCTTTTGAAATTAAATATTTAAATATATAAAAATTATATATAATATTTATATTTTATAAATGTCCTCCACATATTGAAGATATACAGTGGGTACGGAAAGTATTCAGACCGCCTTAAATGTTTTCACTCTGTTATGTCGCAGCCAATTGCTAAAATCATTTAAGTTCATTTTATTTCCTCATTAATGTACACACAGCACCCCATACTGACTGAAAAACACAGAATTTCAGTTCTGTCAGGTTGGATGGTAAACGTTGGTGGACAGCCATTTTAGGTCACTCCAGAAATGCTCAATTAGGTTTAAGTCAGGGCTCTGGCTGGGCCATTCAAGAGCAGTCACAGAGTTGTTGTGAAGCTACTCCATTATTTTAGCTGTGTGCTTAGGGTAATTTGATAATTACAATATTACATATTAAATATGATAATTTGAGAAATCTTTTTGTGTGTAAATAAAACAAAAAATAATGGCTTTAAGCTATTGACAACCGTTTCTTCTCCTCAGTGTCAGTATATTGTGCGCAATTACGAGCTCTGTGCAGTGACGCCTCCGGATTACCGCACACATTCTGTTTAAAACAAAGCACGGGCTTATCCGAGGTAATACATCGGAGAGGTAGTAGTTATTTTTGTTTTGTGTGGACACAAGTGTTCTGGTAGCTTAATAATGATATTGGAGATGGGGTGAGTCAGGAATTTTCATTTTTGGTGGAGGAAAGAAATCTTAATTTTCACCTAAAAGGACAACGTGTCATTTACATCTACGTTAAGCTGTTTTTACAAATGTTTGTTATATAGTCTTTTGAAATTAAACATTTATATACAGTATAAAAATAATATATAATATTTATATTTTATGAATGCCCTATACACATTGAAGATATACAGTGGGTACGGAAAGTATTCAGACCCCCTTAAATTTTTCACTCTGTTATGTTGCAGTCATTTGCTAAAATCATTTAAGTTCATTTTATTTCCTCATTAATGTACCTCATATTGACAGAAAAACACAGAATTTCAGTTCTGTCAGGTTGGATGGTAAACGTTGATGGACAGGTATTTTAAGGTCTCTCCAGAGATGATCAATTGGGTTTAAGTCAGGGCTCTGGCTGGGCCATTCAAGAGCAGTCACAGAGTTGTTGTGAAGCTACTCCATTATTTTAGTGTGCTTAAGGTAATATAATAATTACATTATAACATATTAAATATGATAATTACTTGAGAAACCTTAAAACAAAAATAACGGCTTTAAGCTATTGACAATCGTTTTTTGTCCTCTGTGTCAGTATATTGCACGCATTCACAAGCTTTGTGCAGTGACGCTGCCTCAGATGCCTGTGCAAATTCTGTTTGAAACAAAGCACAGGCTTATCCGTCAGGCTTAATACGTTGGAGAAGTAGTAGTTATTTTTGTTTTGTGTGCAAACAGAAGAATTCTGGTAGCTTAATAATATTTGGGGGTGGGGTGAGTCAGGAATTTTCGTTTTTGGAGGATGAAAGAGATCTTAGTTTTCACCTAAAAATCTTAATTTGTTCTCCGAAGATGACTAAAAGTCTCAGGGGGTTGAAACCACATGAGGGTGAGTAATTAATAATATAATTTTCAAGTTTGGGTTAACTAACACTTTAAAATTTCAGGGCTCCATGTTATTAATAAATTTGAAACTCCCGCTCCAGTAACTGTAGGTTAATGTATGAGACGTCTTTCCATGTAATCAGTGTATAAATAAAATGACATAGGTCCAGCTTTGTATAAAACACAATCTCTATAGACTAAAATAATTCTGTATAGAATCTCTGTAGACTTAAATAATTCGGCACATTCCCGCTTCGCTTACTTGTGTTTGGGATTCTTTCTCTCTTTCACTGTCACTCTCTCTTCCTCTCGTTCATTCTCCCCCAGCTCTCTCTCTCTCTGTCTCCCTCTGTCTCTAATTGGGTCTAGGATGAGTTTCTTTCGACAGGTCCATTCATCATGGACGAGAGCAGAAGGACAAACCCTCTGGGAGAGACGGAGAGAGAGAGCGAGAGGGGGGTCAGACAGCTGGATGAGAGGGTCTTTTGCCTGTCAGCTCACTTCTCTCCTCTTTTTTCCCCCTCCTTTCTTTTTTCCAACTCGTCATGAGTGTCAGTTTTACAGGAAGAGGAAAAGACGTGGAAATTGTACAGCTCACTGGAGCATTAGTTAGACGATTAGATCAACATTTGTCTTAACCCTTTAATTCACGCATAAATGTTCACATACTTGAGCAAAACTTTTCCTTGGAAGTGCAGTTTGGAAACAAGGACAGAGAAGCTTGTATGTGTGTGGTGTGTGCGTGTGTTTGTGTGTAAAAGCAGGATGTCAGCAAGCACTCAATGGCCACTCATGTGAGTAATATCGTATTAAACTGCAGCGCTCTGTGTCCCCTGATATCCCATTAGCAAATGACTGATGTTTGAAACAAAAATACGTCTTGGAGACACATGGAAACAGCAGAAATGCTCATGTTTTATGTTTTGCGCATGGGTATGTTTTCTATATCACGTGACTTTTGTTTAACGGAACACATCGTGGTTTCATTTAGTCATACAGTCAGTAATACCACCCACCTAACATCAAAATGACCATTTAAAATCAAAAACTTTGGACACTGCATATACTGTATGTTCAATTTTGGTTGGAAAGAAAATTGAGTTTCAGCACTGAACTAATGTCAGCCTATAATAGCCTATTTGACAGAACTTCTACTGAATATAAAAATTGTAAGATAAACCAAACATTGGTTTGTCATCCATTTTTAACACTATGTTTCTAAAATATATGTTGAATTTTATAGAAATTAAAATCATGTAGATTTGAAAACCCAATATTGCCCTAATGTTGGCCTCTAACACTGGATAGATACATTCTGGTTGGAATGGTCAATATCACACAGCCAATGTCAGCCTCCAACAGAGGTTTGACAGAACTTCAACAAAGGTTGAATTTTTTTTTTTATTAAAACTTGTATTGATCTTAAAGTAAATTTTGACATGATATCAATCTCCAACACTGGACAGATGTTAAAGTTAATGTTTAATGTCAAAACCTAAAGTGTGTTTGAAGTCAACAACCAAAATTGGACAGATGTTAAAATTAGATTAATTAATATCACAACGGCGACGCGGTGGCACAGTGGGTAGCACGGTCGCCTCACAGCAAGAAGGTCGCTGGTTTGAGCCTCAGCTGGGACAGTTGGTGTTTCTGTGTGGAGTTTGCATGTTCTCCCTGCATTGGTGTGGGTTTACTACGGGTCCTCCAGTTTCCCCCACAAGTCCAAAGACATGCGCTATAGGTGAATTGGGTAGGCTAAATTGTCAGTAGTGTTTGTGTGTGTGGATGTTTCCCAGTCATGGGTTGCAGCTGGAAGGGCATCCGCTGCATGGAACGTGCTGGATAAGTTGGCCGTTCATTCCACTGTGGCGACCCTGGATTAATAAAGGCACTAAACTGAAAAGAAAATGAATGAATGAATATCACAACTTAAAGGGATAGTTCACCCAAATATGAACATTTACTCACTGTTTACTCACCCTCAAGTGGATCCACACCCCAACACTGAGAAGAAACTATTTAATGTTTCTTTATTTTTATTTTATTTTATGTGGGCACAAAATATTTGTGTAGGTTGATAATATTTAAATTGAACCATCGAAGACATGGTCTGTTTTGAAAATGTTTTTAGTACCTTTCTGGACTTCGAATGAGTATGAAATCTTGCTTCCTATGGAGGATGATAGGGAATGAAAATACAGGGGGAATAGTACAGAGGAGTTACTGTTAGACCATCTCAGAGTTATTGAATGGCGTGAGTGGCTTGCCTGTAAGCATCGCAAAGGGCTGTTAGGAAGGATAATCCATGACATTACTGTGATGTATGGACATGTACCTCAGAAATTCTGTTTATCCAGTGTTTAGCACAAACAGTGCCCAAACCTCATGGGTTTGTGTTCTGTTGTATACTGCTGTTCTTCCATGTGATGGCTCAGTATGTGTGTTTCTATACATTAAACACAATGTTCAACATTTCATCCGTGGAGTTTCTTTGGTAATATACAGTACACTGAAAAGCCTATGAGTTGGAACAAGGTTAAGGTACAAAAATTTAATATTTTAAATATAGAATATTATTCCTGTTATTATTCCCTAATTTCTGTAGCTTGAACTTGTTCTATCTATTTGTTGTTCTACAAAGTTTCACTGGTATTAGCAGATGGTTAACAAACTATGAGCAACTGATCTATAAAGTGTGAGTTAATATATTAGTTAAGTGTTAGTTATTAGTGTATGTATGTTATTGGGACGTTATTCTAAAGTTGCAACTATTCCTCATTTACTAACAGTTAATAAATAAAGAATAGTTGCAACTAGAACAACGTCCCAATAACATATATAAACTATTAACTGATACTTAACAAGTCTTTAGTAAGTAATTTACTAACAGCTTGTTCATGATCTATTACTAATTTATTAGGTATAGTTGTAAATCATTAAAATATAGTTAACAAGTCATCTACAACTTGTTAACTAACAGCTTGTAAGTTATCTATTGGCTATCTATAAGGCACAGCTATAAATAATTAACAAGCTGTGAACTTTTATTTAACAAGTCATTTATAACCCATTAACTAACAGTTTATTAATGGTCTATTAACTAGTTATAATGGATAGTTATTTTAAAGTGTTACCTTGATTCATTATTTACTCACATATAAGTTCCAAACGTTTTCATCAACGTTAACCAAGGTGAATAAATACTGTAATGAATGTTACTGTTTTCATGTTAGTAAATACATGATAACATTAACTATTGGAACTTTATTGTAAAGTGTTACCATTAACACATATAGTAACTTTTAATCTATAAAAGTAACCGTTTTCATGAAGGAATAGTTTATATTGCAATGACAGACATCCATAGGCATTAATGGCAAAATTAAAAACGGCAAGAAATTTGTCTCCATCTATTAAATAAGTACTATCTGAATAATAGTCATATGAAAATAGATATGAGCACATTATACAAATTAAATGTTAAAATGGTCGGCCATACACCCCAAAATTATCTTCTGTATATCATAGTAAAAGATACATGATGATATTTTCATTTCTTAATTATTTTACCCTTTTAAATTGCCAGTGTTCAGGTGTTTTAAAAACCCTTTTAAATAAAACCGAGACTTCATATTTCATTAAATTTCATAAAACTTTTTTTTTCAGAAATGGTAAAGAAATGGCTCCATGGTAATCAAACCCACAACCTTGGTGTTGCAGGAACACCTTTATTTGCCCTCAACCCAAACCCATTGTAATTTACCCGAGTATATCTTCATCTTACAATCTCAGAGCAGATAAAAAGACCTTTAATACCAACCAACTTCTTAAGCAAAAGTTTGAAATAAGAACTAGCACTTCTGGAAACTAATTACCGCAGGCAGTTCACTTGCCTCAAAATGACTGTTCACCTCTTAGCCTCCCCCAAGGCCCGCTCACGACCGTCAGCATGTGTGAATGTGAGAGAAAAAGCAACTCTTAGTAATCAAGTCCCCCTGATCCTTCAAGCGTGCGTGTGTTTGCTTGTGTATGAGGAAAAGAGAGCATGAGCATCCTCATGTACATCTGCGTGTGCTTGCAAATGTCTTCACCTGCACGTCAGCTTTACACTCCTCTGTCTTAATAAGACTCTCGTAATTACCTTCCCAGCACCCTTTATTTCCACTCACACACACGCAAAAGTAGCTGCTCGGTGAGTGACGTTAATTTGCATGGCTTCTTGGCCCTCTAATGGCTATCTTTCCCGCTCGCTCTCTCCTCGCAGAGCAAGAGCAAATAAAATAGACAGGAAAAATAAAAATGTCATGATTATTTATTTAATCAGGCTTGAAGGAGCCGGTCTAATAAGAGAAAGAAAATTTGTCCAACACAGATGATTCATTTTAGTCTGTAGGCGAAAGTTGAGGTCGGAATTGTATTTATCTTCGTACTGGTGTATGCTCTCAATTAAAGCTGCCTGCGTCTTATTAAGGCTCGTTCGGGCTGGATGTAATTAACAAATGTGGACGTAGTGGGCATATATGGTTTTCTCCTTTATGTTTACTAAAGCATGCCGTGCACTTTAAATGTGCATGTTATTTTGAGGTAAATGTGATATAATTATTACCACGTAATGAAACATTTTAGTCAGGCATGAAAAAGCTGAAAGCATAAGCTTATATAACAAATTTGGACTTTTTTGAGGGATACATGTTGTTCCAGAATTGATTGTGCATTACTGCTTAGTGTATCACTGTGGGTTATCACATTAGGAGGCTCTTCTGCAGGTTACATCATTACACAAGCTGGTGCAAGACATGATTGAGCCATTAAATGAGTTGTTCGACTGATTCAGAAGTGAATCACGTTGGCTATAATTTGACCACCTTTCAATTTGTTTGATTTTGTGTTGTTGTTGTTGTTGTTGTTGTTCTTGTTGTTCTTGTTGTTCTTGTTGTTGTTGGCACAGCGTGTACATGTAACTAGCTACAATTTTTTTATTCTCAATATTACTTAAATTATTATTAATAATAATAATGTTTTTTTAGAACATTTCCTTGTTATATTTATCAATCAAAATGTTCAAAATGTATAAAGCTATTGCAGTTCAATTGTAATATTAGGACAACTTAGATGCACCAATAGGCTAGTGGTTAAGCATGCTGACATACAGTATAGCACCATGGTGCTCACAGTGACCAGAGTTCGATTCCCTGCTCAAGGTCCTTTGCTGACCCTTCCCCTCTTTCTGCTACGAATACCTTCCTGTCTGTGACCTCCATTGTCCTATCCCAATTAAAGGTGAAAAAACCCTAAAGTTTTTATAAAAATTAAAAAAGGGCAACTTTGATAAGAGGTTTTTATCCACTTCAAATATAATTACTTTTAGATATTTCCTATATTTACTTGTATACAAGCTATACAAGTCAAGTGGTTTAATCCAGTGGTTTTCTTAAAAGGTCAGATTGAAATAAATAATGCACAATTTTTTTTTTGGCTTTTAAAAAATCATTAGATTCATTATTTTGAAATTGATAGTGTTAATAGAGTTCCTTTTTTTTATTTTATATATATATATACAGTTGAAGTTGAATTATTAGCTCCCCTTTGAATTTTTTTTCTTTTTTAAATATTTCCCAAATGATGTTTACCAGAGCAAGGAAATTTCACAGTATGTCTGATAATATTTTTTCTTCTGGAATAAGGCTTATTTGTTTTATTTCGGCTAGAGTAAAAGCAGTTTTTAATTTTTTTAAAAGCTTTTTTTTTTAGCTATTTCTTTCCCGATTGTCTACAGAACAAACCATCGTTATACAATAACTTGCCTAATTACCCTAACCTGCCTAGTTAACCTAATTAACCTAGTTAAGCCTTTAAATGTCACTTTAAGCTGTATAGAAGTATCTTGAAAAATATTTAGTAAAACATTATTTACTGTCATCATGGCAAAGATAAAATAAATCAGTTATTAGAAATGAGTTATTAAAACTATCATGTTTAGAAATGTCTTGAAAAAATCTTCTCTCCGTTAAACAGAAATTTGGGAGAAAAATAAACAGGGACTCATAATAATTCAGGGGGGCTAATAATTCTGACATATGAAATATTAAATATTTCTTCCAATATTTAAGGTTTAAAACAATTTAAATAATTTAAAAAACAGATCATAAATGAACAAATTAAAACTCTACTGATGGCAAATTCAGCTAATACTGAATTTTGTAATAAAACTGGTAATATTTTTTTCTTGCATGTTCATTATTTTAAGTAATCCCTAATTAAACATTTGTAAGAAATCAGAAGCTAAATTTGTGAGTTCTATATAATTTTTGTGTGACGCATGTAATTTCTGTAACACTATTCTAAAAGGGGCCTGTTATGCAAAAATCCCTTTTATAAGGGGTTTAAACACAGTTGTGTGGCAATAGTGTACTAGCATTGCCAGCCTCTAATGGCAAAAGTGAATTTATTCTATTTTTATAATCACACGTCATAAAAACAGCCTGCAAAATCACTTTGATTGACATTCTCCCTTTGTACATCATCAGAGGGGGGAAGCCCCAACCATTATTGATGATCTGTCCCTCATTAGCATAAACAGCCCTGAGTGAAAAGCACCCGTCCGCCATTAGAGTTTCACACTGTATCTGCCGAATATAATGTCAGCAACTACAGTAAGTGGCATTATAAATGTGGAGTTTTAGGATGCACAAAAGAACACCTTGGTCTCTATAGACTACCTTCTTCTGTTCTGAGACACTCCATTTTTAGTTTTTCACAGAGATAACATTAGTAGTGTTTTGAATCTGCTGCTATGCTGAGGCATAGGTGTTTGTAGCCCGACCCTCTTATAAAAAAGAGCACACTTTCATTTAAATTTTAAGCGACCATCGCCAAAACAGCACAATTTAGATTTCTAGGAAATGAAAATGAAATTCACATACACACTCTAGGGACATCTGAGACTTATTTTACATCCTGTAAAAGGGGGCATAATACTGTAGGTTCCCTTTAAGGTGTCTTTGTTACATGTTTCATGCACTTACTATTAATTACAATTCATTGTACATACATACATGCAACTATCCCCAAACCTAACCTTAGGCATCTTAAATAAAAAAATACATGTAATCATTTAATTTAACTTGTAAAACTAATAAAAATATACAGTGTAGTTAGTTACACTGTATCAAAGCACCTTAAAATAAAGTGAAACTGTAATTTCTGTTTCCTTCAATGCCTGTTAGAAATGACTTTTATAAAAGAATGATCCAGTGTATCCAGAGTCACGGATACACACCTGAGGAGCTCCTGTGCTGTGAAGTGCACATTCATCATCTTATCTGGCTGAGACTCACGGTTTTGCCTCATCTGGGAAAGCACCCAAGTGCCCAAATATCACAAGTGCCAGCCTGGCAATCTAGGTATTCGGGCAGTGACCCAAGACCGTGTTACTGGTTGTGTGTGCGAGACACGGAGGCCTGGCACCAGACCAAATCCCAGCTGGTGCTGAGTGTGTATCCAGCTGGGTCGAAGCTGTTTTTGGTGTGTGTGTGGTGTGTTGTTGTTGTAGCGCAGCTTGTGCTCTATTATCACCCCCTGTTCGAACATCCTGTGGACCAGGCCACCATGCCAAAAGAGAAACGGCGGTAAGCTCCATTCTCACAAAGTGGGGAGGTTGTGTTTATGTGGTAGATTTATAATTGTTCTTTTTTTTAAGTTTTGCTTCAATTAGGTTTATAAAGTCTGTGTCATATCCAGTTCTGCATAGAATGTGTGTCTGTAGTCATACAATTTTGATTGTTTCTTAATTATACAGTTACTTTATTATCAGAGATTACTGAAATGTGATTTGCTTGAGGATTTTTGTGAAATTGACAAAAAAAAAAAATGTAATAGTTGTCCATAATGAACTTAATTTATTTAACTTTGTTTTGCTCATAGAGATCAAATTAATCAGGACACATTAATTCGTTTAATTAACATTTAAACGTTTAAATTAATATATATATAATTTCTGCGTGCATTTTTCCTATGGCAGTTTTTGTAATGTATGATTTCACATATTTTTTGTTTATAAACTTAGTTAAACATGCCACATTTTGCTTGAAGAAACCCTCCAGAAAGGTATATTATTTCAAATTTAAATATAACTGATCGAAGAGCGTTATTTCACTCATAATTTGACATTTTATTTTTACAATGGTTATTTAAAACTTACAGCTAAAAGTAAAAGTACAGTAGTGGTATTAATATACACTCACTGCCCACTTTATTAGGTACACCTGTCCAACTGCTCGTTAACGCAAACTTCTAATCAGCCAAAAACATGGCAGCAACTCAATGCATTTAGGCATGTAGACATGGTTAAGACGATCTGCTGCAGTTCAATCCGAGCATCAGAATGGGGAAGAAAGGTGATTTAATGGCCCGTTTCCACTGAGTAGTATGGTACGGTACGGTTCGGTACGCTTTTATGGCCGTTTCCACTGTCAAAAGGCGTACCGAACCGTACCGTACCACTTTTTCGGCACCCTTTTGAAAGGGTAAAAAACATGAGAAAGAGTACCAAAAGGTGGAGCTACAGTACATTCGCAGCTGAATGCTGATTGGTTACAGAAGTATGTCACGATCTCGTGGAGCTAGCCAGAATGAAAACAAAGGAAACACCATGTTTTTAATACACAGCCGAGACTACATCGAAATACTACATGCATATAATAACGAGCCATGGATGACCCGAGCTTAAACAAACCTTGTTGTTGTCTTGATGTACAGCCACAAAGCCAAGAACAACAAAATCTGCCGTGTCCTCTTGTTGTTTTACGAGGCCGTCTAAAAGTGCGAGCGGTTTCCGCTTTCTCCAGGGAGCTCGCGATCGCGTCTATACTTGATATAACAAACTTCTTCAGCTGATGATAATAATGTGTGTGTGATTATTGAAGTGTCTTTGACGTCTGATCCTTGCAGAAAAGAAAAGGACAAACGCGAGAGTGAAGCACGAAAAAAAAGAAGCCTGACAAAACACAGGAGCAAATTGTTTTAGCGAACTGATCATGAACAAACTGCCACGTTCATCGCATTTTGGACTATTATGAACTCGGAATGACGGAATTACTCTCTAACAGAGGTTACATGTGCTGGTGAAGATTACAGACACAGATGAGAGGTTTGCTCTGACTGTGGGCTATGTTGCATGTTGTTTTTGAACTCAAATAAGGACTAAATGTATGCTGTGTGTAGTTTTTCTGTAATTGGTAACATATCGGAGACTGTAAGGGTCTGTATGTGCTCATATATGTTGCATTTATTTATTTATTTTATATAATTGCAGACGTTACAGTAGGCTATTTCGCACTGTCATTGATCTGCAGTTATAATCAAATCATGTTCATAGAAAGGTTAGTAATAAAGATTTATACACAAGTATTTATGTTTAAAACATCTGTTTTGTGCTTCTCATGTTATTTGTGAATGAACTGTACGGCTAGACATTTGTACGGCTACAGTAGACATTCGAGTGAGAAGTATTTCAGAAACTGCTGTTGTACTGGAATTTTCATGCACAGCCATCTTTAGGGTTTATAGAGAATGGTCAGCAAAAGAGAAAATATCCAGTGAGTGGCAGTTCTGTGGGCGCAAATGCCTTGTTGATGCCAGAGGTCAGAGGAGAATGGCCAGATTGGTTCCAGCTGATAGAAAGGCAACAGAAACTCAAACAACCACTCGGTACAACCAAGGTATGCAGAAGAGCATCTCTGAACGCACAACATGTCCAACTTTGAGGCAAATGGGCTTCAGCAGCAGAAGACCACACCGGGTGCCACTCCTGTTGTTGTAGCGCAGCTTGTGCTCCATTATCAGCCCCTGTTCGGACATCCTGAGGACCAGGCCACTATGCCAAAAGATAAACGGCGGTAAGCAGAAGACCACATCGGGTGCCACTCCTTTCAGGTAAGAACAGGAAAACTGAGGCTACAATTTCTACAGGCTCACTAAAATTGGTCTGATGAGTCTCGATTTCTGCTGCGTCATTCGAATGGTAGGGTCAGAATTTGACAACATGAAAGCATGGACCCATCCTGCCTTGAATCAACAGTTCAGGCTGCTGATGGTGGTGTGGGCGATATTTTCTTGGCACACTTTGGCCCCATTAGTACCAATTGAGCATCATGTCAATGCCACAGCCTATTTGAGTATTGTTGTTGACCATGTCCATCCCTTTATGACCACAGTGTACCTATCTTCTGATGGCTACTTCCAGCAGGATAACGCACCATGTCATAAAGTGCGAATCATCTCAGACTGGTTTCTTGAACATGACAATGAGTTCACTGTACTCAAATGGCCTCCACATTCACCAGATCTCAGTCCGATAGAGAATTTTTGGGATGTGGTGGAACGTGAGATTCGTATCAGGGATGTGCAACCGACAAATCTGCAGCAACTGTGTGATGTGTGTGATGTCAATATGGACCAAAATCTCGGAGGAATATTTCCCGTACCTTGTTAAATCTATGCCTCGAAGAATTAAGGCAGTTCTGAAGGCAAAAGCGGGTGGAACCCGCTACTAGTAAGGTGTACCTCATAAAGTGGCCGGTGAATGTATATGATAGTATAGTAAACATATATCATAAATGTCAAATGTGTTAATACAAATAATTATTTGTTAAGTGTTACTTAAAATTATGTACTAAAACTTTTCATATATATATATATATATATATATATATATATATATATATATATATATATATATATATATATATATATATATATATATATATAACATTCTTTTTCCATAAGCAAAATTTACTTAAAAATGACTGTTTATTGTTAAAATACTCATGGTTTTAGCATTGTAATGGAGATTCACTTCTCAATATATGTCCAGTTCCCTCTACGACAGTAAATGCCATAATTATAGAAAGTCACACATGAAGAGCCAAGATTTTTGATCAATATAAATACAAGCTGTGAACTTAAAAAATTACTTTTATTCTGATGAACCAATAAAATTATGGCCAATATTTACAAATAATTACTTCTTAGTTTCACATTACAACATACGGAAATTGATAATTCACAAACAACATTCACTCATATGCACATACACAGAGTAGCCTATGACCCTGTTTCAGGGATTAGGAGGAATGCCAGACAATTGAATAACCCTGAACAACAGTAAAACAAACAAACACAAATCATGAGAACAAAAATAAGAATAACAATCATAATATAACAATATATTTCCATTAAAAAAAATCAATATCAAATCACATTTATTTCCAGCTTGTGGACAGATTTGAATAAAATGAAGAAATAAGCTCAGTCGTGAAGAACCAAACAGATTGAAATCAAGTGGCATGATATCTTTGGCAAATTTTGTTCCGCAGTAAATACATTCAAATATTAAGACAACACACGACACGCAGAGAAAAACACCAAGAGTTTGTTTTTTCTTTTTTCTTTTTTTACTACTAGAAAGTTCAATAAAAAACATACACATTTCTTAAAGAAGCAGTTCATTCATGTACTCATTGCAAAAATCTGTTGCCTTTCTGTCATGTTGTTGCTGTTGTTGTTGTTGTTTTTTTCATTATTGGAACATTTTTGCAATGATCACCAGAAAATACTGTTAAACCGGGCATCTCTAACTTTGGTGGATGCTACAGATATGTTATTGGTCTGATTTTTTTGTCTTTCTTTCTTTTTGTTTACTTTGAATAGAACTGATCATTATCAAATTCATCAAAACGTTCTTAAAATTTCTTTAATCTTTACTTCAAAAACTGAGTAAAAAATACTTATGAACCCCTTGGGAAAGAAACCATTAGCAAGTAATTACAGAAGGAGCTTCCGATTGTACACAGAAGGCCACAATAAGGTGATAACCAAGTCCTCTGTTTTTAAAAGTCTGCTTTTTTTCTTTAAAATTGGGAAATCGATCATGTTGATGTGGACATGCAGTATTTTATTAATTGCTAAATTAATTCTGAGATATACTGTACCTAAAGCCCAAAGTATACTTTGTGTTTTCAGTCATTTGCAAAAAAGTATAGATGAATGATACAATTGTCTTCGTACTCTTTTGAAACACAGAGCTGTGTGTATCTTATAATCCCCCACACATGCACTTGTCAGGCTATTGCTGTTTTTTTTTAGCAGTTTTATTTTGTTCTTCTCCCCAATTCAGCATTGATACCTTGTATGGTAATTTGCTTTAAGATTTTAATCTCGAAAATGTACAGATATCTATTTTCTCATTGTTATTATTATTTATTACTTTTGATATTAGCAATATGTCATATTCTATTATCTTCCATGTGACCATACATGTTTTAATTTCTTTTGTTTGTTTGTTAAATCAATAAAATGTTGGTGTCAGGAAAAACATTTACCAAAAAATTTGGCCTTTTTTATTTTCTTAGAGTGAGAATTAAAGAATTAAGGATTTATAAATAGTGCTTTTTTTAGGTAATATACATTTTTAAAAGATGATTTTTATTACATACTAGTTCTTATTTACAAACCATTGGTACGTATTCATTAGATATTAGAACATTTAGATTAAATCTTAGAATCCATTAGGTACTAGTACACTGTAAAAAAAAATCCTGGTTGTCTTAAATTTTTAAGCTGAATCAAATTAACCTTATGAGTCCGTTGAACTTATATTATGTTAAACTGACTTAAAACAGCTTGCATAACTTATAAAGTTAAGTTAGAACATGATTAACTTAGTTTAATGAGTCAATGACCTAAAAACATATGCTGTCAGGAGTAATTGATCATATAATATTTTACAGTGTACTTATAAGACACTAGTGCCATTTTTTTCATTTTTACTACTCACAGTCTTACTACATATCTTATCTTACTAATCAATGTGCTTTTAACTTATCTTATGTGCTTTGCTCATCTTTTCATTTCAATAAATGGTACAATCTAAAGAATGTGTACTAGTATTTACTGAAGAAGTAATAGTATATAATGAATTACTACTAGCATCTAATGATTAAGTACTAGTATCTAAAAAAAGTAGGAGCACCTAATAACTACTAAAACTGAAAAGTAGATATCCTAGATAAACAATGAGATAAACCCAATGACAAAATGTGACATTTGTTACAAGTTTTAATGGAATAGTCATTATTGAAATAAGTAGTACTTAATAAATAAGTGGGTACTAGTATTTAATAAATGAAAAATAATAGAATTAGCTAATAAGTTCTGAAATATTTAACAGAAATACACCTGTATCTTAAAAAAAAAAAAAGCATCCGTTGCATGAAATTTGGTATCATGGTCCTTTATGAACATTTTGTTGACTATAAGTTACACTGCAGGGTAACACCCTGGCTCAGTGGTTAGCACTGTCGCCTCACAAAAGAAGGTCGCTGGTTCGAGTCTCAGCTGGGTCAGTTGGCATTTCTGTGTGGAGTTTGCATGTTCTCCGCGTGTCCACGTGGGTTTACTCTGGGTGCTCCGGTTTCCCCCACAGTCCAAAGACATGCGCTATAGGTGAATTGAATTAACTAAATTGGCCGTAGTGTATGAGTGTATGTGAATGCGAGAGTGTTTCCCAGTACTGGGTTGCTGCTGGAAGGTAAAACATACGCTGGAATAGTTGGTGGTTCGTTCCGCTGTGGTGACCCTTGATATATAAGGGACTAAGCAGAAGGAAAATAAATAAAAATGAATTAAGTTACACTGCAACTACATGGCAACTAATTCTCATTAGAGTACTTAATATCTGCTGACACTGCTCTACCAACCGACATTCGACTAACAAAAAAAAAACACAGCTGAAATATAGTTGCAATGTAACTTATAATCAACAAAATGAGTTAAAGGGACCAACAAAATAAGGCGATACCAATGTTTATGCTGCATTTTACATTTTAAAACGGCAAAACAATTGCCTGCTGTGTATACATTGTATGTTCAATTACAAAAATTCAGGGGGAGTGTGGAACAATATGTGCAAATGCACACATGAAAACTAAAGTATACTTTGGGCTTTACAAGCAATTGGAGGTCGTTCCCACAAGAAATGCATTTCATTCATGGTGCTCAGCTTCTGTTTTGGAAACATTTTAAAAATGCAGTCATTAGTAAAAGAAAGAGTTCAAATGCAAAAGTGTCTTAGTGCCATCTGAATGTTTTTTCTAAAATGAGCAGTTTTCTCAGGCTCATGTGTTTACGTTCAGTTATTTTAGTTTAAAGGCTATGAAACAACCTATTCTTCACCATAAAAACTAAATAACTAAATATACACATAGAAGCATGAAAAAAAAAGATAATTTTAGAAGAAAATTTCAGACAACACTTATAGGCTTTTGCATTTGACCTGTTTAGAGTATAGAGAGCAAACTACTTTGTTTAAGGTAAATTTAATACCTGGTATTAATGTATTTTGCCACATTTATTTTTGTAAATGAGATTGAATGGGGGAAAAAATAAAGAAGTGAACCTCTATGCCAATGATCTAAAATCTCAATGTTTTATGATTTACTATAATCTAGGATTAAACTGTAATCATCAAAAGGTAACATGTACTGTAGGCGTGATAAATTGCTAATTAAATGAACCCCTTATAATTTGAGATGCTTTATGTAGATGCAATTAAAGTTGGGATATTTCCTTGCTAGCAAAATGAATTTATTTTTAATTACTCATAATCTTCTCAGAGAAAGTGGAGGATTTTCACAAAGGTGATCAACTTGTAGTCTTCCTAATCCTGATGGCACTGGAGGAAGGGGTTTGGGGGAGATCTGATGAGATTAAAAGTGCACCAGAGAGGCAAACGAGAGGAAAATGGGGGTGGGGATGGAAATAAGAAATTGAAATAAGAGGGGATGAGAAAAGAGAAAGGGCTTTTGAGTTTTGCTGGCGCAGCAGGTTTTGATCATGTCAATGAAAGGTTTGGTATGTTCACGACCTGATGAAGGACAAAAGGACTGTATGTGTGTGTGTCTGTGTGTGTGTGTGTGTTTCATATGTATTTCTGGCCACTGGGAATAAACAAAGCCTCTATTTAAACAAAAATGGTTAGATAAATGACTAGGCTGTTTTTTTTTTTCACAGTTAATTTAACTTTCATTCTCAGTGCTTAAAGGGATAATTCACCACAAATCACCCTCAGGTCCTCCCAAACCTGTGCATTTATTTCTTTTGTGAAACACAAAAAAGGCTGCCTATGTTTTTATTGTCTACACAGTAGCTGCATTTACATACAGCATTGTATTTTGATTACAGTCTGTTTAAAAGTCAATTCGAATGAAAATGATTCATTTTAACGCATCAGTTGGAATAAAAAAGAGATAAGATCAATCTTTTGTAATCTGTTCAAAAGTGGCCTATGATTAAATATATATATTTCTAAGGGTTAGTTGTTGTTTCAAACACCTGGGACCTATTTTCGGTGAAATCTGAGAGCTCCCTCATCCTCCATTGACAGCAAAGTTCATAACTTGTTCAAAGTCCCGAAAAATACCAAAAAATTATAGGATTATTATAATCAGGGTATACATCAATGCAGTGCTCATGAGTGCCTGCACTACAATAACACTGAGGAGAAAAAAAACTGTTGAATAGAGCTTTTCATTTAGTTTTATGTGTGCACAAAAGTCTTCTTATTGTTTGATTATTTTCAGATTAAACCACTGAACGTAGTCTTTTTTTGACAGTGTTTTTGTTTCTGGGCTCTAAGTCAAGAACCTTGGAGGATGAAGGAGCTCTCAGATTTCATCCAAAATATCGGGGAGAGGGGAGTTTGAGCTCGGGTAGGTCTCGAGAATTCCCCTGCTTGTTATGGCTAATGAGTTAGGAATTGCTATGATAGATAGCTAACTAAGACTTCATCTATGATGCCACTTTGGACTAGTCATTTTACTTATGTTGCATGTCTTTGGGAGGAAACTTGGGAACCCAGGGAAAACCCACACAGGCACGAGGAGAACATGTAGACTCTGCACATAAACGCCGATTGGCCCGGTAGGAACTCGAACCAGTGACATTTTTGCTGTGAGGCAACAGTGCTAACCACTGGGCCACCAGGCTGCCCTATCTGAAAAAGGGGAGAAGTAGGGGAGGAAGGAGGGATTCTTTAAGACGAAGATGACTGAGGTGAGAATCTCTGGTTATTTATAGTGACTTAGGAATTATCTGATAGGTGCATCGTGTATTAGCTATTGCGGGACCAGCCGTGATCAATCATAAGCATGTGATCCTCTCGAAATTAGATTATAAATAAACCGCACTTGTGTTCAGAATATGAATAAAGGTCTTGGGTATTTGGAGTGACAGGAAGGTGAGTACTTGTTGACAGAATTTAAAATTTTGGGTTGACTAAACTTCTATTTATTTTTCACGTTTTTTACATTTATTACCATTGGACAGTAGCTGGACAGGAAAGTCGGGAACTGAAGTGTTAACTACATGTAAATACTTGATTTGTTTGAAAATGGAAGCTGCTATTTTTTGTGACATATCAGACAGAAAGTTGAATGTAATAAACGACTGTAAATCTGCAGATCTCTTATAGCTCATTGTCTGGGTGGTACAGGACAATGCTGTCCCACAAGTGGTTGCTTCAGCTCTGTTTGGGCATGGAATTGGCCACAAGAAATGTCAGTGTAAATGTGGCTAATGAAATCATTGTGTTCCAGTGTTGTTTTAGATTCATTATATGGGTAAAACAGTTTGAAAAGAGAGGGTGAGCAAATGATGATGAACTGATGAACTCTCCTTTAAGAGAGGGAAATTAATGCACCCTATACTTTTAAAATGAAAGAAAACAAATATATATAAGAATGCTTTCTGGGTCTCAAGGTAAGTTTACACAACAATGATGTACTAATAATAGAAAAGGTTTTGCATACAGGTGTATTCGAAATGAGCCTCGTTTACATTGATCTAAAATAATGACTAAAATGCTTTATGAATTTTTCATCTTTTTTTTATAAGAGAAAGTCAAACAGATTTTTATTTTCAATAACAGCCTGGCAAATAACAGCCTGGCCAGTAGTTGGCGATGTCACTTCGTAAAGAAACACTATGGCTGCGTCCAAAATCGCAAACTTCCATACAATATAGTACAGTAAAAACAGTATGCGAGCCGAGTAGTATGTTTGAATTCATAGAATTCGAAAAACAATATGTGAGAAGTACCCGGATGACCTACTACTTCCGACAAGATTCTGAAGAGCGCATCTAATGGACAATACGCTATCCTATAATGCTTCGTGAGAGAATTCATAAATGGGACTGAATTGATAATTACGGTGGGTCACGTGATGATAACAAAATGGCAAATGTAGTACGTCCAAGTTCAACTCATACTGCTCACATTCATACTGTATAGAACTATATATACTTTTCTAACTGTCGAGTAGTACATTTAAATTCAAATGCCGTACCTACTGAGTAGTAGGTGATTTCGGACGCAGCCTATGTGTCTGAGCACATACTGTGCTGTTGTCCACCATTTTGTTTCGGTTATCAAGAACTTGCACATGATGTAACAAAATTCACAAATTTATCTTTTTGTAGTCTACGCAAAGATGATAAATGTATAATTTAAAAAAAAAAATGTGCTCTTTGAAACTTTTTGTCAGAAACGTAAATTTTCAGGCTCCCAAAACACTATTAAAAACACAAAACTTTTCATTTTTAATTTTAGTCGTGTAAACATCCCCTCATAATATGTCAAATTAACTCTGAATCTGTGTCTATGGTAAAGGTAAGGATTAATATGATAAAAAGATGCTTTATTTAATGAATAACTATGTATAACTGTTAAATTGTAAATTAAATAAGTATTTTTTGCCTCAAGTTTGTTTGCTGGGTCTTAATTAGTTTGTAAAAAAATATGTGGGCAGCGGCATTTGTTTGTTGATTGGTCGGTCAAGCTTTGATCTCATAACGTCATGCAGACAGTTTCTGAATTTAGTGACGCGTGGTCATTCTGGATGACTCGGTAGAAAAATAAAGGCACTGTCCTTGATTTCAGCTGGTGTACTTCAGGTTCATAATGCCTCTGACTAAAAGTTTAAAAGGTCAAAGTTCACCAGTAGTCCTTAGTGGTGAACGGCATCAAGGGTTTCTTTAGAGTTGCATAACGTGCAACTTATGGTCTACAAACAAACATAATCCTACAACTACTTTACAGTCCAGAGCAACAACATAAAAACTATCAACTTCTATATATATATAAATATGTGTGTGTGTATATATATTCATAGGTTTGTCATTTTTTTCTTATTTCACATCAAAGTTTTGGTGCTTGTGACTCACTACTAAATCTACAGTGTTCTCCTTTTTCAAAAGCTACTCAGCAATGCACAGTGTATTGAAAGGAAAGAAAAGAAAAAAACAAGGAAATCAAAAACTGGAAACACTCATCACAGACAATAGCTAAATAAAGCACACATTTGTCTTTTCTCGTCTACTAGAATCTAAAGTTAGATATCAATATATCAGTCAATAATGATATCAAAAGCTCTTGTCATTGTAAATGATAGATGTACAGGATATCTCAGACAGACGAACAGGAAGGATGTACAGCGTGATGTTGCTACATAGAGAGTTTGGTAAGGCCTCCACCTTGGTCTCATGCATTGTCTTGGCGCAGTATGAATGAATGGAATACTTAAAAAACAAAATAAAAACACTCGGAGAGAACAAAAATATCACTTCCGGATAACAGATTTATCACTTTGTGCTTTTAAGAGTGTCTATTTGAAGAGTATCTTTGGGGAGGCTAAAGAGATTATTTAAAAGGGACAAACAGTATGATGTTACTTCCTGTTGGGGAAGTTAGCATTGCTAACCGTTCTTCCCTTCTAAAACAGAAGATTGCCAGCCCTTCAATGCCAGCAAGCTCTTACAGTTGGAACTGATTTGCGTTTGGAATGAATCATTAGGGATTGAAAAGAGAACCGGCTATGAATTCCACAGCAACATCTTTAGCTAGCAGTAGCATTGTAGCATTAGTCTGCAGTAAACTTTGACACACAATTATATATATTACTCTCCATCATAAATAGCTATAAATCTTACTAATGTACAGCTGAATAAGAGTATTCTGTACATCCGTAAATTATATTTATCTACACAGAGGAAGGAGAGGAGTCTTTAAAATACAGATGCTCTCATTCATGACGACAACATGCTGCTAATGTCCAACATATTACACAAAACAGTCCCACTTTTAGCCGTAGCTAATGCTAAAATGCCCTTTTTTCAAGTCCATAAATGGTTTTAGATTAAAACTGAGGGCTGTGCTTACACATTTCAGCATCTTTCGGTTAATATCTCTCCTGACTCGACCATAATTACACTACAGTTTCAAATGGAAGCGTCCCATGATCAATAGTAAAATGGGTCTGTCCTTCACGCTGGCTAATTTTATGGTAAATAATGCCAATATTCCGACCTGAGTTATCTGTCTGACTCTTTTGAATCTCCCTTCACTTTAGGTTCTCTCAAAACAATTAATGATGCCACATTCAAACTGATGAAATGAACTCAAACTGTGTAAGTCATCTCAAGCTGCCACTAGTAGATTGTCTGGTACCAACTCCCAACACCTGATCATCTCTATTAGAACAGACTGCATAGAGATGCAAAGACGATAGGATAAGCAAGGCTTTAATGACAGAAGATAAATCAAAGCATTAACAGATTTAGTGTGAGCTGAGACCACAGGGATACAGGTGAATGGGGGTTTGCTTTCCACTAATGAACAGAAATTAGACACATCAGATGAAGCTACTGATTGGACCATTGATTGTAATTGGCAGGAAAACATTGTCACCTCTTCTTTCTTTCTGCTTTTTTCCCCTTCTTTTCTTCCATAAGCAGGCAGTCTTGTGTGGGTGCTATCAAACCCTTCTCTTTGTTTATTTCGTGTCTCCCACTCCTCAACGTCTCTGTCCGGTTGGTCAGTGACGGTCGTAAGCACTGGCAGTTGCGGTGGCAGCCGTTCCTGGTCCTCGTGTGGCTGCGCTATAGTAGTATGGAGATCCTAGTGTGAAATAATAATAAAAAAAAAACTGTCAGTCATCAGAATTATAAGCTAGTAGTAACAGGGTCATTCCTACTGTTCAGTGCCACTTGTGTCTTCAAGGCATTATATGGCACAGAATATTTAAAAATGCATTTTTAAAAATTCCTTAAAGCTTGTCTGATAGGATTATCCCATTTCCACACTAGTCCTAGTGATGGATACAATGATATTACAATGATATTGCACTTACAATGATAAGTGCTCAAAATTAAATAAAATTTTAAATATTTACTCTAATTTCAGTGCAAGTAGCTGAATTGCCATGTCCCAGGTCATGTACGCTCATGTTCAGTTACAAATATAACTTATATAACTTATAATATAACTAATAAATACTCATAGATTGTGTATTGTCATATATATAATACATGTCACCAAATAATTTTTTTTAAATAGTTAAAATATATTAATAAAATCCTTAAATAAATGTGTGTCCCTGAAATGAATGTCCCCCTTTTACTTTAATTGTAATCCCAATAAAAACGCCTTCTTATTGCTCCTCTAGTCACATCATTCTCAGGAATTCTCACAATTATGGAAGAAATTGTCTACAAGCATAGTTAGTCTCACTCATTTATCTTCAACATTTCAGAGTAGTTTTCTGTTGTGGTAAAGCATAGCATGTCCACCCTGTTACCCGTTTTTATAGGGGAAATATTTTTTTTTTTTTGTAATTTTGAGAAATACAGTTAATAAACATGTTTCAAATCTTCCCCAGGTCATATACAGTTAGGTCTATAAATATTTGGACATTTACACAATTCTAACATTTTTGGCTCTATAAACCAACACAATGGATTTGAAATTAAATTCCATTAAAAGGTGTGCTTTAACTACAGACTGTCAGCTTTAATTTGAGAGTATTTACATCCAAATCAGATGAACGGGGTAAGAATTAAAACAGTTTGCATATGTGCCTCCCACTTGTTAAGGGACCAAAAGTAAATGGACAATTGGCTTTTAAGCTGTTCCATGGCAAGGTGTGTGTTATTCCCTCATTATCACGATTACAATCAGCAGATAAAAGGTCCAGAGTTCATTTCAAGTGTGCTATTTCAGCCTGCAGTTGTACGAAAATGTACGATTTTAAAAAGAAGGTGTGGCACCTAACCCCACCTCTAACCCCAACCATCATTGGGTGATGAGGAAATCATACTAATTTGTATGAATTAGATTGTACAAATTCCTACGAATTAGCCACTAAATCAAAAAGTTACGAATTGCCCTGAGATTGCGTTGGCTATTTGCATTTGCAATCTGTTACTATCAACTCTCAAGATGAGATCCAAAGAGCTGTCACTATCAGTCAAGCAAGCCATCATTAGGCTGAAAAAACAAAACAAACCCATCCGAGAGATAGCAAAAACATTAGGCGTATAAATAAAACTAGAATTCCAGAACTACTAAAATGGCCATAGCCGTCATTCTGACTGTTCATTTAAGACTGTACAGAATTAATATTTTTTTGTTTTGTCATATTTATATTTTAGAATTAGATTCGTTTAGATTTCATAATTAAGCTTTGAATGTCTGTTGTCATATTTAATGATGTCATTACCCTAGAAATGCTATTTTTTTTTTTTTTTTTGCAATAAAGTCTATAATTGTGCACTAGTCAGCCTGCGAAGGTATGTTCCTTGCTTTTTCCGGCAAGCAAGAAAGCAAAGTTTTTTCACCGCAATGAAAATGTTGTTTTGAAAGACATGTCTGAAGAAAAGTCATGTTTATTTGATCAGAAATGCTTAGGTTTTTTTGCTAGGCAATGAAATAAATGCAGTCATTTAGACCATTATGAGCCTTCAATGTTAATAAAATAACAATGAAATATACACACACTAAGGAAAAGCCAGAGTACTTCAATTATATGAGTTTTTCTTTATTGCCAATTTTAAAAACAGTAGAAATGACTGTGGTTAGTTTAGTATCACTGAGATACTATTATAGTTTTAGTTACAGATTTTGAATTTGTTTTTAAGCAAGCACTGATACCCTACTGGATTATTAGGATTTTGCTTGTCTACAACAGGTCTTGCCCTGATTGACCTGACGGTGGCACTACAGTCAAAAAACTAATAATTGCCCATAACTACAAAACTACATGCCACAGAATCAAGTTTTACATTTCTAAAACTGTTCAAATGTTTTTTTTTTAATTTAAAAAGGTAAACATCCAAGTTTACAGCAGGAACCTGAAATGTTTAATAGTTGTCTGGGCCACATAACAGATATCGTCACCAAACTTGGAACGCAAACAGTCCAAACCCAATCTCAGGTCACATTAATAAGCAAGGTTTGGCCATGTGATGGTGCAGTAACATAAAAAAACATGGCTGTGACTATGCAACCATTAGCCCATCTACTCGTAATTTCAAACTTTGTCCAAAGTGCACCAATAACAATAAATGCCCTGTTGTATCTAGATTCTAGAAAAAAACATGGCAGCTATCGGCCAATGAATTTTGAGAACCAGAAATTAAAAAGACATTGCCCATGGGAGGTGCAATCACACTATAGTGCATAATAGATCTTCATATAGGAGATTAAACTTATAAACTTAAAACTTATACTTTTGCGAACTAGTCATTAACTAAACCTATATAAAACAGCTGCAGTGCAATAGTCTAGACTCCCTAGGTCAATAACTGTCAATTTAAAAAATGTTGAACCTAAGAATTTGGTAAAACTATAACAGGGTAAATTACAAAAATCAACACAAACATAGATCAGCACATGCATTGTGATACATAAAAAGTATGCATGTTTTAATGAAAAGGGCTCATAATTGAAGATATAAGACTTTACTGTCATTTTCAAACAATTTAATGTGGTCCATACTGAATATCTTTTGAACCAAACTATTATTTATACACATAATTGCCTCAATTGTAACTACATTTTGTGGTACTGAATTTATTTTAGATTTATCCCCTCCATTTATTCATTAATTTTCTTTTCGGCTTAGTCCCTTTATTAATCAGGGGTCGCCACAGCGGAATGGACCGCCAACTTATGCAGCATATGTTTTACACAGCGGATGCCCTTACAGCCGCAACCCAACACTGGGAAACACTTATACACTCTTGCATTCACACACATACAGTACACTACAGTCAATTTAGCTTATTCAATTCACCTATACCGGGGCAACCCAGTGGCGCAGTGGGTAGTGCTGTTGCCTCACAGCAAGAACGTCGCTGGGTCGTAGGTTCGAACCTCGGCTGGGCTGGGTCAGTTGGCGTTTCTGTGTGGAGTTTGCATGTTCTCCCTGGGTTCGCGTGGGTTTCCTCCGGGTGCTCCGGTTTCCCCCACAGTCCAAAGACATGCTGTACAGGTGAATTGGGTAAGCTAAATTGTCCATAGTGTATGAGTGTGAATGTGTGTGTGTGGAAGTTCCCAGAGATGGGTTGCGGCTGGAAGGGCATCCGCTGCGTAAAATCGTGCTGGATAAGTTGGTGGTTCATTCCGCTGTGGCGACCCCGCAAGGGACAAAGCCGACAAGAAAATGAATGAATGAATGAATTCACCTATACCGGTCTGTGGGGTAAACCGGAGCACCCAGAGGAAACCCACGCAAACACGGGGAGAACATGCAAACTCCGCAACTGACCCAGCCAGGGCTCGAACCAGTGACTTTCTTGCTGTGAGGCGATCGTGTTACCCACTGCGCCACCGTAACACCTTACTCCCTCCAGTTAAACAAAAATCATGAATGATTTTCTGATCAGAATAAAATGAAAACTAAAAAAGCAATGCATCTAATCTAAACAGATTCATATGATTACAGGATCCTGGATATATGTACAGGCTAGGGTACTTTGATTTATCAGTCCACCACAATCATGTCACCCTTCCTCTTATATGAAATGACACCATCATCATCAGCTCAGTTTCCACCTGGAAAAGACCATTTCTGCTCTATAAGGCACACAATCCATCCTGATCAGTCTGTTTTGGCATTAAGTGCTGATGGCCCCTCAATGATGAAATGTCTTCAGTATCATAGTTAGTTTTAGCAGGGATTATTTTTCTTCATTACCTTTAGACAGCAGGCATGAGTGTGGGGTATAACATAGTGGAAGGACAGATGCGCTACTTAGTCTTTGTTGCTGGAGTAAAAAGAGGAATATTGTGAGAAATATGGTGGATGTGTGCATTTGTCTTACTGGACGAGGACTGGGAAGTGTGATTAAGTAGCTTTTATGTTCCTGTAAAAACATTTGAAAGTGTGAAGTATATCAAAATGTCATGCACTCTTCAAAATTGGCATTGATGGCTCCATAAAGAGGTTATAACATCACTGGAAGCAGCCTATGCATTTCTGTTTTTTTTTCTCTGGAAGATGTGTTTGCCTAGTAAAATGAAAGTGAAATACAGAAATAACATTGTCACAAAATGTAAATTTATTTAATGGTCAGAATTCATTACTAATAGGGAACTCGTGGATACTGCAGAAACTACTAATAATGGTCATGTATAAAAAGAAAGAAAGGACATTCAGTAAATTGAGAAAGATTCAGAAAACCTGCTCGGGCCAGGTTAATTATATTTTCTGTCAGAGAGAGTCTGTTTAACATTGACTAAACTGACGTTAACATTCACTGTTGTTATGTACATAACTTCAGACTGATCAACATTTTTATATAATAACATTTAAATTATATTTATATGTTTAAATATATATGTTAAAATTCACTGTAATTGATGTTACAAAATACTGATTCAACACACATCGGTTTGGTGAGCCGATTCGAATGTTATCACTCGATTGAATGGGCGTTATCTGTGGTAATCAGCTGATAGATATAGGCCAGTAGGGGCCTTCTTCTATTCTGTTATCATCCATCCACAAGGTTAATCAGCTATAGATCAAATACGGCTGCGGACAGACGTTAACGAGAATTATTTATATTATTATTAAATTTCTCATTAATTGTATTTTATTAACATCTACCAATATACTGTAAAAACAGATCTGGATCTGGAGTCTTCTCTATTAGTATAGTTGATTAACCATGTGAATGGATGATAACAGCCTTCTGAGCCTACTAACAGGCACAGAAGGCCCCTACTGGCCCATATCTATCAGCTGATAACCACTGATAATGCCCATTCAATCGAGTGATAACATCCGAAGCGGGTGGTTTGGTTGATGTGTCTCATAATATCTCACAATGATTTATGTTACATTTTTTTAGGTAGAGCAGTTAGTTTAAAAAAAGTTTGTTTAAAATTATTTAAGAATAAAATTTGATTCACACATAAAACATTAATAGTGAACAGTTTTTAAAACTATTATTTTAAGTATTGACAATTGACCCCTATTAAACAATAAAAAATAAATGAATAAATACACACACACACACACACACACACACACATATATATATATATATATATATATATATATATATATATATATATAATTTTTATTATCATTTTTTTTTTCTTATGCATAGATTAGTACACTAAAAATGCAAGGTTTCACCAGCCTGATTTAACTATTTTATGTTTTTTATGTATGAATTCATATGTTCAGCTGTAAAAACATGTATGATTTTAAAAAGGAGGCATTGCACGCAAACCCACCCCAAGAGTCATTGGGGGATAAGCAAATTAATAAGCAAATTATACTAAATTGTATGAATAAGATCATGCGAATACGATTTAGCCACTAGATCAAAAAGTTACGAATTGCTGTAAGATAGCATTGGTTTCACACAATTCCTTCATGTATTCCAAAGACAAATAGTATAAATTAACTTAATCCTTTTTACAATATTTTGTAAATAGAACATAAAACAATTAAGTTGTGCCAAAAAACCCTTCAGAATTTTGTTAATTCAATTCATTTTAAACAAGCACTTTGAACTAGCAGCAAAAGTCATTTATTGAGTGTAGCCTGGAATCATTTTTGGCAGTATTTATCATTATTCATTCATTTTCTTTTGGGCTTAGTCCCTTTATTAATCTGGGGTCGCCACAGCGGAATGAACCACCAACTTATCCAACACATGTTTTACGCAATGGATGCCCTTCCAGCTGCAACCCATCTCTGGGAAACATCCATACACACTCATTCACACTCATACACTACGGACAATTTAGCCTACCCAATTCACCTGTACCGCATGTCTTTGGACTGTGGGGGAAACCGGAGCACCCGGAGGAAACCCACGCGAAAGCAGGGAGAACATGCAAACTCCACACAGAAATCCCAACTGACCCAGCCGAGACTTGAACCAGTGACCTTCTTGCTGTGAGGCGACAGTGCTACCTACTTCAGCACCGCGTTGCCTATTTATCATTATAATCAACTTAATGATTTTCAGGATTTTGTATAATGCTAAATGCTAAATGGTTTTGCTAAATGCAGCAAATGGATTTCAAACCTAAAACATTTTCCGCCATTTACTTTATTTTACATCCTAGAAGGATTAAAAGAATCTTCTTAAGCTATATAGTGGAAACTGCATTTGGTTGAAAATCTCCTCTAATTAAAGAGTAAAAGCAAATACATATATTTTATCTATTTGATTTTTATATTCTGTCTATATAGCCTAACCCTATTAGACACTCTACTTTGTCATATATCACTTCACACAAACACTGTCAAACTTCTGTCAGATCAGGGTCTCTGTCTTGACACCACAGAACCATAAAATCCCCACGGTATCCCTTCCCCGTTGGGAACCCTAAGGTCAGTGCCGTAGCTCTTTCTTACACACATATAACAGTTTTTAAGTCAGTGGCCCTTCACCTTGCTTTTGAGTGATGTGTCAGAATGAGGTTTCGCTGATCGGTGAGGTTCTTCTAAACCACTCATTCTGGGCACCACATTCACATACAAACAAATTCAACACGCAAAACAAACAGTGTTTCTTCCAACCACCCAAATATGAAAAATGTGTTTCAGCCTACATTTTTGTAAAACCGCAAATGTACAGTACTTGGGTTTGAGTCTGGTGAAGCACAGTTTCACAAAAGGGATAAATGGCATGTAAAATTAAAGTAAAACTACGTGATCGCAGTGCCCTTTTCTCTTATGTTTGCTTTTAAAAACAGTATTGAGGGTTTAGGGATGGGTTTAGGTCAGTAGTTCGCTAGGTGATCTGTACAAGTGCCACCTTCTCATAGATGTGTACAAGAAGAATGTTTATCTGAAACGTACAACAAAATGTAAAGTTTTTTACATTTTTGCAAAAATGTAGGCTGAGGCACATATTTCACTCTTACATCTAATTGCTGTTTTAATACCTGTGGGTTGTGGGGTTTGACCAGGGAATAGTCCTGATGACGCTGCTCTCTCTGAGCCTAGTAAAGAACCGTACTCTTGCTGGAACACTGGCAAAACAAAACACAAACACACAGAACAATATAAATCAGGTAATGTATAATTCACAGCAGATACCAATAATATTTTCAGTACCAAGTTAGTTTAGGGGGCGACGCGGTGGCGCAGTGGGTAGCATGTTCGCCTGACAGCAAGAAGGTCGCTGGTTCGAGCCTCGGCTGGGTTAGCTGCCGTTTCTGTGTGGAGTTTGCATGTTCTCCCCGTTTTATCCGGGTACTCCGGTTTCCCCCACAGTCCAAAGACATGTGGTACAGGTGAATGGGGTATGCTAAAATTGACCGTAGTGTATGTGTGTGTGTGTGTGTGTGTGTGAATGAGTGTGGATGTTTCCCAGTGATGGGTTGCGGCTGGAAGGGCATCCGCTGCGTAATGCATATGCTGGATAAGTTGGCGGTTCATTCCGCTGTGGCGACCCCAGATTAATAAAGGGACTAAGCCCAAAAGAAAATGAATGAAAGAAAATGAAAGTTAGTTTAGGTCACAATTCACGGTATTAACAGACTGTGGGAAAAACCGGAGCACCCGGAGGAAACCTATGCAAACATAGGGAGAACATGCAAACTCCACACAGAAATGCCAACTGACCCAGCCAGCAACTGTCTTGTTGTGAGATCACAGTGCTAACCACTGAGCCACCGTGCCGCCCCAACTAAAAAAGTAAAGTGAAAGGTACATTTTTAGTCTGGGTTAGAAGCAAAGGATGAATTTTCATTTCGGCTGAATTATACTTTTAAATCCATCACTATAAAAGCATCAACAGAGCAAGTTTATCATCTTTTCATTCATTTTGTTTCTCTTTACCTAATAGACTTGGGTTTGCAAATCTCCAAGACTCGTTGTATGTTGAATACTGCGGATGGGAATAAGGACTGCCAGAGAAATCTCCTCCTGAAATTCAAGAAAACACAACAGAAATGTTAGATGTGTACATGAGCCAGTGGATTTTACATCCTATACCGCACGTGCAGTTTGTAGGAGTCTAACAGATTCAATTGGCTAGGTGGACGTGTCGATTTGTGACAGTTTTTCTCCTCCATTGCTTCAGTGTAGTTTTCCTCTTATCTCCCTCTCTCTTTCTCTCCCTCTTTTCCAGTCTTCTTCGTTCTCCCTTTCCCAGGGGAACACTTTCCCTTTGCTGGCTGTCACAAAATCAGAGGCCCGGCTCTCTCTTTCTCTCCCTTTCTCCCTCTCTCTCTCCATCTTTAGCTCTGTCGGTTCTGCCTGGCTGGTTTTGTGCCCCCTCCCCTGTGTGTGTGTGTGTGTGTGTGTGTGTGTGTGTGTGTGTGTGTGTGTGTGTGTGTGTGTGTGTGTGTGTGTGTGTGTGTGTGTGTGTGTGTGTGTGTGTGTGTCAGACCCCCTGCTGAAAGAAAGAAAGCAACACAACCAAAGAGGAGAGAAAAAAGCAGCGATAAAGTGGAGGTGGATATAGCGAGAGAACAAAAAGCACTGCTAATCAATTTTTTTGTCATTCAGATATTTTTCTATTATACTGAGAGCATGAATAAGTGTTTGAAGCACGCAAGCTTTATTTTAGTTAGGTGGTAGATTTATTTGTACTTTAAAAAAGTTTTATTTGATTTACTTAAAGGAAATTGATCAATACAAGGTGTGCAAAATGGCAAATTGAAAGTAAATTGGCATGGCGGGATCAGCTTTCACTGCTATGCAGATGATACTCAATTATACATTTCAACTAAACCTGATGAGATGTCTGAACTGTCTAAGCTAACCGAGAGTATCAAAGATGTTAAAGACTGGATGACCAACAATTTTCTTCTCTTAAACTCAGACAAAACAGAATTATTACTTATCGGGCCTAAATCCTGTACACAGCAGTTCTCACAACTCGACCTGCAATTAGAGAGATACAAAGTTAGCGTTAGCTCTACTATAAGACCTGGGTGTCTTATTAGACAGCAATTTAACTTTTGAAAATCATATATCCCATGTCACAAAAACTGCCTTCTTCCATCTGAGAAATATAGCTAAATTGCGAAGTATGCTATCTATCTCAGATGCAGAAAAACTAGTTCATGCTTTCATGACTTCTAGGCTGGACTACTGTAATGCTCTGTTTGCTGGTTGCCCAGCATCCTCTATTAACAAACTTCAGCTAGTACAAAATGCAGCTGGCAGAGTTCTTACCAGGTCTAGAAAATATGATCATATCACTCCAATTTTATCCTCCTTACACTGGCTGCCTGTTAAGTTTCATATTGAATATAAAATATTGCTTCTTACCTATAAAGCCTTAAATAATCTAGCTCCTGTTTATCTAACCAATCTCCTGTCTCGCTACAACCCAAACCACTCTTTACGATCTCAAAACTCAGGGCTTCTAGTAGTACCTAGAATAGCAAAATCGAGTAAAGGAGGCCGAGCCTTCTCATTTATGGCCCCTAAACTCTGGAATAGCCTCCCTGATAATGTCCGAGGCTCAGACACACTCTCGCAGTTCAAAACTAAATTAAAGACCTATCTTTTTAGCAAAGCATACACTCAGTGCATTACATAGCGGTATGACGCATGAGTGTGCCCCACGCAGGATTTTGCTTCTTGTTTTTATACACTATGAACAGCAGCTACGCTAATTATTCTCCTTATTCTGTATTTCCACCTGGGGGTACTCATCCCAAGGCCCTCAGACTATGCAGTGCCACTGATGTGATCCAAGACCAATGACGAGATGATCGCAAGGTTTTCATTATCCTGGACCAGGCCGTATCCTGAGCAGCTGCTGTGGTGGTCATGGAAGAGTGGAGAGCATGAGACTGATTGCTGTGATGCTCCAAGGACAGACGAGTCTTCGCTGACAAGTCCAGCTTCCTGCACCTAAACTGCAGCTCTGCACAAGACGTTTGGCCATAGGAGAAATGGTCGTGCCCAACTGAGCCAGGTTTCTCTCGAGGTTTTTTAAATTCTTCACTTTCGCCAATTGGTGAAGTTTTTTCCTCGCCGCTATCGCCTCTGGCTTGCATGGTTCGGGATCTGTAGAGCTGCGCATCGATGGAATTGCTCTGCAGTGTTTGGACTCAGTGGTGAATTTTACCCCACACTGAACTGAGCTAAACTGAACTGAACTTAATCTCTGAAAACTGAACTGACACTGTTTCAATTCAGTATAATCTTCCATGTGAAGCTGCTTTGACACAATCTACATTGTATAAGCGCTATACAAATAAAGATGAATTGAATTAAATGTTAGTAGGATAGAAATGTCACATTGCGAGATATGGGGCTCCATATACACCCGGCGCAATAAGGTGCAAGATCAGTATGGAGTGATTTGTTGCCATTTTTAGACCAGGCCAACTGTAAATTTCAGTCATTTTTGAGCCACGTTGTTTAAATAACAAATCCATTTGCACCACTTTGTGGACTCATGGGTGTGCCAGTCTAAAAAGGAGGTGTTTTAAGGTCCGTTGTTTGTGCGTTGCTATTTTGAGGAACTGAAATAGACTGCGTCATTGACCAACTAAAAGCTGGTCTAAAGTCCAGCGCAGAGCGCATTAGTTATGTGCCTATGCAGGTTCAAACGCTTTATACACACAGGATGTACATCAATACACAAATATCTGTACATATGAAAAAAACAAAGAATTAAAATGTTTTTAAAACATTATTTAAATGATTAAAAACATTATTATTTACTACAAAACCACTACTTTTATGTTTATTCATGACAATCAGAATTTTATTATAGTGTTATTATTATTATTGGCAGTATTATTTATTATATGCATATTTATATTTGTTTTAGTAAAAACAAGGTTAGATTTCTCCACCTGTTGGGTTTTAGAGACATCTGCATCACCATATGGGGCATTAGAACAGGACGCGTGTTTGAATATAACTTATATGAATAAAAATATAATTTTTTGAGCACACTTCGTTATTATTGTTCATTTATTAATTTGCTGGAAATTAGAACTGAATTTAGAAATAGTTTTGAAACAAATCTGTGCACTTAACAAACCAAATTAATATGTAGGCTAATGCAGTGTTTCTCAACCTCGTTCCTGGAGGCCCACCAACACTACATGTTTTGGATGTCTCCCTTGTCTGTCACACCCATTACAGCTCTTTCAGTCTCTGCTAATAAGCTGATGATCTGAATCAGGTGTGTTTGGTTAAGGAGACATGGAAAATGTGCAAAGCTGGTGGTCCTCCAGGAACATGGTTCAGAAACACTGGGCTAATAGATGTCTTCAGCGGAGTGGGTTTCCATCATTTCCTCATTCCACGAAAGTAACGGAGGAAAATAAAGAGTAAAAGGAAAGTAAAGAGGCCAAATGGAGGAGGCTCATTCTTTATCCTCACGCTGCAGATGGTTTGTTGAACTGTTTTCTGGCTAGTGAAGCATTCTGTTTTTCTACTTACAAAGTCTGCCATGTAAATAGCAAATGCACCATGGTGTGATGCAACTGACTCTTAAAGGGAATGTGAGATGAGACTCTGATTGGTTTAATGCACGTTATGCTCAAAACACACCCATAACTCATTAAGAGAATAAGCACAACCCTGTTAGACCAAGCACCTTTTTGCTTTATTCTGTTGTGTTTGCATTAGAATTTATTTATTCTTTGCAATTTTTGTATTATATCATATACAATAATTAATTCTACAGACAAAAATATATTCCATAAAATATAACATAATAGAAGTTGGAAAGTATTTATTTATTTATTATTTCTTTGAGGTTTTTTGGTTTACTTATTTATTTATGCACAAGTTTGCATTTCCAAGGTGCAAAAGAAAAACCACTCAAACATGCAAAATGCTCAAATCACTTCATTAAACTAGGATAAAACCTGTAAAGTCATGTGGATTACTTTTAAGTTGTTTTTCTTTTATAATTATTTTTTTTAGGGGTTTTCACCTATTTTTCACCTTATTTGATAGGACAGTAGAGAGTATTGACAGGAAAGAATAGGGAGCAGAGAGAGGGGAAGGATCGGCATAGGACCGTGAGGCGGAATCAAACTCGGGTCACTGTGAACACCGGAGTGCATGTGTCGACGTACTAACCACTACACCACTGGCGCCGACAAGTTGTTTTTCTTTTAAATCAAAGTTTAATCATTTTAAAGTTATGCTCCCTTTGGTGAACAAAGTTTCAATGAAGAGGCAAAAGTCCTTCAGATCTCTTTTTGTGATCTGGTGTCAAACAAAGGTTTTGTGGGTTTGGAACTGGAAGGGTGAGTTACTGATGACACAGGTTACTAACACTTAAGCACAATTTATAAAGGTATTTTTCAAATTAACAATACAGGATAATCTTCCTAGTTGTTAACAGCAAGCTGTCTAAGCTGTTTAAACGGCAAGCTGTTTAAGCAATAAATGTAATCACATATACTATGCAGAATGAGACTAGCAATATCCTAATCAGACAAAACAAAAAAGTTTGCCTGATATTTTGATATCAATATCTATAAGTGGTCCAATAATAGAATACTTTCTAAATGATCACGTGACTTTATGTGACATTGTAAAATAAAACAGAAAATATATATTAAACTAAAAATAAGATTGTGGATCAGATTAATTTTTTGAAGGCTTAAAGAACTGAAGACAAAAAAATGCAAAGACTCCAATTTAATATTGTGGTCTTTGTAATTTTGTGTTATTTACATTACAACTTTTTAAATACTTGCATTTCTCAGAATTTTTGTATTATTTTGCATTAATTCTACGGAAAATGACTTTGTGCTTCATACTACAATACAAAAAATAATAGGGATAAACAAACACACACACACACACACACACACACACACACACACACACACACACACACACACATATATATATATATATATATATATATATATACATAAAGTTTTAAGTATTTTTCTTATTAAATCTGTGTGATCATGGACAAGAGGTGTACTTTATTATTATTATTTTCTTTTTTAAGATTTATTTTTGGCATTTTTGCCTTTATTTAACAGGACAGTAGGTTGACAGGAATTGAAGAGGGAGAGAGAGGGGGGTAGGATCAAGAAACGTCCCGGTGCTCCCTATGGCCAGTCCGCCCCTGCGAACATGGGTAGAACATGCAAACTCCACACAGAAATTCAAACTGACCCAGCCGAGGCTCAAACCAACGACCTTCTTGCTGTGAGGCGATCGTGCTACCCACTGCACCACCGTGACGCCACTACTTTTTTTTTATTGAAATGTATAGATCACATGATGAATATATAAGCTTTCCATTGATATATGGTTTGTTAGGAGATGACAATCTGTGGCTGAGATACAACTACTTGAATATCTGGAATCTGAGGCTTAAAAAAGTCAAAATATAGGAAAAATCGCCTTTAAAGTTGTCCAAATTAAGTTTTTTGCAATGCAAACTACTAATCAAAAAGGAGATTTGATATCAATACAATAGGAAATTTACAAAATATCTATTAACATGATCTTTTCTTAATATTCTAATGATTTTGGCATTAAAAAAAGCAATCATTTTCACTTGTATTTTCACCAGGGTCACATAAAGTGAATGATCAAGCAGGGACAAGATGAACACACAACGAGGTAAATGAAACGAGATCATCTAAAGTCCACATCTGTTCATACCCTTAACCTTCAGCAAGCTCTTAGATGGGATAGTTGGTGTGATTACTTCTCTCCTCCTACAGCGCGAGTGTCAGGTTGTTTAGGGAAGAGGCTGGAGAAAACGAGGGGAATGACTTATGGACAGGGAAGAAAAGAGGGTCTCCCCAGCGAGGGAGATGGGTTGCAAGGTCATAAATGCTTGTCAGAAGTGGGGGAAACATGGGGGATTCAGTCGCAGGGAAATACGAGACAAGGTTACGGATCTTGCTCTGAAGAGAAGGGACCCGACAAGACCCTCCGAGTCACTGAGACACCCGACAGAGACGCCCGCGTGACAGACTCGAGACACGACAAGAGACATGTTGTTGTTGTTGTTGTTGTTGTTTGGGCTTGGGTTTGTTTGCTGCGTTCAGGGAGTTGAAACAAGGGTTGGTAAACAGTCCTTCATCCCTGAGCTCTTGTTTTTTTTATACAACTTTATTTGCCTTGTTGCCCTAGCAGAGATTCCATATACATCTGTTTGTTTGTGTTCTCTTGGACTTGATATTGTAACAAGCACACATTTGTTCCCAACGCAATCTTGCAGCAATTTGTAACTTTATGATTTGGTGGCTAATTTGTATGAATCTTTGCAATCCAATTTTGGACCTTGTAGTTTAATCTGCTCATCCCCCAGTTACAGTTGAGTTTAGAGGTGGGGTATGGGGGCACTCATACTTTTTAAACATGTTTAGTTTTCATACAAACTAAATTGTATGAATTTGCATGAATTAGCCACTTTTCTGACATTATGTAAAATTGTTGCACCTCAGATAACTTTAAAAGTGGTTTTCTCAGTATTTAGATTTTCAAACTGTTGTATCTCAGCTAAATATTGTTAATAGAAAACTTATTAATCAGCTCTATTTGACATTTGACAAAAATTACACTTATGACTGGTTTTGTGGTCCAGGCCACAATGTTTTCTTTTTATTTCTGTGTTTTAAAATTTAATAATCACATTAACTAATTTGTAAATCTGTATATCATTTTGTACTTGTTTTGTGTATTGTGAAATCATGTTATGATAACATGGTAAGAAACTGATAAAACAAAAACAGATGACGCCATCTTGTGCCTGTTACAGTTATTGATTATATTATAAAGCAAATCATAAAATTTCAGTATTAACAGTAATGTGTATTATTTTGTAATAATTGTTTTGTTCAATGTAAAAGATTTACAGGCTTTATGTTTATATTTATGTTTAGTTTTTTCAGTTTAAAGCAAATGAAAATAACCTATTTATTGCCTAAAAGTGAAATTGCTGAACTTACACATAAGAGTCTTAGAAAAATGCTCATTTTCGAAGAAAATTGCAGATGGTACTTTTGCATCGTTTGCATCGGAACTCTTCGGGCTCTATTTTAACAAACTAGGCGCAAAGTCTAAAGCACATGGTGCAAACGCATTAAGGGCAAGTCCAAATCCACTTTTGCTATTTTAAGGATAGAAAAATATGATTTGCGCCCTGTTGCACGGTCTAACAAGGTTGTGCTTATTCTCCTAATGAGTTATTGTGTGTTTTTTTTACATAACATGCATTAAATCAATCAGAGTCTCATTTCCCATTTCCTTTAGGAGTCAGTTGTGTCACACCATGGCTCATTTGCTTTTTACATGTTGGACTTTTTAAGTTGAAAAGTGAACACTTCACTAGCCAGAAAACAGTTAAACTGACTATCTGCAGCACGAGGGTAAAGAATGAGCCTCCTCCGTTCATCCTCTTTACTTTCTCTTTACTTACTTTTACTCTTTACTTTATTCCTTTACTTTACTCCTTTACTTACTGGAACTCACTCCACTGAAGTCATCCATTAGCCTACATAATTAATTTAGGTTGTTAAGTGCAAAGATTTGCTTCAAAACTATTTCTAAATTCAATTCTAATTTCGAGCAAACAGTAAATGAACAATAATAACTAAGTGTGGTCAAAAAACTTTATATCCAAAAAAAGTTATATTCAAACACACGTCCTATTTTTATGCCCCATATGGTGATGCATACGTCTCAAAAACCCAACAGGTGGACAAATCTAACCTTGTTTTTATTAAAAAAAATATAAATATGGATATAATAAATAATACTGCTAATAATAATAACATTATACAAATGCAAATTGTCATGCATAATGCCACAACCTGGAGCTTTTCTAACAAAATAACTTACAATAACGGTCCAAAGACCAGTACACCCAAATTTATATGTTATAGAAAAACAGTAAATACAAATTTAAAAAAGAGAAAAAAATCAAGAGAAGCAAAAAATGTGAAAAATTTTGTTAAACTTTTGTAGGTTGCAATATTTTGCTTGAATTTAATTGCATTATCTTTCAATTTCTAAATATATTTGGTGACTAAAATATTATTTTAATAAATATATCTGTTTTATTTAAATGCACCAAAATACATTGCCTATATTCACTGAGAAATGGATACAAATATTCATTTTCAAAATGGGGTGAACTCAATTATGCTGAGTACTGTATGTGTTTTTCTGGTATTCTTCATGCTATGGGGACTAAATGTTTCCATGTGGAATGTGGCTCCTAAATCATACAGAATCAAGTATTTAAAAAAAGTTAAACTGCAAAATGTTTTTTTTTTCTGAGGGTTGGGTTTTGGCACAGGGTTTGGGCAAGGGAACAGAAAATACAGTCTGTACAGTGAAAGTATATATTATATAAGAAGTCCCCATAAACACATGAAAACCCATTGTGTTTGTGTGTGCATTGTGGGGACCAAATGTCCAAACAAGGTTAATAAAACATGCAATTTTTGACAATCCAGTCCCTATGATCAAAAAAACTAAATACTAAAGGATGTTACTAAAGCACTAAAAGTGCAAACAGGTTTTCTGTAAGCAGCAGCTTTACCAATATTCATTTAAAATTGTTGAAACTGATTTTAAAAAGTTCATTCATTCATTCATTTTCTTGTCGGCTTAGTCCCTTTATTATTCCGGGGTCGCCACAGCGGAATGAACCGCCAACTTATCCAGCACGATTTTTACGCAGCGGATGCCCTTCGAGCCGCAACCCATCTCCGGAAAAGATTTTAAAAAGTTTTAGAAAAGAATTTGGTAACACTTTATTTTGATGGTCCATTTGAGTATTAGTAGACTGTCTACTTAATATCTGTTGACAAAGACATTTAACAGTCCTTCAACAGACATTTAACTGACTATAAGAAACTTTGCAATTACATGTCAACTTACACTAACCCTAACCCCAACCCCAACCCCAACCTAACAGTCTACTTATAATCTAATTATAATTAGTTGCAATGTAACTTAAATTCAACAAACGGACCGTCAAAATAAAGTGTAAACAAGAATTTTTCCACTAATTAAATCATTTTAAATTTAATAAAAAAAAAAATAATTTGTTCTTTTTTATTTAGCTTAAATCCATTTAAATCTTTACTTTTCATTAATAAATAAAAACAAGTCTTTCAAATATTAATCTGCAGTACTATTCTGCAATAACTCAAAATTCTATATAACATCAACCTAAAAAATGATTTTAAAAAATTATGCTTCATTGATCAGTGCGAGCATGAAGGAGCTGTAACCGTTAACCATTGAAAACAACTCTGTTTCTAAATACATCTTATTTCAATAACAAATCCATGACTATTTTTAGTTAATTTCAAATCATGCCTGTTCAGATAAAAAGACTCAACTTAGCATTACATAAATATGCATCTATTTAAACGTAATTTCCATGCTTTTTGTGTTTGTGAATATGAATATCCAAGTGTATTTCTGTGATTCTGAAGTGGCCTGTGGATTACAAAAAAAAAACCTAAAAGAAAGGAGGCCGAGGGAGTCTGCAGGAGAATGAATGAATTAGTCAAGGGTCAGTGATGATTCTCATTAAAAACAAATTACTGATGTTGAGAAGGGACAGCTGTGTGACTGGGGTCTAATAGTCCAGCCGAAGACTCAAAGCCAGTCGCCACCCGCCAAACACACTCTGCCAACCGCCCAACAGCCCCCTCTCCAACCCTCTGCCCCCCCGGGACGCCTGTCAGCCTGGCAGATGGGGGGAGACAGGAAGTGGCAAAGACAAGACCCCCTCCCACTGGGACCTCAAGCCAAATAAAGCAGAGGTGAAAACGGGGTGCAGGGAGAGGGACTGCAGGCGGAAGAGGGAGGGTGGCACAGAAATTAGCCTGTCTGTTATTTTCATCAGCGCTGCATTTTTAGCAATGCGCCAAAAACAAAAACATGAAAAACAACTTTACCAAAACATGACAATTTAATTAGCCTCAAGTGCTTTCAAATTAGTTTGTTCATTTAAACACAAAAGAAGATATTTTGAAGAATGTTTTGGTAAAGGTTGTTTGCTTAAAAATTCATTATTTTAAACTGTTGTATATGAGTATATGAGAAGTGTGTGTAAACTTTTACATTTTGCATGTGCCTGTGATTGGGAAAACATCCTGATTTTATTTTATGACGTGTTTCAGGTCAAAATATTTCTGTCAAAAATGTTAATCCAGATATCATCATTCATTCATTTTCTTCCGGCTTAGTCCCTGATTATCAGGGGTCGCCACAACAGAACTATTCCAGCATATGTTTTACGCAGCAGATGCCCTTCCAGCCGCAACCCTGTACTGGGAAACACCCATACACACTCATTCACACACACGCTCATACACTAATAGGTTGTTTTCACATGACTTTATTGATGACATGCGCAATTCAGATGATGGGCAGGGAAGTGGTACTTCTACATAGGAATCGCTATCAGAACATCAAAATGTTTCTGTTTTATGTTGTTTAAAATTGTTTGAATCGGCCGAAATAAGAAATTCCGAACAGCTTTTATAGACTTCTAAAACATTTAGCTCACAAAGGGGAGAAAGTTCAAGAAACTGGCTGAAAAACTGTAATAAATACTGTAACGTTAGTGTAAGTGGTGCATTGTGATTATAGCATAATAAACTGAAGCCTGTTGAATAATTAGTTTATTACTACAGTTGTGTCGTACCACAGCAACAATATAATTATACGAAAAACTATATGACAGTTTAATTCAAGTAATTATCTATAGTATGCTTCTAAACACTATAATATTTTTCATGTAACATAATTATACAGTATGTACCGCCTCAATGACAGGCAAATATATTTGAGTTCAGTAGAAAACTCAGCCCTCTTCATGATATAAGGTTCATACCCAGCATATGTGGTTATTTATTTATATCTCCTTTGAAATATGGTATAAATTACAAAAATACAGACTTTCCTCTTTGTCTCCCATTAATTTTTTCTTCATCTGCTTTTCGCATGTCATCAGAACCACATGATTGAAAACAACCTATTTAGTTCATCCAATTTACTTTTAGTGCATGTCTTTGGACTGTGCACGGGGAGAACATGGGGAAAACATGTAAACTCCAAACAGACATGCCAACTGGCCCAGCCACCTTCTTGCTGTGAGGCGACAGTGCTAACCACTGAGCCACCGTGCCACACTCCAGACATCATCTCTACACTAAAATTTATAGTAACCTACAGGCAAATCTAGTTGTACGCTGTAAATAGATAATTACAATCGTGCTCTAAATATTACAGTACATTATTATAGTGTACCCCTAAACCTAACCCAGCCCATAAATTATTCCTTAAATCAGAGGGAAATAATATGTGAATACCAATGATGTAGAAGCACCAAACTCTGATTGCACGCTTGAAATTACCCGAACTTATCCTTCAAATCTGATTACTTGATTGGAAATTCAAAGATGATCCAGAATGTTGCACTTGGTGAAATCAGGTTGTGTGTTCAGTATGAGACTCACCAGGTACCATCCCAGTGAGGGAGGGTGTGGAGTAACTGCCCTGTCCTGTCGGAGGGACATGAGGAGGGTATCCTGGGAGCGTGGTGCTGGCCAGGTCACGACCTGTCAAAATAAAAGAGCATTGCTTGCATGATTAGCATCAACTCTTTTGGGAAAAGTTTATTGATCTGACTTCTCAGTGACTCTGATCTTCACAATGCAGCAATTTCATCTATAATTGTTCAGTAAACTTGGCTTTAACCTTTTTTATCTGCTTGTTAGTTGTGAGGGAATATTGTTTGAGCATTTAAGCCTCTTCAAGAAAGAATACTATCAACAGATGTTTATGATCTTGGTTCATTTATACCATAACTTGAAGTCAAGCTTCTTTTTTTTTAAATGGATGTAAACTGATTCGTAAACAACAGTGCTTGATTTCATAATGTCCCAAACTTCACCATATTTCTACACTGCAAAAAATGCTTTTCTTACTAGAGTTTTTGTCTTGTTTCTAGTCCAAATGTCTAAAAATTATTAATTTAAGAAGCCTTTTCTAGACAAGTAAAACAATAAGGCTTGTTTTAAGAAATAATATGTCAAAATTAAGCAAGTTTTTCCTAAAAACAAGCTAAATAATCTGCCAATGGGGTAAAAAAAATAATGTTGTTTTCTTAAAAAGATTATTTTGCTTACCCCATTGGCAGATTATTTTGCTTGTTTTAAGAAAAAACTCACTTAATTGTCGGATATTATTTCTTAAAACGAGACTATATATTTTGCTTGTCTAGAAAATGCTTCTCGATTTAAGAATTTTTAGATATTTGGACTAGAAAAAGACAAAAAAATCTAAGTAAAAAAAGTTTTTTTTTGCAGTGTACACACAGTTTTTTCATTTGGATTATTGTTCAAATTGTTACAAGTGACGTAAAAATGGCAAATAATATTATAAATGTTGAATTAATATTCTTATATGGACTTACGGTAGGTAAGAAGACATTATGTTGTCAAATAAAATAATAATTAAAAAGCAAATTTTTAAATGTCAAAAAAAAGGAATGGCTTATGTTGACTGGACTAATCCAACCAATATATCTACAGTGCTCAGCATAATTGAGTACACAGCATTTTGAAAATGAATATGAATATTTATATCCATTTCTCAGTGTATATAGGCAATGTATTTTAGTGCATTTAAACAAAATAGATTTATTAAACAGATATATTTATTAAAATAATATTTTAGTCACCAAACATATTTAGAAATTAAAAGATAATAAAATTAAATTCAAGCTAAATATTGCAAAAATAATTTACAACCTACAAAATTTCAACTAAATTTTGCAAATTTTTTCAAATTTTTCAAATTTGTATTTAATATTTTTCTATAACATATAAATTTGGGTGTACTAGTTTTGGACCGTTATCCTTAGATATTTTGTTAAATAAGCTCCAGATTTGGCTTCAGTACTGACTAATCTAATGTATATGCACAAATATAATATTTTATAGCTTCCTATTAAAAATATGAATTTAAAAGATAGATGTGTGAGGGGTTTACTTATATATGCTGAGCACTGTATATATATTAAAATATTTTAAAGCCTCATTCAATTTTGTATCTTCTACGATCTCAACATTTTAAATACATTTACATAATTAAATATTAATACATTGAAAAACAATGAAGGTCAGTCTTAACAGATAAAAGTGTTTGATTATTACTGTTTTGATTCTGAAAATATTGTCAGTTAGGACACAGGAGAGCATTTCTGGAATGACAGTGCAACTATAGCTTATTAACTAAATAGGTGTCTTCTTATGAGCTTGGTAGTCTGCAGAAGTCATGTTGGTAATAATACAGCCATCTTGCTTTATGTCATAACAAATCTGCCTATGTCGCAGTAACAGGGCCTCTGGTATAATTACACACTGATGTGTGACAGAATCTGGTTATTTCTAGTGTTAGTGTAGAGCGTACATTTTCCCTGTCTCGTTCTGACTTCATTCACCAGGCCACAATCTGAGAAAAAAAGAAAATCAGTTCTGGGAATCTGATGATTCATTACATATCTGGTATTTAGATGTGTTTATGTGTTTTCATTAATCTGATCACAAGTAAATGACACTGTTGACTACTATCTCGGGTAGTTAAAAATGCATTAGATTGGATTGCTTTTAGTGTAGATCTTTTTGACCTAACACAGAATCTGTTTGTACAATAAGCGGTCACGAAATACATCTAAATGTATGATAATAACAAATTACAGTAACAGGTTATAGGCTACATTTAAACAATAAATTCCTAATCTGTTTTTAAGTATTGTCTGTTTTTTATCAGCTGAACATAGATCAAAAGTCTCAAAGCAGTCTCAAAAGACATAAAGGTTAAATATAAAACTTCAATGTTTACTTGACTGCAGTATTACACAACTCTCTGGAATACTTGATTCTGACTGGTCAATTACAACATTGCAAAGCTATGTTATTCTCAGATAACAACCAAATAATCTAATCAGCGTAATCCAGGTACCACAAATAATATGACCAATAGTAAATATATTATTCATGAATTATAGATGTTGCATACGCAATGTGGCGGGGATTGTTTTGCAGTCTGTGCAATGTGAAGTAAATGCAAAGATTGGATTAGGCATCCTGTGTCGAGAATTGGGGGTTTTGTGGATTTGACGCTCTTCAGATTGCAAAAGTAAGTGGGAGCAAACATCTAACAAATGGAGCAATGGAACAGACAGAAAAGCAAGCAGCTTACAATGATGGAGATTTGTTCAATGATGACGGCCGCTGGACATGACCAAATTGAAGAACATTATTGTCCATTACATGGCTGGTATAAGGGTGTGCGTAAAACCGATAAATGTTTTTGCTTAACTCTTTCCCTGCAGCTAACAAGAGAAAACACTTCCCTGCCATTGACGAGTTTTACGGCAATCTGTGTTTTAGGTGTATTACGGTTGGGGAAGCCCTAACACATGTCCTGGGTGAGGTACCTGATGTCAGTTGCTCCGGGGAGTGAAATCTGAGAGAAACTAATATTGTGGATAAAAATAAGAGTTATACAACCTTCCTTTGGCTTAATCCTAACAGTTTAGAACTGTTTTAGATCTTGTCTTGACAAGAGACCAAAATAAAGAAGCTTATTATTTGTGTCAGGCTATATATATAATTTTTTATAATTATATAATTTTTTATATTTATATATATATATATATATATTCATTGCAAAATTGTCAGCAAATTTCTGGGAATTACCACCACAAAATAAGTCATTTTTAATCAAGCAAACTTTAACTGAATAAGCCAAATCTTTGCTAAATTAACTAATGCCGAGTTCAGACTGCATGATTTCAGCCCCGATTTGCACTCGCTGACAGGTTTTGAGAAATCAGCGACAAATGCCTGAAATCACAAGCAACTCAGGGCTCGTTCACTATCAACTATCAAAGACGCGATCAGAGAGAATCGCCAGCCTGATCTCACGAGGAAACGTTAGTATTTTACGTTTTGTCAGTTTAGTGGCTAATTCGTACGAATTCGTACGAGTTTAGTCGTACGAAAATGTACGATTTTAAAAAGGAGGCATGGCACCTAACCCCACCCCTAACCCCAACCGTCATTGGGTGATGGGCAAATCGTACTAATTTGTACGAATTAGATCGTACGAATTCATACAAATTAGCCACTAATGAAAAAGTTACGAATTGCGGTGAGATAGCGTTGGAATCGCCGATGAGTTGCTAATGCCCATGAGCAATTTGGATTCAAATCATGCCGTGTGAAATGAGTTTTGACTGAAAATAACATTGGCGATCACCTACAGCCAATGAGAGAGCAGCATCCACTTTCATGGGTACCTGCAGGCCAGCGGGATGTTAGGGGAGAAGTTAAAAACGCTCATTTTCAGTTTATTTGGACCCAGGAAATGGAGGAAAAACTAGTGGAAATTTGGCAGGAGCACCCGTGTCTGTTTGACGTGTCATGTGAGCAATATCACAACTGGGTAAAAAACAATAAAGTTGAGGATAAATGGCTAATTCCCTTCAAACCCAGGTGAGCAAATATGTACATTTTCTACCCCATTAAAGGCTTCTTTCTCATTATGTAGTTAATAACAAAATATATACTACGTGTTTTTGGTTGTGAGACGTAGTTTGGACAAAGTTGTCGGCGATTCTCCTTTTGTAAAGTCATGTAAAGCCGATCCATCTTGCTCTAGCCCAAATAATCATGCAGTATGAAAACATCTGTGACACAATTATTTTGAAAATCATGCAGTCTGAACTCAGTATAAGATTGAAATAAGAGTGTGCAGTTTATCAGTAAATCAAACGTTAGTGATGAAAAACTAAACGAAAACCTAACATTTTTTTCGAAAATGTGTTGGACCAGAGGGTAAATAAATATTCTTATTGTGCAACTAGACTTATTGCAAAGATTAAATAAAGAAATTATGTTCTTAAAAAAAAGAAAGAAAAAAGCAATATACCTGGACTTTGTTAGCAACAAAATACAAGTACGTTGTTGAATCTTTGTTGTGTTCAATACCAACTCGTGATTAGTTCAATAAAAACAAACAAGGATGGATTAACAAAAATATTAATGAGGGATTTAACTTGTCCATTTCACAACAATCACTGGACACTTTATAAATTTAATTCTCCTTCGCTTAATCTCTCCTCTCTCTGTGTGTTGTATGGCTGTATAACTGTATTAGGTTACATGACATGGCTGTCAGAGTGAATCATCTCTCAGACTGCACATGGTGCTGATCTGTAGACTGCAGCCCATTCATCATAATAAACACCATCACCCTCAGTTCATCCATTCCCTTCAACACAGGCAGCGTTTAAGCCTCTGTCATGGCTTGTGAGGGGGAGGAGGTGAGAACAGATTCAGAGGAGGAAACTGAATACTTTATCAGAGATTAAAAATACTCTGATAGAGAAGACCAGAGAAGGTGGAAGAGGAACCAGGGAAAGGTGGAGAATAACTTAGCGAAGCAGGAAGACAAGTGTTAGGAGAATGTGAAGAGGGTAGAAAATGTGGACAAGGATTTTTATATGACCTTTGGATAAAAAAAACATTTTTTAACCAGTAGAATGTTTTTTTTTAATTTTAAAGTAAGAAGCGAGATTCAATTAAAACAGCTTTTACAGTTTCTTATGGAAGTCAGTTGCAGCACTTTATGAAGTCAATCAGTTTGTTCAAGAGCACTAATTAAACAGTCTCTATGACTAAGTCATTGAATTATTCACTCAGCTTGATTGGATTCACTAAATATCCTTAATTCTTTTTAAATTCTTGAATATTATTTGCCAAGTATTTAAAACTAAACTAATGGGGATCCAGGGTGTCAGAGCTATTGATTAAATATATATTGTGACATTGTCTAATTTTTATCTTATTTTAAAGTGTACATTAAGGTCAAATAATTATTAAATAATGTTAAAAAAAACTCTATATTTGTCATTTTTTAACACACCAAGCATGGAAGTCTTCAATTATTCCAATATTTATTCTACTGCTGCTAATACTGACACAGCAATCAAGGCATTGGCTGAATTACACTGATTCTGAACTGATGCAATGACCTTGAGTGTGGCATGGGATGCTGTCTTCAGCTGTCACAAAAAAACTCTATTGGTCCTTTACAAAGTATGTACACTGTAATAAATGCTGAGTTCCACACAATTGGTTTGTGTTGGGACAACATGAAGGACTTAAGTTAACTAATTAATTTTTTACAAATGTAAGCGGATTGAACTTAAAACAATTAAGTTGTCCCCAAAAAAAACTCAAAAATTGTGTTGTTTCAGCTCATTTTGAATCAGTAGTTTGAACAAATAGCAAGAATAATTTTGTTTGAGTGTATGCAAGCTTTAATGTTACATTCCAGACACAGTTGAAGCTAGAAATTTCCAATAGTATCTGGCTTTACGCATTAAAAGCATTTCATGCAGTCTCAGCTAGCATGTGCACCTGGTCTGCAGCCAGACCGATCTCTGAATTTCAGCAGTGAAATGTCCCACTTGTGTACAATTCAATCATGCGTCAGAGTCGCATATTCACCTCCTGTTCATAACTAAAACAAACAAAAAAAGAAAATGCCGTCTGTCCTTTAAAAATTAGTTCGCAAAAAAACATGTGAATAATAATGCACTATGAAGCTAATATCATGAAAGAAATAGCCTTTTTAGAAGGGCTCCTACACATGGCTAAATATATATTTGAAAGTTTATTTTTAAATATGTTAAAGCAATTTACAACAGAGATTGGAATTTAAGGTCAAATATACATCTATATTTTATCTCACTGGGATCCTGATATCTCTGGATTCAATAGAACATTAAAAAATAAGGATACAAAAAGAAAAGTTTGTTAAAACAGTTTTTGAGTTATAAATATGCAAACTTTCTAAAAGAAAAAAATATACATTTTTAAATTGGCACCACTGTCATATACTGTAATGCTAAACAATGATTGCTAACAAAGATTGACCTACCTAACTCTGTTTAGAAATAACACAATGATGCTGCCATTTTTTAAAGTAATTTGAACCCCTTATTTTGCTTCCAAATCTCATGTCACAGAATAGTGCATTACATGAATGTGACCCCTACCAGGGCTGGTAGTTGAATCCAAAATGAAAAGATACCAAAGCATTGACAATTGAGAATCAGTTCCGATGCCTGCAATTGAATTCATCAGATTCAGTCAATTCCTCTTTAAGGGCCAATTTGCTAATAATGTTTAGAAGTCCACTGCATGTTCACAAACAAGTTATTATACATGGCATTTCTGACATTTTGTTATTTCTGGTTATAGTATGATCATGTTGAAACAATCAAGCAATATGTAAGCATGTATCACTGATTAATTAATGATTAAATACTGATATCTTGAACACATTTGGTTTCAAGTTTGTACTTAATGCACACAGTAGGCATCCATTGATGCACAAATATGGATTTCTATTGTAAAGCGCTCTCTCTTATTTCAGTGTTGTAATGTAATGGTTATTTCAATGAACAGTCTACTGCTCACAGTGTTTTTGTGGCATCCATATGAAAAATTGTGTGTTTAAATAAGCTTTTTTTAAGTATATTTACTGCAGACAGGGTATGAGAAGAACAAATTCATAAAAGTATTTCAATTCGTGATTCTTGGAATTAAGCCCATCGATTCCAAATCAGAAACTGGAATTGAAATCTAAGACTTACACGACAACAATGTAGTCAAACACAGAAAAATTTTTCCCCTGCGTTTTAAAAAAGTCTACATGACAACGTTTTCCAAACGACCTGTATTTTTTTTTATTCTATTTTGGATTTTATGAATTGGATTTCTGTATTTTTGAATAGTGTTTTGAACTTACAAATTGGATTTAGTAAATGTGAATTGTGTTGTAGATGTATGAATTATATTTTGTAAATGTATTATTTTTTGAGACTGAACTGCACCATAGTTTTCTGGTGTTTACACGGACACCACAACAGTGTAATTTTCAAAAACTTCCACTTTGAATTATGCCGTTTCAGTCATAAATACATGTAAAATTGTAAAAGCTCAATCAAATAGGGTGGCGCCCATGTAAAATCTTAAAACCTTAAATTCTAAAAACCCTTATAAAACAAACAGGGAGCCAGTGGAGTGAGGCTAAGATTGGGGTAATATGCTCGCGCATTTATTCCCAGTTAGTAGTGAGATCGGGCTATCCCATTGAAAGTGTCCAGACCTGACACAGTTACAGTCTCACTCTCTTTCTCTCCATTCTGCTGGTTGTCCATGTTAGGTGACAGAAAGACATTAGTGAAGACTGGATACTAATCCACTCTGGGTCAGTGGACAGGGCAACAGCGAGGGACAGAAGCAGAAATGGACTCTTCAGAAGAGGAACAGACAAGGCCTGGTCCTCTGAGAGATGTTGTCAGAAGAGAGAAGACTGAAAGAGGGTAGACAGGAAAAGATTTTCTTGCCTGAAAAATCATTGAAGTAAAAATCTGGAATATGTGTTGTAGACGAGGTCTGATGGGTAGTTCACATGCTTTGACACACGTGCAGTGGTGGTTATGTGGTCAGTGCAAGTTTAAGTCTGGCTTTTGTCAATTTCCAATACTATTCTCTTTTTCTAAAAAAAAAAAAAAAAAAAAAAAAGATTAAAAAATCTTAACCCTAAGTTCCAGTTTCAGTCGACAATTTTTTTGTTGGCCCAAATTTAACTTCAGCTTTTAAAATATCAAATTATTGGCAAGGAATTTGTGTTTATTACTCCAGTCAACTACATTGGAATTTGAAAATAACCCTTAATTTATTGTTTTTAAAGCATAATTTCGCTTTCATAATATAACATCTTCTTAACACAATCCAAACAAGAGTATTAGTTCAACTTTGATATTTTTACTCTACCAAAACAGTAACAATTAGCTTTTTTTTACAGTGTAAAAAAACATGTAATATAACGATAAATATTTATAGTTTTTGCAAATTATAAAATGTCCATTTGTAAATTACCAATAGGTGGCGCCATTATGCAAACATGAGGGAAAAATCTGCGGTCTTTTTAAATGGTCCATTATTAGAGGAGCGCTGGCTTTAATACATTCTGGCTTACTCTCCATCCACACGCACACACACTGTCTAGATGTACAAGTTTCGCTCTACCTTGTCAGATGGTGCACAAATCCCAATTCCATGATTCCCTCGTTAGGGCTCCTGTCCAAGCAGCTCTTAATTAGCGCTCCCTTACTCCCAAATGGAGTGAGTGAGTAAGGGAGAGGAGGAGACGTGTATATAGTAATTACAGGTCTCCATCCACTCCCTCTGTCCCTCAGGATATTGAGTCTGAATCTGAATCACTGAGCACTGTTTAACAGGTCTGATAACACTCTCATCACCCCTGAGCTGCCCACAGCCAGCTTATCCATGATCAGGTGCTTCTACTTCATGTTTAACATAGCTATAATATAAGGAAACCCTGCAGATCTCAGATCAGATGTCAGCAGATTGGGAAGCACATAGTACATATTTGGATGTTTCATGTTCCACAGATTTAAATTGTGTTAAATGTGCTAACTGTAAAATTTGAAAGCAAGACCAATGTGTCAGATGTTTAATTCCAAAATGATCTCAGAGTGCTATTAAACACCATTTCTTATCTGATACAGTACAAATTTAAATTAAATTCCAAATATAATAAATACAAAATAAAAGAAATAAAATTAAATAAAACTAAACTAAATCTAATCAAATAAACTAAATAAACAAAATTGGATAATGTTAAAACAAATGAATTAACTAACTAATCTGATGAGTTTCGAAAAAGTATATTTTGACTAATGCAAGTCTTTTATATATAAATATATATATATATATATATATATATATATATATATATATATATATATATATATATATATATTTGTTGCTTGCATTCAAAATGCAGCATTTTATTTATTACACACAACGATAAAACACACAGTACTATAGCTAACTGAAACTATAGCTAACTGAAACTATACATTAATATAATAAGTAACTAATTTAAACTATAGAGACATCTTATAGCTAATACATCTATGCATGCGTGTCAAATTTGTACAGTGCATTGGACTAACTACGAATTATCATATTATTTGGATATTTGTGTTCTTTTGTTGCTTTGACTACCTAAATTGTTATTATTTACATCACTTGATTCAATTTATGATCATTTTGATCACATTTTGATTATTCAATTTAAATGTTTATATTGGTTTTGAAGTAACCTTTTGCAGCTTTTGTCATATTATTTGCAATATTTAATGCTTAATATCAATACCTGCAAATAGCAATAATTTCTCATTATGCAGCAGAAGCAAACATCTGAGAAGAAAACAGAAGTGAAAACCTCACAGTGTTGGCTTTCATTTAATCTTTTTTACATATACTATAGATAGTATGCTTACCGGATACGAGTGGATACGACTGAGGTCCTGCAACTGTGGATCCCAACTCTGCCCCCGTCTGATTGGCTAAGCTGTTCTTCATCTCCTCCAATCCGCCAGCCAGAGATGCCATTGCCGAATAATCTGACGTCTATGGAGAGAAATTATATTAGATGGCTACAATGGAAAAAAATCCACTTCATGAAATGAAGTGTGTATACTCCTATCATTCTGTTTTCTTGTGTGTTTTTATTTGTTTCTGTCAATTATCCACTCTCTCTCTCTCTCTCTCTCTCTCTCTCTCTCTCTCTCTCTCTCTCTCTCTCTCTCTCTCTCTCTCTCTCTTTGCAAAACATAGGCCCAATCCCAATTCTATTTTTTTATCCCTAACCCTTTCCTTTGGCCCCTGAAACAGAGTGTGAGGGAGAGAGGCTTCAAATTTTACCCCTAAAAAATGGGACAGCAGTAACACCTGCACATGTCATCATCACGATCTCTTACTTCATATGAGATTGACAATGGCGACTGCTGTAGTTATTCCAGTTGTGTTATATTTTGGTATTTATCTTCAGTAAATCACTGAAGGCAACAATATTATGTTATCATAACGATAAAATGTGGCAAGAAGATTGTAACTATATGTTGTATTTTTATTGTGGCCATATTTATCTAAACACAAAAACAACATTATTATAACAGACACTGTAAAAAGCTTATTCCCAGCCACTAGAGTTTTCTGACAGCATATTCGAGTGTCATTGAGTGACAGATGTGTTGTTGGATTAATATATCGTAGTTATTATTATGGATTATAGCATTTTTTAAAATAGATTTTTTTAAAGGCATGATGGTAAAATACGAATGCGGTTATGAATGTATTAAAACATGTGCTTGTTTGTTGTAAAAATTCATAATAATTACAAAAATACTCATTTGTGCATCTCCTGACTTTCGTGTGCAGCCATGCTGCCATTGTAGATGGTGTATTCTGGGAAATTTTCGTACCCCTTGGTTTTGAGTGTGGTCCTGAAAAATCTCAGTTTCAGGGGCTATCAAGCCTTTTCCCTTAGCCCTACACCTTCAAGCTAAAGAGAATTGGGACACCCCTACCCCTTCACATGAATGCGCAAAACGAGGGGTAGGGGTAAGTGGAAGGGCTAAGGAGTAGAATTGGGATTGGGCCATAAAATACCTTGCTCTGGGAATGTTTTGTTGCACGTTTCAGATAACAAATCCACTAAAGGACGCTGTCTACATTTTTGAGGATCTGAAATATGGTACTTTTCAATTAAACGTTCTTGTACACATCCATCAGAAGACAGTGCTTTTATTACAGATCACCTATAGAACCACTAACCTAAAGCCTTCTCTAAACCCAACCAATAGTATTGCAAGCAAACATACTGTAAGAGAAAAGTGTACTGCGACCATATAGTTTGACCTTGATTTTACGTTTCTTTTGTTCTTTTGTCTGACTTGCCTTGAACCTAAGTGCTCTGCATCATAAGTACAACACCATACAAAGTGAGCTATCAAGACAACTGATCACATCAGAAAAAACACACACATCTGACTGCAGCTTCTAGGTAAAATAAACACTACGGGGCAGTATGACAGCAATCATTTTTGTTCCTTTATACAGAGACCTATTATCAAATAATAAATTATTATTTTCATGCAGTTCATTGCATAACACCAAATAAATACCACAAAAAACTTAGCAGTGTCTTAGATTCATAATCAAATAAATTTGCTTCAGTTGTCCATCTACATATGAAATAAAGTTTTGAGGTTTCATAAAAGCACAAAATTCCTATGAGCCTGTATTGCCAATTGACCAGTAAGCCACTCCCACCTGAACACTGATGAGCCAATGGCAGTTGAGTATTAGATTCACAGGTTCTAGAACTCTATACCTTTAGGTTTCAGTGCCATAGACAAACTGCTATTTTGGTTTGATGATGTTTATGCTACAAAAATGATAAAACAGTGTGTCTAATTCTGACATGTGCTGCGTCCCAATCCCCATACTATCCGTCCTAAATAGTATGTGAAAGTAGAATTAGTTTGTCCCAAATCGTAGTATGTTGAAAAGAGTATGCCAAAAACTCCCAGATGGTTTACTATTTCCGGTCAAAATTTTAAGTGTAGAAGCGTCCATACTCTAACCGCTGATATTGCCCACAGTACATTGCGCGTTGGACGTGAATTCGATTAGAACTACAAAACGCGGGTGAAAAGTGTAAATAAACTACAAACATGATGGACGCGCGAGACCAACCGTCAAGCAGAGAGGCTTTGGTAAAGATGTTTGTATGACTGTTAATTAATATCTAGCCCACTAGAGAATATTTAAATAGCGTTGTCTGTGTTATATTTCATCTGCAACAACAATACTGAACTTATATAAAGATGTGTTTGGAGATTACCGTCTGAATGCAGAATTATCCAAAGACCTGAGGAGATTTCTCTGCATGAAAGAATCATGAATGAGAGATTATCCTGCTGCTGCTTCTCCAATAAGGTAGGAAATTAAATACCACAGAAATTTGGATGATTGACAGGGCTCTTAACTAAGCAACACAACGATCTGTGTAACGAGGAAGTAGTTTTCTGTTACTCACTCAAAAGTATATATTTTTCCTCCACAAAAAAGTACATACTTTTAGGTCGTAGTATAAGTATGCGAATTGGGACGCAGCAATTGTTTCCCGGTGTCCTGAGAGGATGGGCAATGGAATTTAACCCGTTCAGAGCCTGCACCCACATGTCAGTCCATGTTTTTTGTAGATCCTGAGCATTTCCTCTAATTTAAAGCCTGCAGTCTATGAGAGTGGACGATTGCCATCCAATCAAATGGCGGTAAAGCTTGGCATGTTGTAATTTGAAAAAAAATCCACTACATGAAAAGCAGCATGGCATCACTTCACTCCAGACACAGATGTAAGCAACATTTACAATGTTTTTATTCAGATTTATTAATATGGTTGCCAATATTTCATAGATTGTATGTAAAAAAGAGAAATTGCACTTACTTATTAAAGTTTAAAATCTTTTGTAAAATTGCAAGCTTTAGATCAGGATTTTTTCAAATATGTCTGTCCATTAGGATGGACAATATGTTCAAGATCTGTTACTGAAATTAAATCTCCAGTAATGCTGATTGAACTTTTTATATAAAAAAAACTAAATGTATTCGCCGTACTAATTCATTGCTAAAACAATTTTATATGCAGATTATACAGATCTTGAAGTTCTTGTGCATACAGCAGATGGAAATACCTCAGATGTGAACATTATGTGGAGTGATGAGGAAGATGAAGATAAAGTTTGTTATAAACAAGATGCAATCTATACAACAAAAACCTTAAAAAGCAAAAAAGAAAAAATGTTACAAATGAAAGTAAAAATGTTGAATGTTAACATTTGGGATTTTGAAAATAAATTAAAAGATTATGCCAGCAATCATGTATGTTTTTTTAGTATTTTATGGTGGTATAATGTTTGGGAAGTACAACTGTTTTGTCCTGATGTCCATTGAAATGGACAAAATACTTAAAGGGTGTTGAATTTTTTGGGCCTCATTTATAGGAGCCTCAAGAACTGTGAAAACATACTTTTACATTTTTCAGATACTTGGAACATAATTCGGGTCTGAAGACTTAACTTAAAATACAGAAGATCAACAAGGATATAAGTATTTGTTCTGAGGTATCTCGAAGAAACAATGCTTTTAACTCTACTCTCAATTATTAAACCACGATCGTTATGTAGTAACACAGCCTCTGCCTCGGGTGTTGATTACTGGATTACTCTGAATGTTGATTATCTGTGAACGTGACGACTGTAACATGAGGTTTCCCCTGCTTAAGGAATAGTTCACCCCTCATTTTTTATTCCCCCTCATATGCTTTTAAACCTATTTGAGATTCTTTCTTCTGTTTAACACCAAAAAAAGATATAATAAAGAATGCAATTTGCTGGCACCTATCGACTTCCATAGTGTTTTTTTCCAACTATGGCAGTCAAAGGGTGTCATTCTTCAAAATATCTTTTGTGTTCAAAAAAAGAAAGAATCTCAAATAGGTTTTGAACAAGTAAAAAGTAAGTAAATGACGGTGAACCTAAAAAAAAGTGAACTATCGCTTTAATATGAGATGGGTCTGGCTGCAGCTGAGACTGCATTCAAAGCTTTTAATGCATACACCTAACCGGTCCCTAACCCTATTGCTCAGAGAGACATCACTAGCTGTATTGAGTGCTTTTGTCTGAGACTGCTTGTCTGAGATTGCATGTCTCAGCTTGCATGCGTAAGTCTGCAGTCAGATACTATTGTTTAAAGGTCCCGTGAAGTGCTTTGAAATGTGCCTTTTTTATTCGACATAATCTCAACTGAAAAGTAAGTAGTAGCTCCTCCCCTTTTTTAAAAACAGCCAATTGTTTTTATCACAGCTCTGCTAGTGAGAGTGGTTGAGATTAAGCACATCGATTAAAAAGCAAGAAGCATCCTGAAGGGGGCGGGGCATGCCAAATACTAGAAAGCATTTGATTGGTCAAGATTTGATGAAAAACTGAAGTATGAGGTGACATGAAAAAAAATTTTTGATCAGTTTTATATTTTCTAAACACAAATTTGTTTCACTGTTTTGGAACACACTAGGTAATAGATATCCTTAAAACTAACAGAATGAATCTAACATCTAATTTTATTTTATTTTACATTTAATATTGTTATTTTAAAAACTTTTATATATTCCTCCATGCCATATTCAAGTTCCACTTGAATGTTTCTCAACCAGAGGTGGTCCTTCTGTGTTCTCTGATACATTTTGGTTTTCACACTGACAGCTGTCAGTTAGAAAATCCCCATTCGTTTATCCAAGTTAGCAACAGTAACTAAGGGGATAAGCCAATTCTGTGAATGGCACACAGGTACATAGTCGAAACTAATGAGTGGTGGTGGCATAGATCCAGGTGATGTATGTGGTCGACCTCAGACTGACCCCCGCTTGTGTGCTTTCATCCCCAATTACTTTCAATGATCTCTGCCCCAGTGATCACCCACAGTGATTCATCTCCATTGGCGGTAATGGGGTTTGTCACTCAGGTGTGAATGTGATGTGATGGCAGAGTTTGGGAAGTGGATGTCGCTTCTGTTTTAGTGCGGGAGAAGGTTATTAATAACCCTGATTAGGTTGTGAATTAAATTTCAACAAAATCCTGATGGTCCACCTGCCCCTGCTATTACCTACAGTTACATCATTACAAGCTATTTCCATCTCCTTTAACATTCCTGTAAATAAATGCTAAGCTAGGGGGTAATTTTGCACTCTTATGGTAGTAATAATTTTAGTGGGCTGCAAACTTTAGGGCATGTTTATGTGACATGATATTTTTATGCAATTTGATCACTTACTTTACACGACAACAGTGTTTTGGTGGCCTGAAAAATCAAACTTTAGAAAATGGGTTTCAAAGTGCAAGCTTTTGAAAATGATGTCACTATTGCTGTGCAATCTAGCATGCAAATCTAGTATGTATATTTGTTAACTTGACATTATTGATATTGTTTTTGAATTTGTTATTTTATTTTCACACTTTTAAAAAAAATTTTATTAGATTTTTTTATAAATATTTTTTTTTAATTCAGCAATTTACTTTTTTCAAGGGCGACAGGGTGGCTCAGTGCTTAGCACTGTCGCCTTAGAGCAAGAAGGTCACTGCTTCGAGTCCCGGCTGGGTCAGTTGGCATTTCTGTGTGGAGTTTGCATGTTCTCCCCCTGTTGGCAGAGATAGGTTAAATTGATAAACTAAATTGGCCATAGTGTATGTGTGTGAATGAGTGTGAATGGATGTTTCCCAGTAATGGGTTGCAGCTGGAAGCATCTGCTGTGTAAAACATATGCTGGATAAGTTGGGGGTTCATTCCACTGTGGCGACCCCTGATGAATAAACGGACTAAGCTGAAGGAAAATAAATCGATGAATTTACTTTTTTCAGCAAGGATAAATTCAATTGATCAAAGAGACAGTAATGATCTGAGAGTTAAAAAACAAAGTGTTTTTTTTCATTAAGAAATGTTAAAAAGTTAAACTGTTATAATGTTTCTAGAGTCAAAATTAGCATAGATTCTAAAATGTAAATATTTAAAATATAAATCAGTTTGTATGACATTTTTATTTGTGTTTTTACTGTGTTTTCATCTAATAAATGATTGTCTCCTTACGACAATTGGAGAATGGTGGACTTTGTCTTTTATTATTTGAGTTCGTTACCATTCAGACACATCGCCTATATCCGTGCTGCTGTGTTCGCACATGTTTAAATTCCTCCAGATTACCAGCAGGGCTAATGGTTGAAATAGATGGGGCAAAAGAGCTGGACAGCCAACTGACAAAAGCCCTTCTTTTTCCCCCATGCTGTGCCGGCCACGCCCACTCCTTCCTCTGCTCACAGCGCTCCACGTCCATCATGAAACATTTTTCGAAAAAATTCTGAGGTAGACTTGAACTGAAAGAGGGGGGTTTCATGACCCTTTAAGAATCTAACCAAAGCAATATCTATTTATTTATTTATTTAAAAAGAGCACGTCCTGTCCAAATATGCAAATTTGACTGCAAAAAAAAATGGTCTGGATTTAATATATAACAAAAAATGCATTATCATAATGTTTGTGTTTTTACTGTGTTTTGATCCAATAAATGCAGCCCTGCTAAACACGAGACTTTCAAAAACATTTTAAAAATCTAACCAAGTAAACCGTAGGCTATTTATTTATTTATTTTAAAAGAGCACGTCCTGTCCAAATATGCAAATTTGACTGCAAAAAATGGCCTGGATTTTTTTTATATATAACAAACAATGGCATTTTCATAATATTTGTGTTTTTACTGTGTTTTGATAATAAATGCAGCACTGCTAAGCACAAGACTTTCAAAAACATTTTAGAAGTCTAACCAAGTAAACCATTGGCTATTTATTTATTTGTTTGTTTGTTTATTTAAAAAGGGCACGTCCTGTCCAAATATGCTAATTTGACTGCAAAAAAATGGCCTGGATTTATTTTTTTTATATAACAAACAATGACATTTTCATAATATTTGTGTTTTTACTGTGTTTTGATCTAAGAATGCAGCCCTGCTAAACACGAGACTTTCAAAAACATTTTAAAAATCTAACCAAGTAAACCATTTATTTATTAATGAATTAAATTATTTATTAATTTATTTAAATAGGGTACAACCTGTCCAAATATGCAAATTTGACTACAAAAAATGGGCTGGATTTTTTTTATATATATAACAAACAATGGCATTTTCATAATATTTGTGTTTTTACTGTGTTTTGATCCAATAAATACAGCACTGCTAAACACGAGACTTTCAAAAACATTTTTAAAATCTAGCCAAGTAAAGCATAGGCTATTTATTTATTTAAAAAGGGGCACGTCTTGTCCAAATATGCAAACTTGACTTAAAAAAATGGCCTGGAACTTTAAAATATGTAACAAAAAATGACATTTGTTTTTCAATACTATATATAGCCCAAGATAGCAGAAGAGGTTTCCTATAAAATTTCAAAAGCTCTGATATTGAATCCCTAATTCTTTACTAGAATTCCAGCCAAACACACCACAAATCTGCTAAAATGCGTATCTATTACACAGGGTAAGCAGGGTGATTGTTTGTGTCTGTGTGTCTCCCAGTGACCCTTAAACACCTCAGTGCTCATGAGCACAGCGAGGGCATCAGACTGTGACCTTCCCAATCACAGCTCACGCCGTCCACTCGCTCTCTCTCTGACTCTTTCCCACTGTCTGTTTCTCTGTGTTTCAGCCATTCAGTCCGAAATAGGCATTTCCTCTCTATTTATGCTACCCGCACCCGCCTCCTCATCATGTGTGTATGTAGATGGGGAGGTTAGCGCTAGTAATTGGGGATTATGAAGTTTGGCCCTGCCTCTGACAGCAGCCTAGTGAAGATGGATGATTCTCATTTTAGCCTGTAAATGTTGTCAATTCTGAAGCTACGCAAGCCATCAGCGCCCATGATGCACACACACACACACATTTCACATATAGACACAGCCCTCACACACACATACACACACACCACAGCTGGGGCAAAGATTGGAGAGAGGCCAGACTCTGAAATAGAGAGAAATTGGAATGGTGAAATGGCTGTAAAGGAATGAGGTTTGTTAAATAAATTGAGATGAAAAGTAGCAAAAGAGAGAAATGTAAAAAAAAGGGAACCTAAAAAAAATAACTCTGATTGATTTTGACTAAATAACAAGCACGGAGCGTATCTGAAACTTACTGGAATCCCATTTCAACTGTACTGGTTGTTCTCTGGATCTCTCTCCGGGGTCACAGTTTCCTCGGGGGTCGTTTTTGACACAGGCCCTCTGTAATGGCTCTCCTCTCCGCGCACATCAATAACAGATGAGGCCCCTAATCGCGCGACACCAAAATAATTTCACCCCAACCCGCAGCCGCATTTACATAATAGTATTTCCTCTCAGACGCTCTTTCTCTCTTCCATTTCCCTCTATCTCCCTTCCTCTATTTTTCCCTCAGCTTGTACGTATTGTCTCCTAGAAGAGCCTGTAAACGGCACTGTGTGTGCGCGTGTGGGACTGAGAATGACTGATGGGGGGAGGTATTTAGCAGTGCATGCAGTATTAAATGAGCCTGACTGGCAGGGAGGCATTTAGTGGTGATCTCCTCTGGTGCAGAGAGTCGCGCCTCTCAGCGTGTTTTACACACACTGACAATTTCGGATGCTTTTTTTTTGAGACCACGTTGTTACTGTACATTGGTGGAATCTTACAGATAAGGGCAAAGTTAAAGATGAGTCATGACATTTCTTACTATCATTATAGATATTTTGAAGTATGTTTAAGAAGTTTTTGCTTATGAAATTAAAGTAAATGGGGGACAAAATGGACATTGTTCAAATTATATTTTGTTCACAATGAGCTGCTGAAATTGCATAAAATATTCAGCCCAATCTCATGAGGAAACGTAACTATTTAAAACTATTCAAACTGTCTAATTCAAATGGGGTGACAGGGTGGCTCAATGGTTAGTACTGTCGCCTCACAGCAAGAAGGTCGCTGGTTCGAGTCCCGGCTGGGTCAGTTGGCATTTCTTTGTGGAGTTTGCATGTTCTCTAGTGGGGTTCTCTAGTCGGTGTCTTTCGGGTGCTCCGGTTTCCCCCACAGTCCAAAGACATTCATTCATTCGTTCGTTTTCTTTTCGCCTTAGTCCCTTTATCAATCCAGGGTCGCCACAGCGGAATGAACCACCAACTTATCCAGTACATGTTTTAAGCAGCGGATGCCCTTCCAGCTGCAACACACTCATTCACTCATTCACACTCATGCACTACGGACAATTTAGCCTACCCAATTCACCTGTACCTCATGTCTTTGGACTGTGGGGGAAACCGGAGCACCCAGAGGAAACCCACGCAAACGCAGGGAGAACATGCAAACTCCACACAGAAACGCCAACTGACCCAGCCGAGGCTCGAACCAGTGACCTTCTTGCTGTGAGGCAACAGCACTACCCACTGCGTTGCCCCAAAGACATTCATTATAGTTGAATTGAATAAACTAAATTGTCCGTAGTGTATGTGTGTGAATGAGAGTAAATGGATGTTTCCCAGTACTGGGTGACAGCTGAAAGGGCATCCGCTGTGTAAAACGTACTGTATGCTGGATCAGTTGGCGATTCATTCCGCTGTGGCAAGCACGGATTAATAAAGGGATTAAGCCAACAAGAAAATGAATGAATGAATGAATGAATGAATGAATGAATGAATGAATGAATAATTCGTACAGATTCAATGCATTTCATTCGATTTTTAAATGGAGGCAAAACCCCACCCCTAAACCCAACTGTCATTGCGGGATGAGCTAATCATACTAAAATGTACGAAAGAAATCATAAAATTTAGCCACTAGTTCAAAAAGTTAAGAATTGGCAGAAGATTTTGTTGAAAATATTATGTAAAAAACCTATAAATTATCACTAAAGGTAAATTTGCATTTATCATTGCTCTTCAAAACTGCTGCCAATTTCCAGCTTCAATCACTGCACCAACAATAAGCTAACAAAAAGTGTTTTACATTTCAATTGTGTAACTAGAACCTAAAGTTTGTTGATGAACTTTGATGTTGGCTGGAAAAGGCCAACGTGACTGTGCTAGAACTGGGAATTGCAGTTGGCAGAAAACAAAGCGGTTGCTAAGTGGTTGCTAGACAGTTGCTAACATAAACTTTGTTGCTAAATGGCAACCCTCATGTGCATGTTTGATCAAATCCTTATATTTAGTAAGCATTTTTAGCATACGTTATTGCACTTAGATAATCATTAATAGCATGCAGCTTATCGTTATTAGCATTTGGCTAATCATTGTTAGCATGCATAGTACACAAGAAGTCCCATATTGCTAGCATGAGTCAAACGAGCAAATACCCAGGTCCCTACGATGTTCTGATGTAGAGATATTGCTGTTTTTAAATGGTTAGCCTTTTTTCTTGTTATAGGGACAATTTATAGCTTAGTGATGATACAGTAAAGCTTCTTCCAAATATGATTGATATAAATCAATCCCAATGTCTCTATGATCGTCTATATAGCCACTTTCACACATACAGACCTTTCCGGAAAATTACCTACAATCTGTTGGAAAGGTCTGTATGTGTGAACAGGCCCTTTGTGAAAATAGCGGTAAATTTGTTCCGACAATTTTCTGGAAAGAGAAGTTTAATTTGCCGGAATGCTGCGCTGTGTGAACGCAGAAGGAAAATTGCTGGAAAGAGCACATTCACGCTTGAACGCGCTAACGTGAGACGTCTACTCCAGCCAATCAGAACATTTAGACACATTCACATCCTCGCTGTTTATAAAAAATAAAATGAATATTTTTTATTTTGAATATTTTTCCAGACACATTTAGCTAATAGATGTTAGTCAGATAACGTTTCTATGTTCTTTCTTAATGCCAACTGTGTAAAATATTATCGATAAAATTCTTGTGATAAACCACTGTTTGTTTACCTTCAAGCTCTGCTTCAGTTGCTTGACGCGTGTGCACATGAAGCAGCCGTTACACACACATATTGTGTACATCTCGACATACGAAAGTGTTCCTCCATATGTGTTCATTGAAGTTGTTCACAATACTTATACATCCACAGAATTTGTAATGTAGTCAAATGTGTAAACATTTAGCTGTGGTTCGCGCTTCTGCCTTTGGATGTCTCAGGGAAAAAGCAGCTGCATGAATGCTAAAGCTTTAAATAAAAGTGAAACCATCAACAAAAGCCAGACCCCTTCTATGTTTACAAATACAAGCGCAGCCGTTTAGAGGTCATTTCTGGTTAATGATGTCAGAGTTTACCGGTATTTTGGAATGGATGCGTGAATGGTCTTTTCTGGAAAAATTCCGTAACGTCCTTGTCTGTGTGAACAGCACTTTTCAAAAAATTTACCAGTAAAGTTGTTTCCGAAATGTTCCGTATATTTAATGTGTGAAAGGGGCTATTGACAGTCAAAAACTGGACTTGCACATTAAAAATGGCTTGCCATATTTTATTGAAAATACAATGCTTAATAAGTGTGAAAGGTATACATGCAAAAATGGCTCGCCATATCAGTAAAAAATGACCTTTTGTAAAAATGGCTTGCCATGTCAGTAAAAAAAATATGGACTTTAAGTCAAAAATGGCTTGCCATATTTTGAAAAATATAAAGCTTAAAAATTATTTAATGGAAAACTATAAGTCTGACAAACCTTAAAAGATTTAACAACAAAATCTAATGCACAACACAGCTTTTGGCCAAATTTGGGGCTTGTAGCATTAAAGCCCTATAGGAGGAGATAGAATTGGTCTAAGAAGACGGAATAATAATGATAATTTTTAGGTAGGATAACAATATGTTGGCTTTCTCAAGCCAACATAATGACAACTTAAAATGTCATTTTTTTGCACATTGTTAATGTGACCACAGCTCTATGTTTATAAGACAGCTATTTATTTAAAATGGAAAAAAGTATCCTAGTATTTTGAAAAGTTTCATAGATGCATGAAACTTTGCCAAATTAATAAAATAACAACAGCAACAACAAACTGTATTATGGTTCCCAGACCAATTGTTTGATGATGTCACAATTTCTTGAACAGCACAAACACAGTCCTTCAGTGTTAAAGATCACTAAATCGTAAATCACTTCATTAGGTGAACTGCCATGCATGTTTCCTACATCTGAAAAGCCTTATATATTATACAGTATAGCTGATTCATTCATTCATTAATTTTCTTTTCGGCTTAGTCGCTTTATAAATCAGGGGTTGCCACAGCGGAATGAACCGCCAACTTATCTAGCATATGTTTTACGCAACGGATGCCCTTCCAGCTGCAACCCAGTACTGGGAAATATCATGCAAACTCCACACAGAAATGCCAACTGACCCAGCCGAGTTCATTTGCTCCTATAATCCGAATTTATATGAATAGGAAAAAATAGTTGTTGCGATTTTACTCACAAATTTAGATTTCAGTTTCAGTGTAGAGAATTGTATTTATATGGATATGCTGTTTTAAAGTTGATACATTGGTTTAAGTCATAACATACAGGCAAAAAAGCCACTTAAATTAAAATGCATCAAACACAGCCAAGCACAACCGCTTGCATATTTGCTCTGAGCTCTATATTAATATTTACTGCTAAAAGATATATTTTTAAGTAGGGATTATTTCACCATGGCGACCCCTAAAAATAGAAGCATATAAAAAATGAGAGAGAAATTTATTATCTTTTTGAAAATCACATCCTTTTTTTTAATTAATATATATATATTTCTGTGTTCTCTCTCTCTCTCTCTCTCTCTCTCTCTCTCTCTCTCTCTCTCTCTCTCTTCTCTCTCTTTCTCTCTCTCAGTCTGGTTGAGTAATTAGTTCGGTGTAAGGGCTGTTGGGCTGTTGATGTATCTCTAGCATAATGTAAGGAGATGGAAAGAGGAAATTCAAATGAAATGACTCTCACGAGCGAGCACTGTTTTATATGCTCCCCCTTGAAGTGCAGGACACTAATTAATAGATCTGCCAGTGCTTAATGGTCCTTCCAGCACCACAAACTGAGAGATGGAGTGAGCAAATGAGAGGAGAAGTGGAAAGAAATGTAAAAGAGGCGGAGAAAGAGAGCGGGAGGGGAGGAAGAGCCATGAAAGAAGAAATTTCATCACTATCTAATAGATATCGCTGGATGGTAAATTTATGGGTGGAGAGAAAAAGAAATACATTTACATTTTGTGTTTTCCATCATAGCAGATGCTTTCATTTCATATCACAGTGACTCTGCAAAGTGTGCAATAAGGAGATTGCTGATGATATTAGACACAGGTTTACACTTTCATGAACATATTTTTTTAATTAATAATAGTAATAATCAATAATAGTAAAGGTTTCTGCATCAAATATTTTTCAAAAATTGTCATCAGAATTAAATTCATGGCATTTAAAATAATTAGTTTACTTTTTTTGTACATAAGAATTACAATTAAGCCCAGGAGAATAATACAAAAGAAAAGATTTCTAATCTTGATAGTCTGTGCTCAGTCATAATGCATTCACCTGTCTCCATCACAGAGGGACATGATTTGCTGATGAGTACTTTCATTAAAAACAAGATTTTTGAAGTTTTTAAGCCAGTCACCCAATACGTTATATCCAAGTACTAATATAAAACTGAAAAAAATAGGTCAATTAGAAGAATGTACTTTTTATCAAAATAAATTTTCTTAACCAAGTTCCTTTTTTTATTAACTATAATAAGAATGGCATTGATGAGGATCTTCCCATAAAGTGTAAACAAAGGAAGTGTTTCACTCAAAACCATCAATTAGTTTCCAATTCGACCAATAGCGAGATTGTAAGAACGTGGCTACTTTTACTGCTGAGCCAGAGGGTGTTTAATGATTTTAGACTTTGGCTTGCAAAGAAACTCAGATTTTCTTAAAGATATGACAGCCAATATTTGAGGATTTGCCAGATAAAGGGAAAATATGTATTTTCTTTCCATTTGTCTGATGTTACACACAGAAATGATATACTTTACCTATACATGTGGAAAAAGAAGATTTAAAAATATTTCATACACTTAATGATGGTGACGATGTATTTATATATTTATATAGCGCATTTATCATGTATGGCCACACATCCAAAGTGCTTCACAATCATAAGGGGGGTCTCTCCAAACCACCACCAGTGTGCAACATCCACTTGGATGATGCGACAGCAGCCACATGACAATGGCGCCAGTGCGTTCACCACATACCAAGTATACGTGGAGTGGAGAGACATTGATAGAGCCAATTTGGTGGATGGGGATGATGGAGGGAATTTGGCAAGAAAAAAAATGGGGCTACACCCCTACTCTTTATATCTCCCTACTCTCAGTTAACGTGTCATCTGAAAGACGGCGCTCACTGACAGCATAGTGTCCCCTTCACTTTATTGAGCATTAGGACTCACACAGACCACCGGTTGAGTGTCCCCTGCTGGTCTCACTAACACCACTTCCAACAGCAACCTAGTTTCCTCATGATGGAGTGATGTGACTATTGTGTAATTCATTTATAGCCTTCTATGTATTTCATAAAAAAATGGTATTTTTTTCCTAAAAACTCACAAAACAAATAATAATCTAGCCCTGATTTGTCACTTTTAGTTCATCTTGATGGTCACTTAATGCAGTTAAGCTGATTTCATCATATTAAATAATATTAATCAATTCTAATGTTAAGCACACTTTTACATTTTATGCTAAAACATATTAAGATAACACTTTACAATAAGCTTGTATTAATGTTAGTTTAAATATTTGTATTTACAATAAACAATATATCAATCACAGTGTAAATTAATCGGTGTTAATTTGTTATTGTAATAAAGCCATTCATTGCTATTTCATTTTAACTCACAGTGCATAAACTAATGTTAACAAGCATGAATTTGGATTTTTATAATGCATTAGTAAATGCTGAACTATGATTAATAAATGCTTAATTATTAGTTCATGTTAGTAAAAACATTAACATTAACTAAACTGTGTCCTATATGAATGATGTAATCTATTGTATATCTATAATGATGTACTATTGTATATATCATTAAACCCTTCTAATCTAATCACTTTAGGTAAAAGTACAATATTAGGTGTCAAGTTCATTTCCTGCCTCTTTGAGACAAAAACTCAAGCTCTGAATCATTTCTCTCTCCTTTCATTCACAGGTTAGACTGTCAGTGGAGAGAAAACAACCTGTCAGTCAATCACACAAGAGCACTTAGCATATAATTCTCTCGCACTCTCTCGTTTCCAAAAAAAAAAAACAGACAGCTCAAAATTCCCAGTTCTCAATTTGTCTGACCGCTTGTGCCACAACAAACCTGACTCACACACACACCCAGGGGATGTGGATTGACCCAAAGGTTAATGCCCTGCTCAGTAGCCTCTGACCTTGCCAGCCTCAGAGCTCAGTGGCGAAATGGACAGAGGAATTATGGGGTCTTTCAGTCAAGTCTATAGAACTGTGACACCGGCCTTGTATGTGTGCCTGAATGAATGTGGGGGTGATAGCATTTGACTTTTGAGTGACATCTTTGACTGCCTATTCTTGTGATTGGTTTTATGCGTCGTGTGATCGTCTGAATACAGCTGTGCTTTTGGATTTTATCTGGTATGTGTCAGCATTTTAGCCATACTGCAGGCATTTACAAGTACTGCAAACATAAATCAGAAGAGAGGCACTTGGCCCATTTCCAAGTTGGTAAAAACCTCTGGTTTAAAATAATGTGGTAGAAATATTCCATTCACACATTGGTCAATCGACACTTTATCGATGATTGATTTATCAGTCCTTGGCTTTAAAATAAACATTTTGTCATTACATATGTCACCCTAACAGCTACTACTACACTAAAATTTATATTTTTTTGTCTAATTTATCGTTCATTTACACAACAATAGAAATTTAAGGGCCTCAAGACAAACTTTAGAAAATAGATTTTCAAAGTTTCTGAAAAGGTGACATGGTGGTTCAGCGGTTAGCACTGTTGCCTCACAGCAAGAAGGTTGCTGGTTCGAGCCCCGGTTAGGTCAGTTGGCATTTTTGTGTGGAGTTTGCATGTTCTCCCCTTATTCGCGTGGGTTTCCTTCCGGGTGCTCCGGTTTCCCCCACAGTGATGACATGCGGTATAGCTGAATTGAATAAACTAAATTGGTCGTAGTGTATGTGTGTGAATGAGTGTGTGTGGATGATTCCCAGTACTGGGTTGCAGCTGGAAGGGCCTCCACTGTGTTAAACATATGCTGGTTAAGTTGGCGGTTCATTCCGCTGTGGCGACCCCTGATAAATATAGGGACTAAGCAGAAGGAAAATTAATGAATGAGTTTCTGAGAATTGGTGCCGTGACCTGGATGAGAATGAGGAGGGTGAGCGCAAAGGATGTGTGCATGTTAAACATGTACAAGTACAGTGTGTGAGCAGGTGTGTAGTGTTTCTTTACACAGTGACAATGCTAACTACTGACCCTATCATGCATAATACTGCATGTTTAATTACAGATCTGAACTGTTGTCTGTATACAAAACTGTTTAAAATAGTAAAAACTTCCTTTGCAATTCATAGTTTTTGTGTAAATAGAACATTTTTTTTGATTTGCAGTAGAAATAGAAAATGTAGTTTATATTGCAACGGCAAAACCAAATTTTTAGCCACGTTTAACCAATTTGTTGTGTCCTTGCTAAATAAAATAATTCTTCTTCAATTAATTAGTCAAAATCCTGATATAAACAAAAATATTCAACACTAATATATAACATGTAAGCGATGCGGTGGCGCAGTAGGTAGTGCTGTCACCTCACAGCAAGAAGGTCGCTGGTTCGAGCCTCGACTCAGTTGGCGTTTCTGTGTGGACTTTGCATGTTCTCCCCGCGTTTGCGTGGGTTTCCTCTGGGTGCTCCGGTTTCCCCCACAGTCCAAAGACATGTGGTACAGGTGAATTGAGTAGGCTAAATTGTCCGTAGTGTATGAGTGTGAATAAGTGTGTATGGATGCTTCCCAGAGATGGGTTGCAGCTGGAAGGGCATCCGCTGCGTAAAACATATGCTGGATAAGTTGGTGGTTCATTCCGCTGTGGCGACCCCAGATTAATAAAGGGACTAAGCCGAAAAGAAAATGAATGAATGAATATAACATGTAAAACTAGACTACAAAATCTGTCGGAAGTGTCAAGCTTTTAAATTGAGATTTATTCAACACTGGAAAGCTAAATATTAAGCTTTCTATTGATGTATACTTTGTTAGGATAGGACGATATTTGGATAAGTTACAACTATGTGAATATGTGGAATCTGAGGGTTCAAAAAATCCAAATATTGAAAAAACCTTTTAATGTTGTTCAAATTGTGCTAGCAATACACATTACAAATAAAAAGGTTTTAAAATATATACAGTGTACTCTAGAAAATGTACAAAATATCTTTACCAAATCTACAAATTTTTGACATAAAAGAAAAATCAATCATTTTGACTCATACTTGTATTTCTTTGCTATTGCCAAAAATATATTCACACAAGTTTTGTGGTCTAGTGTAAAAATTAAAATTAAAATCTTAAACAAATGCTTTAATCTTGTCTGTATTTTTTTTTATCTCCATTAGGGTCCAAAGGCCTATATACTTTTGTGTTGAGTACACGTGGATGGTCCAGTGTAGCTTTCACATAGTCCCACACCTTTAACAGTACACTAACGCAAACCCTGACGTGCACCTCTCAAAAAAGGTAACTAGCGCAAGATCTGTGATTGGTCTGCTTGGTAGCAGTGATAACTGTGGGTGGGGCTGAGAGCCATGGGAGTGTAGCGAGGCCAGCGTGTTTAACAACTCTCGAGTTGCCAAAAAATGCCAGGAGTAAAAATGTTACTATTTACCCTACTTGACAGACAGAGGGTTAGTTAAGGGTTAGTAAGAGTAACACGTGCTTACGTCAGATTTCACACAATTAATTTAAATTCAGTTTACTTTAAATAGTAAATTTCCTCAGTATTTAACTAAATGTTTTGATTCTACATAGCACAGCATGTTTATTTATTTATCTGTTGGATAAACACATGTGGATTTATTTGCATTATTATCCATTATTATACAATGCATTTATTTGCATTATAAGCAATAAAATTGATTTTTTCTATTAAAAAATATTTACTACTAAAAACATTTTTAATATAAAAAGTTCCCAACATTTCACACAAAATTCAGCAATTATTTTGTTAGTTTAGTTGGTGTCCAACAGTGTGTGGCTTATTTGTAACACCCTGTTACAACTAACCCTGCTATGTCGTGTTTTCCTCAAAACTGGCCAGCAGTCACTGTGTGTTTTTTACATCTTTCAAAATGATTCCATTTTTTAGCCTAGAAGACGGTTCTCACAACAATTTAAGATTTTACGTACATACTTTCACAGATTTTTTTTTAAATAAAAAAATATTGAGTATAATAAAAAAATACTTTTATGCTGAAAAAAAAGTGTTTCATTTTACCCCACGTTACTTTGAGCCCTGCGCTCCCCTACTCTTGTTTTGTGTTTACTTTATGATTAAAGTTGTTGAACGTTCGCCAGGTTCCTCCCTCTTTCCTTCTTGTACTAGTGTGATTTTGAGCTACTTCTACAGTAGCTTTGCACATATTTCTTGTGAAAACCCAAAGCACCAAAACAAAAACTTTGCATGTCTGATCCATTAACTTGGCCAAACAAACATTATGGCATGTGTGTGTGTAACATTTGCAAACTAATGAACAAGTGTTTGCTACTTAACCCTAAACCTCTAGGCAGTACTGAGTATTAACCTCAGCCAAAAACTCTATAGAGGACACATCGGCACCAGCGGGGTCAAGGCCCCAGCATTAGCTCAGCAAGGTGAAAGGTCAGCGTTAGGCTCAGTATGGGGGTGCACAGGTCAACAGCAGGGTTGGGACAGGGTCAAGTAATGCTGGCAGCCAGGCAAGGGCAAGCGTGAGCTTTCAGAAGAGGTGGCAGGATAAACGCCCCTACCCCCTCAGCCCTTACCTGGGAGGGCTTGTAGCTGATGCTGTCTGGGATGGGGTAAATGTCAGGAAAGGGCTGTCGGTCAAAGACATGGTCCAATACCTCGAGCTGCTGTGGTGTGAAGAGTTCTCCTCGCATCTGCTTCCGCAGGAAGTCCCGTCCCGAGTGGCTGTGGCCATTCGCCAACGGAGAATCCTGGAGAGCTGCAGAGAGAGACAAACATAAAGATAACATGAGGAGGTGATAAAGTATGATATGACATTTACAACAGTAAGGAAGTGGGGATTTGAGGCCGGGCTTGTGTACCTCAAGAAACAGTTCTCCCACAAATGAAAATTATCCCATAATTTACTCACCCTCAGGACATTCACGATATACATGACTTTCTTCTTTCATACAAACATAATCACACTCCTTTTCAGCTCTGTAGTGATGGTGAATGGTGCTCTAGTTTTTAAAAGTTTAAAAAGTGAAAATAAAAGGTAATTCATATACAACTCATGTGGGTTAATGAACTGAATTATTGAATTATTCAATGGGGTGTCACGGTGGCACACGATCGCCTCACAGCAGGAAGATCGCTGGTTCGAGCCTTGGCTGGGTCATTTAGCATTTCTGTGTGGAGTTTGCATGTTCTTCCTGTGTTCGTGTGGGCTTCCTCCGGGTGCTAAGCTAAATTGGCCGTAGTGTGTGTGTGAATGAGTGTGTATGGATGTTTTCCAGGGATGAGTTGCAGCTGGAAAGGCATCCTCTGCATAAAACATATGCTGGATAAGCTGGTGGCTCATTCCGCTGTGGGGACCCCTGATTAATAAAGAGACTAAGCCTAAAAGAAAATGAATGAATGAATGAATTATTAATTTATTTGTTCATAAATACAGTTGAAGTCAGAATTATTAGCCCCCCTTTTGAATTTTTTTCTTTTTTAAATATTTGCCAAATTATGTTTAACAGGGTAAGTGTTTTCACAAATTTTCACAGTATGTCTGATAATATTTTTTTCTTCGAGAGAAAGTCTTTTTTGTTTCCTTTCAGCTAGAATAAAAGCAGTTATTAATTTTTGAAACACCATTTTAAGTACAAAATTATTAGCCCTTTAAAGCTACATTTTTTTTCGATTGTCTACAGAACAAACCATCGTTATACAATAACTTGCCTAATTACCCTAACCTACCTAGTTAACCTAATTAACCTAGTTAAGCCTTTAAATGTCAAATTAAGCTGTATAGAAGTGTCTTGAAAAATATCTAGTCAAATATTATTTACTGTCATCATGGCAAAGATAAAATAAATCATTAGAAATGAGTTCTTAAAAATATTATGTTTAGAAATGTGTTGAAAAAATCTTCTCTTTGTTAAACAGAAATGGGGGGAAAAATAAACAGGGGAGCTAATAATTCAGGGGGGCTAATAATTCTGACTTCAACTGTATATGAATTATTCATATATTATATATGAATTGGTTAATGTAAGGTATCTAGAGTGGGTTCTAAAAATCCCTGATCAGAGACAGGTCTGATTAAAATTACACCAGAGTCCAACTCAACAGGATTTATTTTCAAATCGACAGGACCTGAATATAAACACCACTGACGTGCACAGCCTGCAGGCAATAATGGAATATTCTGCACACAATGAAAACACCCCTAAATGTCCTAAACAAACATACCAATTTAGTGGCTTTTCCTGATGGATCTTATATCTAATTTATTTATTTATTTTTATTTTTTTGTGGAAGGTTACAAATTTTTGGTCTTATCTGTTCTCAAAAATGTACTTACAATAAACATGTAATGTAATAAAGGCCCTAATGTGAACAACTCACTAGAGATATCATCGCTGTAACTTTATTACTTGTAACTTTAAGTCTTATCAGAAAAAGTACATTTACTTTAATTATCCGACACCAAAGGTCACTAATACCAAACCTGTTTGAGGCACTCAGCAAAATTTTGGACCCGAACCCACTTGGGTTTCAGGTCGAACTTTGGGTTTTTAGATCCAAGTAGACTAGTGAAGACCTCTTTTGTGTCTGTTTGAAAGAAGAAAGGCATATACACCTATGATCACTTGAGGGAGAGTAAATTATGACAGAATTTTCATTTTTAGGTGAATTGTTCCTTTAATTACATCCTGCCAAAAATGAAATAATAGCAATTTATTTCTCTTTTTCAACATGATGATAAGGTTGGGTACTTTTCTAGAGACGGCCACACAGAGACACAAGCACACATGCAGGCACACAAACACAGATTCCTGGACTTGCGTCCTCTTCTCTGAGTGAGTGTTAAGGCAGCGCGTGAGTCAGTTATTACTGGGCTGTTGAGTTTCTGAAGAGACAATTATAAGAGCTGAGAAAGCTACAGCCCTCAAATGATTACAGGGAGAGAAAGAGAGAGAGAGTGAGAGAGAGAGGGATGAAAAAAGAAGAATAGAAACGAAAATCCCTGATATAGAGCCAATTCATTTCTTCAAAATGCCTCTGAGAGGTTATTCTAGGGAGTTAAAGTCAGAGGCCAGAGCAATCCCACAAGACGAGAGAGAGAGAGAGAGAGAGTCAGAAAGAGAGATATGGAGGGATATAGAGAGACAAAATGACAGGCAGACAAAGCAGCTATCCAAACATTCCCTTTTCCTCCTTCATTTGAACACAGAAATCGATGCATTTGAATGTGAATTCAGATCCAGTTTACTGCTTTCTATGTTTATTTAAAAGAAAGATCTACTAGTCGCTGACGGGCTGATGGCATGCGGGTCCCATGTGTCTCTAATACACCTATATGACAGGACTTGCCTTAAGAAAGCTTAAACGCTCCCTCTCTCCCTCCCTCTCTCTTTGATACACACACACAAAACACACAGAGAGTGTATGATCTCCAGTGTTTTGACCCTCTTAATCCCAGCGGTCAGTGTGTCTGATAGAATTCAATTGATCAATCATGTCTGTGAGATGGCACCATTTCAGCAGGTTTATTGCTTTCCACTCTTCTCAAAGACTGTCCACCAACCGCGCACACACACACAAAAGACGGCTGAAGGTGTGCACCAGTGCACATATCTTGGTTTAAAAAAATGGCAGTTTGTAAACCGCCACTCTCTGTGTGCTTATGTTTGTGCACATGTATCTTTACTAACGCATCAGTAGACTGCTATGAGTCTGCTGGTGAAACTGCATTTATATTGCATCTATCTACATTTTATTAGTAATAATTAGTTTTATTACAAATTATATTATGAGATTTTTTTGTCATTGGTTTCTCTCTCTTTCCCAACACTCAAGCTTGAATGAACTTCTGATCAAACCTGATGATCAAATCAATATTTTAGAGCATCCAATGAACATCTTGTGCTTCAGTGACAAGAATTCTGCTCTTTTGTTCAAATGAATTCACAGAGTCAGTGATATATATATATATTTGCTTTTTAGATTAGTGATCTATATGGGTTGGAAATTAATGAGGGATTAACTGAGACAGAAAACATTCAAGAGAAATGTGAAAATGAATAAACTGTCAAATCATATCGTTACATTTTAATCTGCTCACATTGCATCAGATTTCTTCTAAAGCATTGTTTGCGGTGTTTATAACCAGCCACACACATTTTTGCTGACATTATGAATGCGGTAGCCAATTAGTTCTCTCATCATAGACAACAAAGTGATGAAACAGTGAACTGCAAATAAGACATTCATTTAGCAGTTTTGGTGATTACAACAGAAGTTTTTGCGTAACTTTTACTAGATTTCTGTCTGATTAAGTCTTTAGTTGCAACTCTCTCATGTAATGATTCCTATTAAATTAATAGTTTAAGAACAATTATATTTTTATTAAAGGTCCCAAGAAATTAAAAATAAAGTTTTTTAGATGTTAGTTTCAGTATTGTTAGTTTTTAAGATATCTATAAGTTATTGTGCTCCAGAAACGTGACAAAATTTGCAAGTCTCATCTCTCATTCCCTTTAAGACAGGGGTGTCCAAACTCGGTCCTGGAGGGCCGGTGTCCTGCATATTTTAGTTCCAACCCCAATTAAACACACCTTAACCGGCTAATCAAGCTGTCTCTAGGTATACTAGAAACTTCCAGGGAGGTGTGTTGAAGGAAGTTGGAGCTAAACAGGACACCGGCCCTCCAGGACAGAGTTTGGACACCCCTGCTTTAAGATTAAGGCCTAATCCCAATTCTATTTCTGTACCCCTACCCCTTCCCCTTGGCCCTTGAAACAGAGTGTAAAGGGGAAGGGCTTCAAATTTTACCCCTAAGAAATGAGACAGCACTACAACACCTGCACACGTCATCATATGTCATCGCGATCTCATGCTTCATATGAGATCGATGATCCCGACTGCTATAGTTATTCCAGTTGTGTTATTTGTTGATATTTATCTTCAGCAAATCATTAAAGGCGTATATTATGTTATAAGATCGTAACTGTACTGTGCATTTACATCCTGGCCATATTCATCTACGTAAACACAACAAACAACATTAATATTAATTAATTTCCTTACCCCTTGGTTTTAAGTGTGGTCCTGAAAAATCTCTGTTTGAAGGAATATCCAGCCTTTCCCCTAAGCCCTACACCTTCAAGCTAAAGAGAATTAAGACACCCCTACCCCTTCACGTGAATGTGCAAAACGAGGGGTAGAGGTAAGGGAAAGGGCTAAGAGGTTGATTTGTGATTGGGCCTATGTTGCATTGCGCCATGGCGCATTTGCTATATACATGGCGGACTTTGTAAGTTGAAAAACTGAATGTTGCACTAGTGAGAAAACAGTTAAACAGACCATCTGAAGCATGAGAATAAAGAATTAGCCTCATCTATTCGGCCTCTTTACTTTCTCTTTACTTTACTTTTACTCTTTACTTTACTCCTTTACCTTTGTGGAGTACGGAAATGGTGGAAACTCACTCCACTAAAGACATCCATTAGCTTACATATTTAATTTCTTTGCTAAACGCAAAGATTTGTTTTAAAACTACTTCTAAATTCAGTTCTAATTTCCAGCAAATGAATAAATGAACAATAATAACGAAGTGTGGTCAAAAACTGAGTTACATCCAAACACACGTCCTATTCTTGTTCCCCATATGGGGATGCAGACGTCTCCAACACACATCCAGGTGGACAAATCTAAACTTCATTCATAAAGAAGGCATGTAGGCAGTGGTTCTTATTTTGATATAGAAAATTATCATTTTTATAACATTTTAATCCTTTTTTTTCATATGTAAAGATATTTGTGTATTGCTGTACATGTGTGTATTAAGCAATGTGTAAGTGTTTGGTCCTGCATAAGTGAATAACTAACATGGAATTTAGACCAGCTTTTAGTTGGTCAATGGCACGATCTATTTCAGTTCTTCAAAATAGCAACACGCGAACAATGCGCCTTAACACACTCCATTTTAGACCAGCACACCCATGAGTCCACAAAGTAGCGCAAATGGATTTGCTATTTAAACAAGGCAAAACGTAAAAATTACTGTTGTGCTGGTCTGAAAATAACAACAAATCAAGCCAAACAAAACTTGTGCCTTATTGCGCTGGGTGTATGATAGGGCCCTACGTCAAACATCGAATAAAAATGCACATTTCAAAGCACTTCGCGAAACCTTTAAACTTGCTTATTCTTGCCCACAAAAATTTTCATTGCAATTCTTTAGCCAGAGAGCAAGATATTTAATTCAACCTACTAAAAATGAGGCTGAGGAATAAAAATACAGTGTGTTTAATAAATCAGCTTACAATGACCTTTCCAAAAGGCTTTCATGTAAAAAAATAGTTTTGAAAGTTGTGATTTCTTTAAACTACACAGGATCTAGAACCTTTGTACAGCATTCGTCATTTTAAAGATGGAAGCTCTATCCTTCACAGCCTTGTTTTCATCCATGTAAGTTTAATATGGCCTTTGCACTAACCACCAACAAAAGTCCTAATGTTGTTTCCTCCTAATGTGATCCTTCAGTTGTCCACAAACACCTACATCCCTCTCAAATTACTTTAACTCATGAAACCATATCCATCAAACCTCAAACTGACTTTTTTGCAGTTGCTACCCAAACGTGTTTATCTGTGACTCTTCTTCATGTTATGTGTGTTGTGACGATAACTGTTTCACCGTGTCAGTCGCTGTGTGTGAAATGCAATTTCGGACAGATCTGAAAGCTCATTCAGCCATATCGCAAGCAAAAAGGAAGAGAGTTCACAGATAAAGCTATTTTCACCACATTTAAACAAACACACCATACCAGCAGTTTCATCACAGTTAACCAACCTTCCTCACGTTACGTTTCAAACCTCACAAACCCACAAACAGAATTATTGGTCAGAGGTATTCAGATGCTGGCCCTTTTGTCTTTCAGCCTCTGAACCTGCTATAGGGAACCACTCTCTGTAACCACAGACACAATACAGCCCAGCTGCATTCAGGGTTAACCCCACTATTCACACACACACACACACAGAGAGAGAGAGAGAAGGAGAGCGAAGGAGAGGCATCTTCCTCCTTGCTTCAAAAGCAGAGACAATAGCAACAATGAGATCACCGTTGTGCCCCCTCTGTCTCTTTCTGTCTTCCCCTTTTCCCTCTCTCTTTCTCTCTGGGGTTAGGTTGAAGGTTTTTTGGGGGCAGAGAAAACTGCTTGGTGGATTCCTTGCGCACTTGATACACTTAGTGTGAGTGTGTGTTTGTGTGTGTGTGTGTGTGTGTGTCAACCTTGACAGATCAAAGTATGAGTCTCTGAAAGGGGGATACCAACCTTTAACAAATCCCACTGTTATCATCTATCCTATCCTCTCTCTCTCTCACACACACTTCCCCTCGCTTTCAGTCCCCCATCTTATTAAAAAAATTTCCTCAATCTTCCATTCAGAATATTCCACAGAAAAGAAGAGATAAAAGTGGCTGAAATGAAACTGGACAAGAAGTGAACATATTAAACGGCAGAGGAAACCACACCATCTTCTTTGTGGATGCCAGATACTTGGTTTGGTTTTCTAATTATAACAGAATAACATTTATGGTTTGATTTTTTGTCTTATTTTCTTTAGGTTGTAACTTCAAAGAAAGGTTTCTTTATTGTTTTAAGGGGCAAAGAGAACATTGTCCGACCCCTCTGCCCCGAACCACAGGCTTCCTGTCTTTTTTTCTTCTATTTCTCTTTTCCTCCACTCCTCCCCTCGTCCATTTCTCCTCCGTTCAGAGAGAATGAACAGACACAATGCTTCTGTTCTAGAGGCCCCACAAGTCAAGTTCTCTCTTTCAGATCACTTCCCCCTGGGTCAAGGGCATCAGTTGGGCTTTCCTCAAACACACACACACACAACACCACACACCACACACACACACACACAAACCACACACACACACACACACACACACACACACACACACACACACACACACACACCACACACACACACACACACACGCGCACACTAAGACATCCATACCCTCTGTTACTTCCTTTCCTGCTTGTGTGCAGCTGGAAATCATAGTGTCTTGCTTCACTAAACATGCATTTTGTCTCCGTCTCCCTTTCTAAAAGCATTACCATTCAGCGTAGAAATTTCCTAGTATTACATCGGCACAATTTACCAGAGTGTGTGAAGAATGTCTTTATTTAATTTCTTACTTTCTAAGGATTGAAATTTCCCAGTTCGATTCCGATTTCACAAGCTCTTTTACTGAAATATATTTGGGCGTATTTAAGATTTTAATATCCATTTTGTGTACAAATGAAAGATGTCTCTTAATGTCTCTGCTAATGCTGCAAATTGCTTCAGACTATTTCAAGTAACATATGCAATATATGTTTCTTTTTTCATTAAAATATACATTATACAGTATGATCTGGTTAAATGAGAGGCATTTGTCATCACAACTGTACTACACTGGTTCCAGTACATTTTTAATTCACTAAAAAAGAACCGACTCATAAGACTTATTAGTTTCAGAAATCAGTCTACATTAGTTAAACTGTATGCTTTGAGTCCATAAAACAGAAGACTCATTAGTTTGAGGAATCAGCACAAATCAGTCCACACTGGTTGCACTGCATTGCACTAACACTTTTAATTGTGATTAGGTCACAATTCATGCTACTAACTACTAGATTATTACCTGCCTATTATTAAGATGTAAACTGATCATTAGTAGTTACAGTTGAAAGCAGAAGTTTACATACACTGAATAAAAAGGCACATAACCATTTTAAAAAAGTCAGATGTTAATGTGACTAAACTTTTTCTCTTTTAAGTAAGTTAAGATTATCACATTTGTTTCTGTTATGCTTAATAGCAGAATAATGAGAGAGATATTTTTTGAGAAAGTGTTATAACTTTTCTTGAAAGTCAAGTTTACATACAATAAGATTATTATGCCTCTGAAAAAGCTCAAATGATGGTGTCAAGGTTTTGGAAGTTTCTGATTGGCTAATTGACAACATTTGAGTTAATTGGAGGCACAACTGTAGAATAGTATTTAATGAAAACCTCAAACACACTGCTTCCTTGTGTGACAACATGGGAAAATCATCAAGCCAGAATCAACAAAAAAGCCAGATTACAATTTGCTAAATTATACTGGGAAATTAAATTTTCTTGGAGACATGTCCTGTGGTCTGATGGAACTAAGATTGAACTGTTTGGCCATAATGATCAGTGTAACATTTGGAGGACAAAGGGGAAAGCTTACAAGCTTAGGAACACCATCCCAACTGTGAAGTATGGGGGGCGGCAGCATCAACGGGCGCTTTTTGTTGCAGGAGGGACTGGTCTACTTCACAGCATAGATGGCATCATGAAGAAAGAACATTATGTAGAAATACTGAAGCAACATCTTAAGACATCAGCCAGGAAATTAAAACTTGGCCACAAATGGGTCTTACAAACAGACCAGGACCCTAAGCATACTGCCAAATTAGTTAAAATGTGCTTTAATGACAACAGAGTGAATGTTTTGGAGTGGCCATCACAAAGTCCCTGAGCTCAATCCTATAGAAAATTTGTGGGCAGAGTTGAAAAAGCTTGTGCAAGCAAGACAGCTTACAAATCTGACTCAGTTACACCAATTCTGCCAGGAGAAATGGGCCAAAATTCCTGCAAACTATTTGAGAAGCTTGTGGAAGGATACCCAAACATTTGACCAAAGTTATACAGTTTAAAAGCAAAGCTAAAAAAAAATACCAAGGAAATGTATGTAAACTTTTGATGGTCTAGAAATTAATAAAAAATCTCATTAAAATTCTCTTATTATTCTGGCATTTAGCAAATGTAAATGATTTAGGTAATCCTAACGGACCTAAATTATTAAACGTTTAATATGATTTACCATCAGACATTTTTTAAAAATGGTTATGTTCCTTTTTTAAAGTGTATGTAAACTTCTGGTTTCAACTGTATATAGTATGATCTTATTCTGCATCCCTATTGTTACCCAAAACCTAAATCCCAACTTCCATTTTACTAATTATTAACAAAGACTATAGAATACACAAGACATGTCACTCATATAGTTTTGAATAGGGAAAAGTGTAACGGTCAATATGGCGAATGTAGCCCCGCCTACTGTAGTACAAGAGTCAATCATCGATTGCTATAGACTGACGTTTTTCTGGGGGAAAAGCTTGGACCAGACGTATGCTTTTTGACAGTTTTTGTGGTCAACAAACACACTGGAATCTCAGCGAATACTTGCTACACAGACATAAGAAATATATCCACATAAAGCTTAAAATCTGTACTTTTGGATTTGTAATCTGTATGAAACAAGCGCGAGGTACAGTCTGTCCCATCAAACGCACATCACATGACAGAAACTACTCAAACGCCCACAAACTTGTAAACATAGAGTCGCTGTCATTTCTAGAGGAGATTCGTCGTCAAGACTAAGTTATGGATTACTTCAGAAGACCAGCGCGATCTGACAAAGCATTATCCAGAGAATGATAATGTGTAGAACGACCATAAATGAGGTTGGGGTGTGATCTCAGTTCTTAGCTTGGGCACCCTGAAAAAATGCAGATTTTGTTTGATTCGAACGTTTAGAAATGAAACTTATGAGACAAATGTTGCTTAATTTTATTGGTGATTCCAAATATGTAATGTAATCGTAAGCTTGGCAAACAATTTTAGAGAATTTTATTTCCCCATTCAGACAGAATGCCCGAGCATACTGCCTGAGAGGTATTTCAAAGATGGCCGCTGAGTGAAATGACTTGTCTTAAAAGGATTAACAAACAGCTAATTAGCACTATATTAAGCTTGTAGTGTTAGTTAATGGTTTGATAATACAGCGAATTGTGACCTGAACTAAAGTCTTTCATCAGCTTTAACAATCAGTCTTCACTTTTGGCACTGTATGTTTTGATTTCCAAAAAATAACTCTTACGACTCATAAAATTCATTTTTTTAAGATTCAGTCTGCACTGGTTCAAAGACTAGAGAATACACAAGACATGTCACTTAAATAGTTTTGAAAGAAGAAAAGTGTAACGCTCAATATGGCGAAGTACAGGAGCCAATCACTGATCGATATAGACTGAGGATTCTCTGAGAGAGGGGCTCGGACCAGACGTGAGTTTTTGCAGATTTTGTGTGATTCAATCATTTGGAAATTAAACTAAAGAGACATTTATTCATTCATTCATTTTCTTTTTAGCTTAGTCCCTTTATTAATCTGGGGTCGCCACAGCGGAATGAACCGCCAACTTATCCAGCATATGTTTTACGCAGCGGATGCCCTTCCAGCTGCAACCCATCACTGGGAAACACTCTCATTCACACACATACACTACACACAATTTTTTAGCTTACCCAATTCATCTGTACCGCATGTCTTTGGACTTGTGGGGGAAACCGGAGCACCCAGAGGAAACCCACGTGAACACGGGGAGAACATGCAAACTCCACACAGAAATGCCAACTGACCAAGCCAAGGCTCAAACCAGCGACCTTCTTGCTGTGAGGCGACAGCACTACCTACTGCGCCACCGCCTCGCCCACTACACTCATTATAGTTTCAGTTAAGAAAGCAATCTACACTGCTGTCACTGTACATTATAATTTGCTAAAACTCAAAAGATTCATTAGTCTTAGGAATCAGTCTAAACTGGCCCACTGCAAGTTCTTCCTTTCTTAAACAATTTTCGACAAAACTTTAGTGTATTTATGCAAGCAGCCTACATCTCAGTTCAGATGTTTTATTTATTTTGGGGCACATATCTTTTTTGTTTGTTTTACATTTGAAGGGTCAAGAAACACCAAAACACATTTTTTTAGATGTTGACAGACATATATATGTCTCACATTGCTTAAAAACATTATTAGGACACATATATTTCACCAAAAAATGAAAAATGGGTTGTTTTTGCGTTGTTTAGAGCAAATTCGTTCTTTCGGTTTACAAAGAAATTTTTAAGCAACATCACGGCGCTGAGATCATTGTGTAAAATCTAGCATGGAGATTGGATGTCTGTACCGGGCATTACAAAGTGACGTCAATGAGTTTTCAGCACATCTGTTCATCAATTCATGAGAAAGACTTGGTTTGAACCAATCAGCTTGCTCTATTGTGAACGAGATGCAACTTCATTAATATGCATGATATAGCTTCGAAGACTCCTTTTAACTGTTACAATGTTCAGAGAGACGCCACGTTGTGTTGCCAACCGTAATTCAAACAAGTAGTAGAAGAATTGTTCGGTCGTCAGTGTTGCTTTTATAAATGTGCCAAAACTAAGGTTTTGTTTCCATTTCCCCGCGACGAGAGCACAGCTCATGTGTTGACTCAAGCAGTTGGATTACAGTGGTCTGATAACACCCGACAAAAAAATTGTTTGTAAGAATCATTTTTTTTAACTCGAGGGCTTTTCGAATCTGGAAATGTTGAAATCCGGATTTGCCATATGTCTTCTTTTAAAAAAAGACATGCTTCCAGTTCAAGTTGAATGTCCTGTCTCTACAGATTCGGTAAGTGTTTGATCAATGGTCTTTGTTTTTGTTTATTCAGATGACAAAGTTAGTATCGTCAGCAGTACTCTTTTAGTTTTTAAAGACATACCTAGTCAAAATGATTAGTTACTAAGTTTACAGTGATATCACTACAATATTATGGACTGAAAATCCTCCACTTCCACACAGCTCTTAGTTCTGCTGTAAATGCTGCTCTCCGAATCACTGTCTATCTCCCCTGCATCTGTTTTTGTGTTGCTGGTGTGGAAATCAGCTGTAGTGCACGTAATGAAACTCCCCTTTTTAATGCAAACCCTTCCCTCTTTCGCCACTCGACACTCCCACCTAAACAAAGCTGGACTCACCCACTTTCCTGACTTTTTTCAAACTAGAGGTGTGAAAACACCCTGCTGAGACAGAGGGGTCCTTTAATGCAAACAGAAACCTCACATTCACTCACATAAAATATTTCTTCAGTACTGCTGCTGAAGTGGTGCAGAAAAACCTTATTAATTGGTACATTACAAAATCATTTGTAAGTGGGTTTATGACAGTCTGGAGCTTGTGTTTCCTTTCGCGTAATGATATAAAAGCAGGAGCAAACTCATGAGCCCATCCTGTTTGTTTACTACATTTTTGTATTGGTTGCATCATACAGGATGAGCATGAGAAGATATCAATTTGATCCTCCTCTGTTGTAAACAAACAGCAGCTCAAGTCTGAGGTTTAAAGGTAAAAATTTTGTAAATAATATTCAGTTGTTCAGCGGAATCACTTCACAAGAGCTGAGTGTACTAAGGATTGATTTGGGTTGGGTTTTCTGACACTCAAAGTTAAGGCACACATTGTTGACTTGTGTGATATAGGCAAAGACAAAAGGTTACATCTAAAAATCTGATTTAATGTTCTACTAAAAAGCCTCATACATCTTGGATGGCCCGACGGTGTGTGAATTAACAGCAAATTTAAATTTTGCTTGCAACTATCGCTTTAGCATGTGTCTTACGCTCCTTAAAATCTGCAAGCAGCATAAGCTACAAACTGCCAAAACTATTGCACATGTTACTTTATGCCCTTCAGCAAACCCACGAGAGCGTCTCTCGCTGTGAGAGTGCGCACACACACTCGCACACCGCTAAACATCACAGCACTGACCACCCGCAAGTTTCACCATGTCAATTAAATACACAAATTCATTTAGCCGCCCCTCCCTCCCTGCTGGATGTGATGTGTTGCATTAATTAAAATGGCAGACGTCGGCTTAATTGGAGCTTGGATGAACGTTGATGTGTGTATGTGTGTGTGTGTGTGTGCGTTCAGTTAAGCCAGAAGTCAGTTTACCAAAGTACATATGTTTCACAGCATCCATAGTTCATGCAGTTTTGTCATTTCACCTTAAATGTTATTGGATTTTATTGCACGGCTTTCTGGAATACTTGATTCTGATTGGTCAGTGACAACATACTAAGGTATATTAGAGGTATAAATTACATCCAGGAGGTTGTTATCGCAGAATAAAGCCAGACAGGCTGTTGTATAAGTCTGAAGGACTTTATTCTGTGAAAACAACCTTCCTGAATGTACTTTACCCCACTTATAACATGACTACTTGCCACAAAAATATAAAAAATTAAATAGTTAAATAGTTAAAATAAATCAAAATAGTTTTATTAAATCTTTAATTAAATCCAAAGCTGACAAAAGCAAACCGGCTGAGTGAAGCTGAAGGAGCATACAATAACCTGTGCATTAATTTAGCACAATAGCTCCAAAAGGAAAAAAACTAGTGCTGGGCCGTTATTGGCGTTAACGTGCTGCGTTAACGCGAGACTCTTATCACGCGATAAAAAAAATATCGCCGTTAATCTATTCTCAAAGTTGGGTTGGGAGCTGGGTCTATTCACGCAAGCTATGATGACTTTTACCTTGATATACTAGCGCGGATGTATACCTGACCGGTGAGCCATCTGACAAAATAGTGCCCTTTGAATCAAATCAGCAGGATGCCCTTCTGGATCTTTCATTTTCTTCGAAGACACTACCAGGGGCGGATCTATACCCCATTTGCCACCCCAGCACTAGTGTCCTAAAAATAAAAGCGTTTCCTTAACCAATGTTACAGCAGCGACTCTCTATTTTGATGACATAAAAATCAAGCGCCTTCAGCAGGCCACTAACCACTGTCTCCTGCAGATTACAGTTTGTGAACTCTGCACTTGAGCACATCCACACTGAGAGTGAGCACAACGCACCACCGAAACTTCGTGAACCTTTAATTATCAGTTTGTTTACATCTTACCTTTGTTCAGTTAAACCACCCTCCAGGGTTTGTTCACCTGCATTTCCGTTGTTGCTCTTTATTCCATGCTAAAACCCATAAATAATAGAACAAAATCTCGTCTTTCTATTAAAGCATAGTCCAAACAAACGACTCTTACGAACTGCTTTGTTTTAGTGAATCAATTAGTGCAACTAGCGAGATCATCACACACAGATTACTCAATCCGGCTCTTTTAACAAACCAAAGCAGTTATTTTGATATCTGTGTGTATATTAATGACTAACAGCTTAACTGTAAACTATTTTCAAAAGTATGTTGTTCAGTAGCTTGCATCTTCAAGATTGTCCGAACCTTTGATGAATGGTGTCAGTGGTTTAAACAAACAACTCTTATGAACTGCTTCATTTTAGTGAGTCAAGACATTTAGTGCAGAGAGATCATCACACAAACAAATGACTCAATCGTCAATCAGGCTCTTTTAACAAACCAAAAGTGTTTTTTGACCGATATCCTCGCGTATATTAATGACTAACAGCTTAACTGTAAACTATTTTCAAAAGTATATTGTTCAGTAGCTTGAATATTCAAGATTGTCCGAACCTTTGATAACTGGCATCACGTGACAACAACGCATTTGGCCGTGTCCAGTCCATCCATATGCTGAAGTTGAGAAACAAATCCAGGTACTGAATTACTTTAATACTTCAAAAATGAATGCCAAATTAAGGTAAAAAAAAAATCTATGTGTTGTCTGAGATAGTTGCTTGCTAGTTATATGACGACCAAATAGCAAGTTTTTTGAATCAGTTATATTTATTGTTAGCCTTATCTTGTTAGCTAATTGACTTAAGGAAACTTGATTCACTGAGAAGTTGTATCCATATGGCAGTCTGCATTGTTTGTCATGCTTTGTTAATCAAATTTGTCATAGACTTAAACTCGCTATAGATTTGCATAGAACTCAGCAAAGAGAAGTTAAACATACCATACCATCTCCTTTAATTTATCTGACTTTCCAATCCAGATATCAGGTTCAAGTCAATCACACATCAGCCTTTATTTCATTTTTTAGGACAATGTAAAAATGTGCTCCCTAGTGTGTACACCGAATAATAATAGCGTTCCTTGAATCTACAAAAACCATGCAAGGATGCTTGCTTTAGTGTGCCACCCCTCATAATTTTTACTGCCACCCCATGAATATTTTTTTTTAGATCCGTCCCTGGACACTACTGATTATGCTTACATGAACATCTGTAATCTAGTTATTTGCCTTAATAGACAATAATATAATTTAGGTGTTTACGGTGAAGTGCTTTCATTGTAAGAGTTCCCAGTAATTTTGGGTGACTTATTTTCCGACTAATTATTGGAAATTATGGCGAAAAGTCCTACATGACGGTAATAGTTTGATTGTGGTGTTTACTTCAATAATGCACTAATATCTGCATACTCCACGTCTAATTCCATTTTTGTTAGTTTCATTTATGACTTTTTAGTCATTATTTGGGTAGCACACATATTCTGAATGCCTTCGGCCGGAATTCAAATGAGCATTTTAATCTAGATTCATTAGATAATTTCAAATGAATCTAGATTAATCTAGATTAAAAAATTAATCTATGCCCACCTATAAAAAAACACAAAGCAGAGACTAAATACAGTTTGAATTGTACTAACGTATTATTATTCGACCAAGATGGCGTCAAAAACACCAGCATGACAGACAAGCATATACAAATGAATCTGGATGCAAACATATGAATGTGAACATTTTCAGTAATGGCCAAAGTGATTTGAAGTTCCCAGATAACATATAACAGATAAACATGTCTTGAAATGTTGCGACTGACCATCAGAAAGTGGAGTATTCCAGATAGCTGTGTAATAATGCCACTGAAACTATTAAAACAGGCTTATCCAGGTTCTCAAATAATCTTGATGGTCAGTGAATATGTTCACATCCACATTTATATGCTGTCTGTTTAAGCCGCAGTTTTTGAATGTTTGGTGCCATCTTGTGATCTAATAATATGTTGGTTAGTGTGTGCTCCCACTCAGCCATTTTAGTTTATGTCAGCTTTACCATTAATTAAATAATTAATAAACTATTACAACTATAACAACTCACTTTTACGTTTATTTTTGTCAAGTAGCTGTGTAATAAGCAGGATAAAGAACATCAAGGCGTTTTTCTTTTTTTTCTTTCTTTTTTTTGCATCAGGCTACTAATAAGCCTACTGCTCTTTATTCTGTGATTACAATCACCTGGATGTATATTACACCTTACATATTGCATGCTACGTTGTTTCACCAAATTTGGGTCAATATGGGCAAACTCAACTGTTGGGGTCAATATTTACATGTAATTCATACTATTTAGTTGAGGAATCAATTCTGCGTTGATTCTTAGATTTTCAAAATGCATCGCTTGAATCGATTCGTTTAACAGCATATGGCGCCCTAGGCTAATTTTTTACTGTAATCACAAACATTTATGACGAAGAGAGCTTGTGCATTTGGTTGTTGGCTTTTATGTCAGAAATTTAAAGTAAAAAACCGCTCACTGTAATTTGCTTTAACTTAAATGATGATTATTTTAGGGTGAAGTGGTTCGTGTAAGGAATGGATGCAAGCAGAGCACGGCTGTTTGTAAAGCATACAGCACCATCTGCAGGGTAAAAACTAAGCTCAGGAATCGAGAGAGAATAGCGATGCATTTTGAAAATGAGTTTTGCTCCTCATCATTTTAAATGCTCAAGCCATGATCACTCTAGAGATGTGAGCATGTGAAATTTCCTGTTATACGGGTCTGCAAAAATGGTCAGGATAAAACAAGATAAAACAAGATATCGATAAAGAGCTCTGTATTGATTTTCTTTTGGTCTTACGCAAACACGTTATGCGATATTGCAAGTTAAAGCTCACCGAGCTTGAACATTACAATGCAGTGGCACTTTTCGCACAAGCATTTCCAATCTGCCATATTTGCATGCTTATGAATAGAAAGTGCAAGTGACCTCGGTTTCAGTTTTTGTAAAGTTTGTGCATCTATGGTCAGTGTGTTTTCAGATCCCTCTTCCACCCCAGCTACACCATGGGGTTACTTGTACTTTATGTTTGCAGCAAAAGTGCATTCTATTCTCAGACAGCATGTCTGTGAATATATTAGTAGTAGCAAGTATTGGTACTTGCTCTGCACAATAATCAAAGCCACAGCCACAGCAGCATAGCAGATCTATGTTGCAACAGAAACACATAACATTGCTATACATATATTCATCACCATGCTAAAATCTCTCAGAGGGTAACGATGACAGAACTAAACTTCAAAATGAAAGTGTTGGCATGAAACTAAAAAAAGAAATCTTCTGTTGTTGATGTCTGCCATTTTATATATTATTTTGTGTGTGTAAGTGTGACATCTGGAGTTCCCTCATGTACTGCAGGGGTCTGCCAAGCAATGGCTTTTTAATAGACACATGTGTGCAAACACACACATGCACATCCACATGCACACGCTGTGCCTCCCCTGGATAGAGATGTTTATCTAAGACGTGCGAGCGGTGTCCAATCCCCCTCCTTCTCTCATGCATCTGTCAATGTTCAGCAACTTCCATCTGTGCTCTGTGTGCATTGTGTGCGTGTGTGTGTGTGCAATGAGATGATGTTGTGCATAGGAATGAAGAGAAGAAGAAGGTTGAATACAGGATGTAATTGATTTTTTGTTCTGTAATTGCTGGTAGACAGAATGTCTCATTAGTTTCTGAATGTCCAGCATCAAAATAAACTCTATGTTTGGTGCACCGGATCATGAATAATACTTAAGTAATTCAGAGGGGGTTTGGGGAGTAAAGATTTTTCAGTTCCTGAACATCAAAGCATGTGCTGACTTACGGTCATCCCTCTTCCGCTTGCTGGCATCGGCAGGTGAACTAATGCCCAGAATTCCACTGATGGAGTAGGAGGAGCCTGCGGCATCACTGGTTACTGCAGAAACCTGCGTCACAGCCACGGTTAGAGGCTACAAGATGCAGAGAGATGATATTAATATTATATAAGACTACAAATATCCAAAAGCTTGAATGATAACACTTTAAAATATGGTTGCATTAGTTATTGTTAGCTAATGTATTTTACTAACATGAACAAACAATAAATAATAAATTAATTACAGTATTTATTAATCTTTGTTAACATTAGTTCATGAAAATAAAGTTTTCATTGTTAGTTCGTTAACTCACCATGCATTGACTAACATTAAAGGGCACCTATGATGAAAATCAACTTTTGGAAGCTGTTTGGACAAAACTGTGGGTATAGGTATAGTGCGTCCACAGTCATATTAGAGTGATATAAATACAACAAGTCTTTTTTTTTAATTTCCTGACATTAAAATAAGATCCAAATCCTATTTTGAGGCTCACCACAACGTGACCTATGAGTGCAGTTTTCCCCGCCCACCAAATTTATTGACATATAGACATATGTCATTTAAACACTCCACAAAACTGGATTGCAAAGAAAACTGGGATTTAAAAAAATGTTCCAACTCTCTGTGATCAGCTGTTCCTCAAGAATGCAGTTCACAAGTTTGAAACATTTTTAAAACAGTGCATGTTTGTAATAAAGAAATGTCAGTAAAATTGCTATGTAATTCATAAACACTGGAATCACCACGGCCACATAGTGTCAGTACAACTATATACGAGGATGCTTCAAACATAACAACAGGAGTCATTAAATCTGCTTTATTTTGTACAGTACCATAATAGATATCATTGTATATAGCAGTATATATTAACTTGTATCCTGTCACATTTGCCGCAAGTAGACGTGCAAAAGTTAAACGCGCGTGTGTGTGTGTGTTGTGAACTTTGTAATAGCATTTGTGTGTGACTCATTGCTTCAGAAAGGCTTGAATAAACTGTATCTCTGCTTTATCCGAGTCTGTCTCTGTCACTAACTACTGTTTAAGTGATGTAATGCAGGAGAAGCAGACACACACATGGGAACAGTGGCGGGGAGAAGGCTACAAAAACATAAGTACATATCAAAGAATACAAAGTGGAGCTAAAAAAATCTTTCAGAAACAGTTTAAAAGAATGAATGCATGAAACATGCACACAAATATATTTTTAGAGTTTAAAAATATATATTTATTTTTTTCAATATTTTTGCAATTTGTTGTTTATTTGAAGTATTTAGCAAAGCAAAAGTCTTGCTTTGTTAATATAAAAACTCTTTTGTTTTTTTGTTTTTTTTTTGCACAGTATAACTTTGAAATAGCAGTGAAAAATATTAAATATTAAAATGCATTGATTGATTGATTGATTGATTGATTGATTGATTGATTGATTGATTGATTGATTGATTGATTGATTGATTGATTGATTGATTGATTACTAAATAATGTAAACTATTTTCCCAAACCATCTAAAGGTTTGGTTCCTAAAAGTTTCTAAATGTCTTGGTTTGCCTTCCATTATTTGGACAAAACAAAACAAAAAAATACAACGGAAAAGCAATTCCATGCAAACAATGCTACAAAAATGTTTTCACCAAAATAGTGAAAACCTTTCTAGGTTTTTTGTGTAGGCTTGTATTTTACAGTACGTTAAAAATATCTCAAAATGTCAATGGCAATGGCAATTTCACATCCATACGAAGCTTTTTTCCTCATAAACGCAAAAAAATTTCAATAAAATAAAATCAGTCATGTTTGTTCTACAGTGAGCCAACTCTTTATCTTTTTGATTAGCATTATTACTTTTGGGTTGTGCAATTTAATTCACAGAATTTCTACAAAGTTTGTTGTCTACTGTAAACTCAGAGATGTTTTGGTCACATCCATAACGCATGTTTATTTTCCTCATTTAAAATATAAAAACGTGTCAGCACCAGTGGTGTAGTGGTTAGTGCGTCGACACATGCACTTTGGTGCTCACGGCGACCTGAGTTCGATTCCGCCTCACGGTCCTATACCGATCCTTCCCCTCTCTCTGCTCCCCATGCTTTCCTGTTAATACTCTCTACTGTCCTATCGAATAAAGGTGTATATATATATATATATATATATATTTAATATGTTTTATAACGTATAACGTATATAACGTTTACTGATTGATATTTTTCTGATTCCACAACTCTGTGGTTAGTTGTTTTGGAAAATATAAACAGATGGTTCAATATAATGTTAACACAGACTTTCTCTGTGTATTCATATTATACATTTTTACTGAAAATATCACATCCATAATGCTGGAATTGCTCGAAAGTCAAAACCATTTGGGTTTCAACATTATTAAAACCATCAAATCACATTTGTGTTTCGAAAAAAAAACAATAAATCGTTGGATGGATCTTTTTAAAATACTCTTTTCTTTATTATTTTCTTTATTTTCAGATCACTTTCACTCAAATATTTTACATTAGGCCCCCAAAACAACTGACATTTTGAGGCTTCAGACAAATAAATTATATATAAGACTAAAATAAGACTAAGACTAAAAAGCTAAAAAGCAAAAATTAAATCAAAATTAAATGTTGAGTACTGGTGTGACCTGCACTACTTTTTCAATCAATTTCATTAATGCCTTCAGTTTTCATGTAGTGTATGGAATGAGGGGTGACATGGCGGCTCAGGTAAGCATTGTCGCCTCACAACAAGAAGGTCACTGGTTCAAAATACAGGCTGGGTCAGTTGCCATTTCTGTGTGGAGTTTGCATATTCCCCCCGTGTTCACGTGGGTTTCCTCTGGGTGTTCCGGTTTCCCCCACTGTCCAAAGACATCTGGTACAGGTGAACTGAATGAACTAAACTGGACGTAGTATATGTGTGTGAATGTGAAACTGTATGGGTGTTTCCCAGTACTGGGTTGCAGCTGGAAGGGCATCTGCTGTGTAAAACATGTGCTGGATAAGTTGGCGGTTTATTCCACTGTGGCGACCCGTGATGAATAAAGGTACTAAGCCAAAGGAAAATGAATAAACGAATGTATGGAATGAGAAAATCTATAAATATCAACAGTATTAGGATTTACATGACCCTAGTCTTAAAGCTTTCTAGCACAATATCATGTGCAGATGTGTAGTATGTTCTTAAATGTTTGTTTTTCATTTCCTTCTTCTTGGCCCTGCATTTTTTCCCGTCAAAGACCTTTCAGCAAACCTGACGTCACTCTATTGTGGTGATGTGCTGCCGCCCAAGGATAAGATGCTAACAAGCGAACAGCTTTTCGACATGTGAGGTCTTGGCGGCAGCGAACGAGGCCACAAAGTCTTCTCTCTGTCAAGCCTTCATTCTCTCTGTCCTCTTTATCTCACTTCCTGTCAGCTGACGCACAGCCTGAGTGACAGTACAGTGGCCCCAAGGGGACACTAAGGTGTAGAGATGAAGCTAATCCTCCATCCCAACAGACTGCTAAAATGGAGAAGAAAAACAAATCGCTCTGAGAAAAGATAAACGCCGCCGCTCTCGTTTGCTAACCAGGTGGAAAATGTAATGAATGCATATCCCTCCGTTTTTTTACTCTTGATTTATCGTTTCAATTATCTGATTCTCTTATTCTTTCGCACTTTTTTTTCCCAAGGAATGGAAACCCGATGCGATCGCTTTATATTCAAAATCCTTAAATTTCAATTTTCCGCCTGAGTATGAGAACTATTTATCATCATAATCTGAAGGAGACGGAGAACTGGCGAGCGTTGTGCGTGCAAAATTAATTTAGATTAAGCGGAGGTGTGCGATTATGAAGATTACTGACAGTGAGACAAACGCCGTTCAATACTTTATTAACTGGCAATGGGAGTTTTCCTCCTAAACTGATCTCAGAACACTTTCAGAGGTTCATTTTTGTTTTTGTTTTGGGGAGAGCGTTTTGAGGGTCAGAACTCAAGGTTCAAGGATTTAATCAGATACGAAGATTGGGCAGATAGAAATGGAATTTGTTAAACGGGTGCTCCAGAGTGTATTTTTAAGGCACACAGCTACCCAGCTAACATAAAAACAACAATAATATTTCCTAGTTCCTCCGAAAGGTCCGCCCTTAAGAGGCTCTGATTGGTCAGCTAACATAATGTGCTGTGATTCGTGGATCGGCTTTACGTCACCAGGAAAAGCGTCACGCTCCTACAAGCACGCACTTTTGCGCTGTGTAAATACTGTCAGTCAGAGCAGCTGTTAGCGTATCAGTTTGAGCCTGAATCAGACAGAAAATGAAAAGGACACAGCTGAACCTCACGCATACTCTCTAAAATAAAATCTGACAAGTGTCTTTCACATATATTCGGAATAAGCATGTGTAAGTAATAGGAAATGTTCACATTTCTTTTGTGAGTTCTTTATTTCAGATGTAGAAGGCAGGGAATGCCGCCGAATAGAGAGACACTGCAGCGCTGATAAAAAATTGTGGGTGTTTACAGCGATTTGACAGATAAATATGAATTAGTAGCTAAATTGTTATCGGTGCCAAACAGCATTTCCCGTTGTTTACATCCTTGTTTACCTCCTTGCTACAACATACCGTCTTTTGTCAAATTCTAGAGCTATATCTTTTTTCATAATTCTCTGGAACATAATTAAATTAAACTGTAAGCACTTCTGGGCTGCATGGTGGCGCAGTGGGTAGCACGTTCGCCTCACAGCAAGAAAGTCGCTGGTTCGAGCCTTGGCTGGGTCAGTTGACATTTCTGTGTGGACTTTGTATGTTCTCCCCGTGTTCACGTGGGTTTTCTTCCGGGTGCTCCGGTTTCCCCCACAAGTCCATAACATGGTATAGGTGAATTGGGTAGGCTAAATTGGCCGTGGTGTATGTGTGTGAATGAGTGTGGATGGATGTTTTCCAGTGATGAGTTGCAGCTGGAAGGGCATGCGCTGCGTAAAACATATGCTGGATAAGTTGGCGGTTCATTCCACCATGGCGACCCCAGATTAATAAAGGGACTAAGCCGAAAAGAAAATGAATGAATGATAAATGTTAGCACTAAACAGAAGAAGCTCTGTGGGAATAGCAGTGTTTGGACGACATTTTAGCTTTCTCTGCTATAACATTACAGCGCCTCTGGCCACGCCCATTTGCTGCACATGGTGAATGTGTGTAACCTGAAGTGTTTGTGATCTCACTAACCCTGATGTATTTTTTTGTAGTCCCCAAACTTTGTTGGCTGCAGGTTTTGCTAAGCTAACTCTTTGCATTGAACTTTGAGCATATTACATTCAGAGATGTTGTTTATGTTTGCACAGCTACATTACACATCATTCATTCATTCATTCATTCATTTCCGGTTTAGTCCCTTTATTATTCTGGGGTCGCCACAGCGGAATGAACCGCCAACTTATCCAGCATATGTTTTACGCAGCTGATGCCCTTCCAGCTGCAACCCATCACTGGGAAATATTACACATCATCTAAAGTTAAACAAAAATTATATCATAGTGGACCACCCCTTTAAAACTCCCAAAATCTCAGACAAAAGAACACAAACACAATAAACATTAATGAATATTGAACACTTATTTTTCTTCAGAAGCTTTGTAAAAACTCCAAATATGTTTCACTTTAACTAAAGAATTCTAAAGAATGCTTTCTAAAGAATTATAGGTGAATTTGACCCCTTACCTAAGTTATGCGCAGAAACGGCTCCTGATTGGCCAGGTGGTTGCTGGACTTTAGTGCGAATAATTCTGTCACAAAGAAAAACCAAACATTAGATGTTAAGGTGTCTACCATGGCAGGTGGTACATGTAAGTGTGGATACTCTTATATGCTTTAATGTAAATAAAGTATGCAAACGTGTGTGTGTGTGTGTGTGTGTGTGTGTGTGTGTGTGTGTGTGTGTGTGTGTGTGTGTGTGTGTGTGTGTGTGTGTGTGTGTGTGTGTGTGTGTGTGTGTGTGTGTGTGTGTGTGTGTGTGTGTGTGTGAAGTGGCTCATGCAGGCTGACATGGCAGCAGAGTCTCACACTTCCTGCATGGCTGCTCAAGCAAAGCACCTTTCCCCTCGTGTCTCTCTCTCTCTCTCTCTCTCTCTCTCTCTCTCTCTCTCTCTAACACACACACACACAGACACTCTCTCTTTCTCTCTCTCTCTCTCTCTCTATGAGAAAGGTTGTCATTGTACACATGCTGTTGAACCAGTGAGCTGGACACTGCTCATGAATATGTGTTTCTTTTTACTCCACTGACTCACTCCTATTGTTTTCCTGTATCCCTCCATTCTTTGGATCTGTTCTCGTTGCATTGCTCTATACCTTTTCTAATCTACTTATCAATGTGTTCTCAGAAATGTATTGCTTCCACTTATATATTCCAGCATTCAAAAGTTTGGGCTCAGTATAAGACATGCTTTATGTTATTGAAAGTTTTTCTTATTTTAGTATATTTTGAAATGTAATTTGATCTTTTGTTAAAATGTATTCTGGATTATTATACATTTTCTATTTTAATAACTGCTTAATTCTAATTTGTTCAGGTCAGTTTAAATCAAACAGTCCTGTCAATACTTCAGAGAACTTAACGAGCTGCAAGTTAAGAAAATGCATGCAATTACAAAAAAACTACAGCAAATTAAGAAAACATCTTCATCGGTTTAACAACAAATGTGTTGTAAATCCTCTCAAAGCAAACACATTAAGAAAACACGCTGCACATTCCCACAACGCAAATAAATTAGGAAATTGTGCTGCAATTTCTCACAACACATGCAAATAGTATGAAACGTGTCATGGGCAGTGTTGGGGGTAACGCATTACAAGTAACGCATTATTACTTTTCTTAGTAACAAATAAAGTAACCCATTACTTTTAAAAATTAAGTAATAATATGAGTTACTTTTTAAGAAAAATGTAATGCGAGTTACTTTTTAGTTTAATTAGCTTATACTTATAAAAAATAAATAGCTGAATTAAAATGATTGTAGTCACGTTGAATCCCGCACTCAATGAGAGAATGAGAGAATGCAGGAGCAGACAGAAACCAAGATGGCAGAGCTTCACTTTTCTGCAATGGAAGTTTTTTTTATTATTCTGAATGGATCAAAGAAAAGCAAAAGGGGATTTTAGTCTCAATGGGCAGTAATTTTACTGCACTAATAAGACAAAAAGTACAAAAGTAACAAACACTTTACACTTTCATTAATCTGTATATATGACATATATATATATATATGGCTTGAGGGTCAGGAAGTTCTCGGAAGATAAGATTATCCCACATTATTAATTTTTGAGGTGTTTTTTTTTAAAGGTAAATGATGGTGTATGCTATACGGTGCATTACAGAGTTTCTTTATTTAAAAAAAAAGTTTAGAAACAGATCAAGCCTTAGCCAGGTCAGAAAAAGTAATGCAAAAGTAACTCAAAAGTAACGTAACACATTACTTATCATAAAAAAGTAGCGCAATTACACTCTCAGAAATAAAGGTACGCGAGCTGTCACTGGGGTGGTACCTTTTCAAAAAGTACAAATTTGTACCTAAAAGGTCTATATTAATACCTAAAGGGTACATATTAGTACTATAAAAGTACAAAAGTGTTCCTATTAAAATGTTTAGGTACTAATATATGTATTTGATTATATGTATTTGAGGTACCAATATGTACCCTTTAAGAACAAACATGTACCTTCTAAAAAGGTACCACCCCAGTGACAGCTCGCATACCTTTATTTCCGAGAGTGTAGTTACTTTTTGGGGGAGTAACTCAATATTGTAATGCATTACTTTCAAAAGTAACTATCCCCAACACTGGTCTTGGGGACCCAAAAACGTGACGGACCTGGCTGGAATTTGTTTATTGTGCATCTTGATTACAATACTCCCTTTATCTTTTGTATATTATTAGCCTACATAACCAACACGATCTCATGGCAATTCATAACTTTTGATTGAACTTACATTTTTATAACTTTTTTTACAATTTAGTACGATTTGCTTATCCCCCAATGACAGTTGGGTTTAGGGGTGGGGTTGGGTGCCACGCCTCCTTTTAAAAATCATACAATTTTGAACTCGTACAAATTCGTACCAAATAGCCACTAAACTGACAAAGCATAATATTTTGATTCCTCGTGAGATCAGGCTTAAATAACCATATAGCCTAAATAGCTGGGTCTGTCATGTTTTTGGGTCCCCTTAAACATTGTGTTTCCTGCTATTTGCATGTGTTGTGAAAAGTTGCAGCTCGTTTTATTAATGTCTGCATTGTGAGATTTGCAAAATGTTTGCTGTCAAACCAATGAAGAACTTTTCTTAGTTTACTTGTGTTTTTTTTTTTTGTGTTTTCATGTGTTTTGTTTAAACTGTAGCGTGTTGAGCTCTCTTGGCCAATATACTTCAGTTTTAAGTTCAGAATATGTTGATTCAGCTCTACTGTACTTATTTTTAGAAAAATTGACAGTCATACTAATTAACATTTTTGTCCGTATGTGTGTGGAAACAATGATAATTTGTATTTTGGTAAATTATGTAAAAAGAAAAAAAAAATTTATTTTAAAATCAAAGTTATTTGTAACATTATAAATTTCTGTCTGTTTTCTGTTTTGACTGTGATTTTTTTGTATTATTGAAGGCATAATTTCTGAATAATGCAAACAATACTTTTTAAATGTGTAACTTTTGAATGTGGGTCGACAACAGTTTTTCAGAAACTCCATTAATGTTTAGAATGTATATCCCTGATTTTTTATGCATACAAAGTGGTCACACGAATAGTGTTTATTTGACATTTATAATGTCTGTAACATCATAAACACTCATATTGTATATTATGTCTCGCTTGTTTTTCCGTAAATACTTAACTACAAAATAATCATTTTAAAAATGCTTTTCTTGATCCTTACCTGCTCTAGCTTAAAATCATAAACTTTGTATTAGTAACATTTGTGAGTAGTGAGTACTGTCTCTTTATGATGAATCCCTTTCACAATGTAAGTCACTTTAGATATAAACATTTGCTAAACGACTAAAGGTAAAGTAAAGGTTAATTTACGTGTTCATTTATTTCAGATTAAATTCTCACCAACCCCTAAAGTTTTGAATGTTATTGAATGTACAAAAATAGACTTTAAAATGAAACAATCAGACAAACACATGCATTAAAAACACATTTAAAATCATTTCAATCCTCTAAAATCGTAAAAAATTAATTGAAGATGTGTTTTACACACCTGTTGATTGAGCTGACGCTGGGCACACTGTCATTGTCACACACTCTTTCTGCCAGCAGTCTGTCTCGGATCTCCCAGGCAAACATGGTGGGGTTTTGGCGTTTGTAATCAGCGATTTTGTCGACGACTTTTGGTGTAGCAACCTTTGGTTTGGATCCTCCGATCACCCCTGGCCTGATGCTGCCTGTCTCATAGTACCTGTGAAGACAGAGAGGCTGAATATCACCAGACAAGATCAACAGAGAGAGAAGTCCTTATTTCTATCATTTTTCGTTTTTTTTTTTTTAATGGTTATTATTTTAGTTATTTTAATAACTTGTCATTTATTTATCATTGTTATACAGGTTCTATGACAATATAATATTTTCAGTTCAGTTCAGTTTACAGCCAAAAAGTTAAAAGCTTTCGTACATAGCCGAAAATTATGATTTTTGTTATCCAAATTTGTCAGTGTATTTTCATTTTCATTTCAAGTGTGATTGCTTTTTTTATTTTACCTTTAAGTAATATTTTCATTAATTCTTTCATTCATTCATTCATTCATTCATTTTCTTTCAGCTTAGTCTTATTATTATTATTTATTTTTCAGCTTAATGCTTATTTATCAGGGGTCGCCACAGCGGAATGAACCACCAACTATTCTGGCATGTGTTTTATGCAGAAGATGCCTTTTCAGCCACAACCCAAAACTGGGAAACACCCATAAACTCTCACATTTATGCACACACTCATACACTACAGCCAATTTAGTTCATACAATTCACCTATAGCGCATGTCTTTGGACTGTGGAAGAAACCGGAGCACCCGGAGGAAACCCACACTAACACAGGGAGAACATGCAAACTCCACACAGAAATGCCAACAGACTTAGCCGAGATTTGAACCAGTGACCAAGGTAATATGTATTATGTATTTTATTTATAAACGCCCAACATAGTCATTTTGTAATGATATTGTATTGTGAAAAATTTGTTAATTCTGTTACGGTACAATATTTGATCTGTATATTCTGAAAAGATGATCTCAAAAGAATATCTTCAGCATTATTAAATCACACAGAAGAACACAGAATTTATCACAGACCAAACAGTGGGTTGTTTAATAGTCATTTAATCATGATTTCATTAGCACTCTTAGCATTTATGCTAGCAAGTGAGATTTTTTGGTTAAAAGTTTCAAAATGTAATCTCTGTCAAACTCATGTTACTAGCGTGTAATATTACTATAAAGAAATTATAATACTATAATAATACTATAAAGAAATTTATATTTTTGTTAAAAGCATAAAAGGAAGTGACTTGTGATTGAAGATTACCTAGTTGTTCGAATAGAATGTTTGTTAACACTTTATTTAAGTGTCCTTGTTACTTGTTCCATGTACTTACTATAGTAATAACAATTAATTATGTACAATAACATGCAACTAACCCCAAACCAAATTGACTTTTTAACCCTAACCATACATACAGCTAATAGGGTATATGCACAGCTTCCCATAGCGATAAACTTCTGGTGAACGGTTAATGTGACTTTTTTCAATTTGATTTGGTTCCTTTTACCGCATTGATGTTGTAATGTAATTAAAATACAATCAGTTAAATAGACTTCAGCATTCATTTAGTATTCATTTAGTTGTTCAAGTGAAAAACGAGATGAAAAGTCATGTAACTGCTAGCACTATCAGGATCAGCAGACAAGCGCAGAAACTCCATTGAAAGTACTGGGGTAAAATAAATGTTCATATTTTAAAGACATGGCGAGGGAAAATGTAATTTAAAGCAGTGCTTCTTGTACATTCTACCTACTCTATATTGTATATCAATCAGGCAGTGGATATTTTTAAAGAAAATAGACCTTAAAAGCGCCAAATTCGTAACGGCATACAGTTCAACGCAAGTGCTTGACCCAGGTTACTGAAAATTAAAAGTCCTTCTGCATACATCTGCATATACCCTATTAATATCAATCAGTAGTTACACTGAAACAAGGATACCTTAAAACAAAGTGTAACCGAATGTTCAATTTTTTAAATTTCACAATAACTATTGTTCCAAAGCAGCTTTACAAAGAGTGCACGTTTTTACATTAACTACAATGTTTCCAATAATACACCAGAAAGAATTTTTTTTTTTTCTACCCATTTTGAAATGCACATTTGTTTCTCCAAATCATTTATGTTGATCCAGTCACAACTCTTATATCTTGCAGAAATTAGAAACACAGAACCAACACACAGCTTTCAGAAACCATAGATGCAGTACATAATCAATCTGTTCACACTTTTATCACAAATGAGGATTAAAATGTATTATAAAACAACATCAAAGCTTATAATCTGGGGATACACACAGTAGTTACAAAACCGGTCATGGTCTAAATACTGATTAGATGAAATGCTTCAAAGTCATGCACACCTGTGACTGCTCATTTTGTATTAATGCACCAAGAATCTTGGTAAGCATCCATAATAGGGAGAAGGAAAAAAAATAGTACAGAAGTCAGTGGCTATGAGTTTCCAACACTGTTCAAACATCTTGTTTTGCTTTTAACCAATGAAAGAAATTCAAATGGGTTTTGAATAAGTAGAGAGTAAATGATGATCTATATTTTGTATAGAAATGTATAGAACTACAAATTTAATTAACTTATTAATCACACTTTATTTTGATGGTCCGTTTGTTGAATTTAAGTTACATTGCAACTAATTCTCATTAGAGTAGAAGTAGACTGTTAGGTTGGGGTTAGGGTTGGGGTTAGTGTAAGTTGACATGTACTTGCAAAGTTTCTTATAGTTAGTTAAATGTCTGTTGAAGGAGCAGATATTAAGCAGACAGTCTACTAATACTCAAATGGACCATCAAAATAAAGTGTTACCAACTCATTTGTCATTTACCAATACTATTAGAAATGTACTGTTAATACACTAAAAAATGCATTTTATTTATCTAAAAATGTTTTATTATCTATTTATAGAGATTTTTTATAAAATTTTTGAATTAAATCTAAAACCCAAGTTTAAGACATGTTCTTGCATTGTATGCATGTTTTTTATTGAACAGCCAGTGTTTTAATAAGCAAAAAGACAGATTACAGGTTACATTACAGTGATTTCAACCCTGTTTTTCTCTTGACTGACTGCATTAGTTAAGACCAAACCCACAAACATAAACCAAGGCAGTCCATTCGGCACAGCCATAAGAAGAACACCAAAATGAGCATGCAGAAAATTCCCTCATTAACAAGAGCGCAGAGTTAGTCATACGCCTTATTTACTCGAACCTCACTTGCAGCCCACATATTAGTGTGTTTTCTGCCTGAGTAGTAAGAGGGAGGGCAGATATTACCACACACACACACAGACACACAGTGGCGCAGTAACGGTTGAGTGAGTTGGACCAGGGCTGGGGGAAGAGGGTTGAGGCAAAGGAGAACAATGGGAAACACATTTTTTTGATATAGCTAAAGGCTCTAGCACTAATCCACACCTTTATCCATTCAAATTCTGTCCTCCCCCTTAACCCCTTCCTCCCTCTCCCTCTCTCCTTCTCTCTTTCCTGCTCGCTCTGTCCTTCCAGCCATCAGGAGACGTATGTGCCACTGTCATTTTGATGCAAATGTAAAATGTGATGAATCTTTTCTCTCTCTTTTTTTTCCATCCCAGAAAGGCAGAAAGAATAGACGGCGCTTTGACTTTGGGATTTGAGAATTTCTGATTTTCAACGTGTCTGAAAGGAAGCGCTGAGTCAGGCTTCATCCTGAACCAATGGCAGAGGGAGAATATCTGGTGAAGGGCTAGCATTCATCAGTTTGTACTGATATTTTAGAAACTGATATTTATTAGGGATTAAATAAAAGAATTGCTTCTTCTGGCTGTTAACTAAAGCAGTTAGCCAAGAGAGATGAAGCAGACCACCTAAAGAAGTCCCCAAGAAAACTATTCATCTGTACGTGTCATTAAGAAAAAAATAGTTTGCCCTTCTAATCTTTAAATTGAAATCTGTAAATGCACTTCTTGTTTGTTTTCAGTTAAATGATCAGATTACATGATTTTGAGGTAATGGGCGTGGCTAACAAACTTAACCACGCCCCTTCAACTGTCAGTTTTGATAACAAACAGAAACGGTGAGCACGAAGAGTCTGTTAGGTTGTAATATTTCTTTTAAAACCCTTTTCCTCATCTTTCTGAATGAAATACCTACTTTACTACATCCATTATTAGCCAGCGGTAGAAAAAACAAGCCACGCCCACTGTTTGCTTATTTAAAATTCTGTTTCTCTAGGAACTGCGTCACAATACGAAAACAATAACAATCGCAGCTTCCAGTTCATGGGGACTTTAATTATGGTAAATCACTGTATTGCACTCTGCTGTCCATCGGAGCTGTAATTGATCAACATTGAGTTAAGGCCTAAAATGAGCTTTGTGACCTTGGTTCCGTCTTGTGCAAAATCTCTTTGTTCAATTTTGTTCTTTTTCAGACAAACAAACCCATTAATCTATCCACAACATGTTTTGCTGGCTGATGTAAAAACTATACAGAAAAGCACTTTTCTCAAATGTCAAGCAAACAGACAGTGATCATCAGCATACACGTTCATATTTAACTTGGATTAAAACTTGACTTTAAGAAAGTTATAATGGGATTTGTCTTAACGAATGCAGTGGATCATCTAAAACAAGGTTATCTGGTATAAAATCACTGTAATTGTGCCGTCCAAAGGCAAAAAAGTGCAGTAACTACACATCTGGTCTATAATGTTCTCTGCAACTCTCACATGGTCGCCTACTGAAGCTAAGTAGAGCTGTGCCGGGTCAGTACCTGGATGGGAGACCACATGGGAAAGCTAGGTTGCTGCCGGAAGTGGTGTTAGCGAGACCAGCAGGGGGCGCTCAAATCACAGTCTGTGTTGGTCCTAATGCCCCAGTATATTGATGGGGACTCTATACTGCGTAGTGAGCGCCGTCTTTCGGATAAGATGTTAAACTGAGGTCCTGACTCTCTGCGGTCGTTAAAAATCCCAGGATGTTCTTCAAAAAAGAGTAGGGATTTAACCCCGGCATCCAGGCCAAATTTGCACACTGGCCTCCTAACCATCCCCATATAATATTTGGCTTCATCACTCTGTCTCCTCTTCACCAATCAGATGGTGTGTAGTCTGGCGCAATATGGCTGTTGTTGCGTCATCCAGGTGGATGCTGCAAACTGGTGGTGGATGAGGAGATTCCCCCCAAAGAAGTACAGTTGAAGTCAGAATTATTAGCCCCCCTGTTTATTTTTTTCCCCAATTTCTGTTTAACGAAAAGAAGATTTTTTTCAACACATTTCTAAACATAATAGTTTTAATAACTCATTTCTAATAACTGATTTATTTTATCTTTGCCATAATGACAGTAAATAATATTTTAGTAAATATTTTTAAAGGCACTTCTCTACAGCTTAAAGCGACATTTAAAGGCTTAACTAGGTTAACTAGGCAGGTTTGGGTAATTAGGCAAGCTATTGTATGACAGTGGTTTGTTCTGTAGACAATCAGAAAACAAATATAGCTTAAAGGGGCTAATAATTTTGACCTTAAAATGGCTTTTTAAAAAAATTAAAAACTGCTTTTATTCTAGTTGAAATAAAACAAATAAGACTTTCTCTAGAAGAAAAAACATTATCTGAAATACTGTGAAAATTTCCTTGCTCTGTTAAACATAATTTGGGAAACATTTTAAAAAGAAAAAAAAAATCAAAGGGGGGCTAATAATTCTAACTTCTACTGTATAAAGCGCTTTGAGTGTCCAGAAAAGCGCTATATAAATGTAAGGATTTATTATTATTAACAATGAGTAAGGTCTAAAAAAAGCTTTACAACATTTGTTCGATCTTGTGACAAAATATCCTTGTTCAATTTTGTCCTTTTTTCAGAAAAACAAAACCATTAATCTATTCACAACATGTTTGACTGGCTGGTGTAAAATTTCTCAGTATATTTAAAAGCATTTTTCTCAAATGTCAAGCAAAGGCCAGCGATCATCAGCTTACATGTGTTTTAGAAATGTATATTTAATGTGAATTAAATAATACTACACTTAGTTATTGTGGCTTTTGTGGTAACAAATGCAGTGGATCACCTATAACAGGATTATCCAGGGTAAAATCACTGTAATGCACTCTGCCATCCAATAACATTGACTTAAAATAAAATGTGAATTTTGATTTCAAGAAAGAGTTTGTGGGTTTGATCTTAAATAATGCAGTGGATCACCTTAAACTGGGTTAACTGTGGTAAAATCACTATAACCCACTGTTCTAGTTTGTTCCTTTATAATACATCGGTAAGAACAATATACAAGATAGCTATGTTCAATCAATGTTAATTCATTATTATTAGTATTAAATAATCAATAAGGGGACGGCACGGTGGCGCCTCACAGCAAGAAGGTCACTGGTTCAAGCCCTGGGTCAGTTGGCATTTCTGCGTGGATATATGTTTTCCTCGTGTTTGTATGGGTTTCCTCCGGGTGCTCCAGTTTCCCCACAAGTCCAAAGACATGTGGTATGGGTGAATTGGGTAAGCTAAATTGTCTGTAGTATACTGGTATGTGTGTATGTCCTGGTCTTCCAGATTGGGAGCTGAGTGTTGGGCTAACGACCCACCTCATAGAAAATTTTGATGTTACGAAACACAAACGTGGTGCGGCTAAATATCAAGTTTGATTTAAAACGGACCTGGGAGTAAGTAAATAATCAATTAAGTTATTTAATTCATTAATTAAAATTTACATTATTAGTATGCATGCAATTTTAATTAATTTTAGTTGATCTTTTCTTTAAATATTATTACAAATATTTTTTTAAATAGTAGCATAATATAAACCTTTTTTTGAAGAAGGAATCATTAATATTTTCAGTTTTTATCTAATAAAGGCAGAAAGAATAGAGGCGAAATTATGAATTCAACATATTTTAAAGGAAGCGGAGTCAAACCTCAAACTGAATCAGTGGCAGAGGGAAAACATCAAGCAAACGCCCAGCATTCATCAGTTTGTACACACATTTTAGACATTTGTTTTTGTCGTGGATTAAGTAAAAGTTGACTTCAAGAAGGAATGGAAAGAGGATTGACATTTAAAAGCAGGAGCACAAACACATACTGGCCCCACTGTTTGAATGCAATGGAGGACATTAAGCTGGTTTCCCAGGCAAAGATTAAGCCTGGTTCTGGATAAAATAGGATGGGGCGATATAGATTCTCCATTCAAAATCCTTTTCAGCCGGAGACCAGGCAAACTCTGTGTGCGGGAACTAATCCGTGGTGTCTGAATATCGTTCGTCAATACATTGTTATAGGAAATAATGTCTCAAGAAATAGCTATTTGAACTTTAGACTGACATATGAGAGGTACAGACTGTGTATTCCCATGTTCCCCAATAGTTGCAGGACTCATTCTCACTCTCACTCACTCTCAGCTCAAATGCTATTGATATATTTACCGTACAGCAAGAAGAGATCAGTATGAAGTTTTTTAATGCTACATTTTATGTTTTAATGTTAATTTTTGTTTTGGTGTCTCTAGTACTCACCAAGGTTGTATTTATTTTGTTAAAATGACAATGAATGTCTTTTAAATGGCTTTTAAATACGCAACACCTTTGCATGGAATAATCTACAAACAAAGTTGCAGTTTAAAGAATTGATTTGACTAAATGCTTTTAAAAAGAGTATAAATGATTTAGAAATTGAAACACATGCTTGTAGATGTTTTGAATAGTTTGTTTGTCAATGTGTGATTCATGTTAACTGTTAATTGTTTTTTGTTTGTTGTCTGTTAGACCCATGTGACATGCCTAATCTTGGCCAGGACCCTCTTGTAAAAGAGATTTTTAATCTCAATTGTGAAATATTATTAGTTCATTCATTCATTCATTTTCTTTTCGGCTTAATCCCTTTATTAATCCGGCGTCGCCACAGCGGAATGAACTGCCAACTTATTTAACACGTTTTACGCAGCGGACACCCTTCCACCTGCAACGCATCTCTGGGAAACATCCATACACACTCATTCACACTCATACACTACGGACAATTTAGCCAACCCAATTCACCAGTACCACATGTCTTTGGACTGTGGGGGAAACCGGAGCACCCGGAGGAAACCCACGCGAACGCGGGGAGAACATGCAAACTCCACACAGAAACGCCACCTGACCCAGCCGAGACTCAAACCAGCGACCTTATTGCTGTGAGGCAACAGCACAACTACTGCGCCACCGCGTCGCCATACTATTAGTTACAAATAACTATTCTTTTGTAGTAAATCTTGCAACAGTATTATTCATGTGATGTAATTTCAGCATAATATTTTGTGATGTTATAAATGATTTTCACTTTAAATCTGTTTTATGCATTCTTGCTGAATGATCTAAATAAATGCTGAGCTGTTTAACGCAAACTTGGGTAAAATAAAAAAACAACAACTTTTTAATAAAATAAATTCTGAAAAATATCTTAATCTTAATAAATCTTAAAATTTGTATGCATTTAATTTACTATTAAAATGATAGTAAACATGTGTATGTGTATATATATATATATATATATATATATATATATATATATATATATATATATATATATATATATATATATATATATATATATATATATATTATTCATTTTTATTTTTATCAATTTTAATTTATTTTCTTTTTATTGTGTCTCATTAAAAATACTAAGCATCACAACTGTTTTCAAGATTAAAAAAAAAAATTTTACAATAATTTGTGGAAGATCATTAAAGACTTGAGAAAAGCCTCACGAGAATAAATAATATTTCACAATCATACTGTTCTTAAATTCTTTAAAAATGTATGTGTGTGCAATACAATGTGTATGAAACTTTGGTCACTTGATGCTGAGCCAAAACAGAAAGTAACACTTAGCAGGAGTGTTTATGTCAGTGCTTTGAATGTAATATAACCTTACAGAAACTGCATGGAAAATTTGGAGGGAATCACAAGTAAAAAATACTGTAATGCTACTACAGTACTAAAAATGATAACCAAATGAAGAGTTTAGATGCAAAAACCTCTTAATGCCGTTTGGTATTTATTTCTATAATTAGCATTTTTCTCCAACTATTGTGTGTAGGCTCAGAAATGTTACATTTATAGAGACGAATAAGTTAATTTTTCATTGCCTTCAAAGTGAAATACTCAAACATAAACATAGGAGGCTGAGAAAAGCTCATTTTAGGAGAAAATTTCAGATGGCATTTAGAGGTTTTTGCATCTGAACTCTTCATATACAATAAACTGCTTTGACACAATATGCATTGTATAAAGTGCTATAGAAATAAAGATGACTACATTTAACATATAAACTAATACACATATACAAAGAACATAAAAAACATGCAGGTGATATGGTATTTTTGCTAGTGGCATGAGTTTTAGCATGCTTCGGCTTCATATTTTTTTACAATACTCATAACTCACCTGCCCAGTATCTTGCTGACGCAACCGTGACTGACCCGGAGCTGGCGAGAGATGTCACACGGGCGAACACCCTGATGGGCCAGCTCTACTATCCTCTGCCTCACCACATCAGGCAACGGCCGCCCGTTTACAAACACCCCACCCAGCTGATTCACCCCTCCATGCCCTGCAGACACAGACAGAAAAAAACAAAACAGAACAGATCTTACTTAATACATAAGCTGAAAAAAACACTTTGCTGTCCCATTCTGGTGTGTGTGAGTTCTTGTTTATGATAATTTGTAGAGGAGAGTAAACCTGATTTTTTTTTTTTCATTTTGAGGACCAGAATTTTGGTTTTTTTAATGTGTAAAAACATTTGACTGCCCACTGTAAAAAAAATCTGTAATTTTACTTTTTTTTTTGGCAGCTGGGGCCGTTAAATTGCAGAAATTTACCGTAGAATAACGGACATTAAATTACAGTAATTTCCTTTAATTAAAATTTCTGGTAAATTGCTGTAATTTCAGTAATTTTACGGCCATCATTTTACGTACTTTTCCATCATTTTACGTCATTTTATGTTTTACGTTTCGTTCATCCCAGCTGCTGGGAAAAAATTTAAGTTACGATTTTTTTACAGTGCACTTTTACATATTCTCCACAAATGTGCAGTTAATGTTTACATTTTATTTTATTTTATTATTTTTTATCTTATATTTTCTATATTTTTCTGCTCTTATTTTATATATTTCACATTGCTTACTTTACAGTTGTTTACCCCATTATTTTTTGTTATTATTTTAAATTATTATTATTATTATTCATTCATTCATTCGTTTTCTATTCAGCTTAGTCCCTTTATTAATCCGGGGTCGCCACAGCGAAATGAACCTCAAACTTAACCAGCACATGTTTTACGCAGCGGATGCCCTTTCAGCTGCAACCCATCTCTGGGAAACATCCATACACACTCATTCACACTCATACACCACGGACAATTTAGCCTACCCAATTCACCTGTACCGCATATCTTTGGACTGTGGGGGAAACCGGAGCACCCGGAGGAAACCCACGCGAATGCAGGGAGAACATGCAAACTCCACACAGAAACGCCAACTGACCCAGCCGAGGCTCGAACCAGCAACCTTCTTGCTGTGAGGCAACAGCACTACCTACTGTGCCACTGCGTCGCCATTATTATTATTATTATTATTATTATTTAAAAATGCTAAGTTGATTTAACAGAACATTGGATCGAGAGTTGGTAGTATACCTGTGCAGTGATGATGGAACTAAACGACTAAAAATCATTAATATTTCCTAAATGATATGTTTAAATTCTATAAACTTCATATTATATATACTTTTATTTACAAGGACTTTTATTTGAGGATTGAATTTTTTTATTTCAATAATTCGGCACAGGATTGTGTGCTTTATTAGACTAGTAATTGGTTTTAATATTTAAAACCTGATTTAGCCTCATGCACAGTTAATTGCAATTAGCCGAAATAAATGTTGCTAAAAATAGAACAAAGACTTGAGACATAACTTGTACCTCAGAGACTTGTGAACGTCTAATTTAAATTATTGTATTTTAATTCACCTAGAAGTTGAGTTTGCCCATATTTGACCAAAACCTTACTCGCACATGTCAACAGTAACTGGCAATAAACTTGATTCTGATTCTGTAAGACGTAGATTTAGGAATATTTGGATTCAATGATTTGTGTGTGTGTGTGTGTGTGTGTGTGTGTGTGTGTGTGTGTGTGTGTGTGTGTGTGTGTGTGTGTGTGTGTGTGTGTGTGTGTGTGTGTGTGTGGTGTGTGTGTGTGTGTGTGTTTGACCTGAAGGTTACCATTATGCAGTCTCTTCCCCTCCCTTTTAACATATCTGCCCCTGGTGGTCACCTAGAGAACTGCACATGACCCTCTTTAAAGTTTGTATTTGTATGTGCGTGTCAGTTTGTATTAGTGTATTTTTTGTGGCACAGTGGGTGGTGAGCTGGACCTCCTTGGTGGGCTTAGACTTTTGGATACCAATTTCTTTCATTCTTGCACTGTATATATTCATTATAATTCAGTATCTTATCATCATTTCAGTGCAGAAGTCTATGTGGTAATCCAGTCAATCTGTCATATTAACATACTGATTGCTTCAGAAGGCGAACACACAAACACACATTTACACACACAAAAGAACCGAGGGGGGTGTCTGTTAATCCGAGCTACAGGGTAATGGATCTTAAATACATCCGAGAAGGCAATATCAAACAGACCTTACTGGCCTTGTGTCCCCATCCCTAAATACAGAGTTGAGCTTACAGAAAATTAAAAACCTGCTACATGTCATTTTCATTCTCTCTAGGCAATAGGCTTCAGAAAAATGCTTTTCTCTACATAGCAACATCCTTTAGTGGGTGATTTGACTTAGGTTTCTGAAAGGTCTGTTTGTAAGTCTTTGATTTTCTTTTTATTTGAAGGATTCCGTTTTCAGTTTCGTTTGACGTCTTTTACCTTCTCATTTCTCTCAGTGCTAGGGTTTTTCATTTCTCACTTATTTCATTTTCTATCTCAGTTGCAGTTTATTAATTTAACATCCCTGTCCAAGATGAACTTTAACTATTGTGGTTAAAATTAGTTTGTTTAGGTCTACTTTATTTGAATGTACAATTCACGCTATTAACATACCATTAACAAGCCATTAACTAACACTTTTAGCTAAAAAAAAATACTAATTAGCTGCTTATTAATGATTACTAAGGTAGTAGTGGGGTTTAGGTATAGGGGATTAGGGATGTGAAATAAAATCAGACTTTATAAGTGCTAATAAACAGTTATCAATATCTTATATATAACAATAGCTTAATAATAGGCAGGAAATAAGCCATAGTAAAGTATGTAAAATGTTACTTAAACTTAAGTGTTACCTTTGTTTTTTTTTTTACTGTATTACTCAATTGCAAGTGTGTGAAACATAAGTGTCTTTTAAATAAACAAATGCAATTGCATCGTTTAAAATAAAGCATATTTAGCTTAACGAGCTTTTAAAAGTTAATGTTTCACCATGCACTTTTTTCACAAAGCTTCCAAACAGGTTTTAACACTGTAATGCAATGGAAGAACCCTTTTTGTGTTCCACCAAAGAACCTTTTAGTGAACAGTTCTTTAAAGAACTTTTTTCTTTTAAATATTTAAAGAAACTTATTCAGCTATAAACAACCTTTTGTAGAATGGAAAGGTATTTTGGATGTTAAAGGTTCTAAACTCATCAGTGCCATTAAAGAAACCTTTATTTTTAAATGAAAAACCATTTATGGTTCCCCTAACAAACTTGTCAGTCATTTTTAGTTCTTTAAAAAATCATTTAGATATTTTTGCATGAACACTTCATTAATTGAAATTACCTTTTTTTCTTATTTTGTGGAATGTAAAGTTTCATAAAAGGTTCTTTGTGGAATCATCAATGCCAACATGTTCTGTTTTTATCTAAACATACTTCAAAAGAAATACATGCATCTAACAAACACATCTGAAAGTTGAGTTTAGCTATACAATTCCCATTCATTCATACAGTACAGTAACAGTAACTTATTAATAAAGTTTTAAATCAGATTATCTTCAACACATTTTTAAGTAAGCATGCTTTACAGTTTTGCACAACATTGTGAATATACCCAGCAAGCACGAGTCTGAGTTTAAAAGAGTATTACGAGTGTGGGTTTGTTTGAATATCAGTTGGTGTCATAGAGAGAGAAAAGGCTGCAGCAGGGATTAAACGAAACAAGCTATTCAGATGTGATCTGAGCGAGCCCTTTTCCTCCGCTTCTTCTGCAAATACGGCTGGCTTATAAATCGAAGTGTTCCTAGAGCTTTGATTGATTTCGAGGCAGGTTCCGTTTAGAAATAGCGAGAGCGGCTGAAAGACATTCATGCTCCCCCATCCAGAAAATAAACCCGATTAGAGACGCTGCTCCATTACGATCCGCTATCGGCCGCTCCGATTAAACCGCTCCAAACACAGCGAACCAAACGCCAGCAAAGCGACGTGACATCAGCCGTGTTTAACAAACAGACTCACCGGGGGAAAGAAACGAGTTAGAGACTATATACCTTCACTCGTGCCTGGCACATGCAATGAATTCGAAAAGAAATTAAAAAGTTAAAAAAATAAATCACAGATAGGCTACTTTCATTTTAAAAAAAGAGCTTTTATTTTATATTTTAAATTACGTTAAACTATTGTGGCAATGTCAATATGAAATTGCCACATAAACAGCCTATAGAAAAGTATTTAAGATTACAGGATTTAAAACTATTTTAAAGTTATAAAGATATAATAAACTATATTGTAGACTAGCTATGTATCATAGAGTATTTATGACATTACTATTTTGTCATATAGCCTATTAAAATGTATTACATTGCCTACAATAGGCCTATAATTGTAATTAATCCCTCACTGATCATGTTTGATTATTATTATTATTATTATTGTTGTTGTTGTTGTTGTTGTTGTTGTTGTTGTTATTTTTAGGCTATTAATATGAGCCATTGTAGCCTAATTTGCATAAAATGTATTATTCAAAAAATACGTTTTAACAGGCGACATTAAACAACCAAGCAACTAAAACTAGAGCACAGAAACAAAAAGTGACATTTTTTCAAACTTTTCCGCAAAAAAATGTTGCTGTTTTTTCTTGTGGCATAAACTTAAGAAGTGTTTTTTTTTGTTTTGTTTTTTCGTTTTTTATAGACAATAAAAATCCATGAATTTACATTTTTAAAAGAACAGATAAAACAGTTTCAGAAATCTCTCAAAAAGACATAAAACAAGCACACTAATCTGCATTAATCGTTTATTTCCGTTTCGTTTAAGATTTCATCCAATGTTTAAGACCAACTAGTGGCTTAACAACATCTAATTTACTGCACCAGACGGAGTGTTACCTTGCACTTTTTGTGAATAAAAAAGCTATTTCTTATTAATATTCATGAGAAAGATATAATGATTTTAAACACATTAAAATATCTTTCGCGCTCTCTCTCTCCCTCTCTATCCCTTTGCAACATCAGTGGAGTTTCTTTCCTAAAAGTCTCGCAGGTTCGTGTCACAGTCAATTCTTAAGGCTTGGACCGTTTGACATTTTCGGTGTAATCGTTTTACCCCACGGATTGTGTTGAGATATTGTGGCGGAGAGGAAACGTGATTCGTTCTAGCTTCTGAAATGTGTATACATCTAATCCACCGTTTCATTCACCGTGCCAATAGATGTCATTTCACATAGATGTGCGTGTGCGTGTTCAGTGGGTGGGTGCGCGCATATTTGAGTTTTTAGCGGTGGCTTGTTGTATGAGGTTTTATTCATCGACGAGAGAGAAGACTGGGAGAGAAAGAAATAAAGAATGAAAGAATGTGTGTGAGAGGGACAGGGGGTAGAGGGGGGAGAGAGAGAGAAAGAGGGAGAGAGAGAGAGATCACAATTGCATTTTCAGGGTGCATAATATTGCAGCTCTTAGTATAATAACAAAGACTGCAGTTTTCATATTTTTTATTTTTTGTTTCTTCTAAAATAAATTAAATATATGTAGGCTACTTATTTTCTTTTGTCATAAATAACTGATAATTATTCACAATAATAAATACAAAAATGTAAATCACGCATGTCTCACCCACTAAAAATGATAAATCATAAGGTAAAATGTGTTGAAGATTATTGAGTGTATGTTGGCGGCAGCTAAGAAATAAAGAGAGAGAAAGAGACAAGGGGCCCTCAACGCTGGTATCTTGGGGACCACCAGTGTCCGCCATGTCACGAATGAGTGACCACACATCTCTTCGCCACAGTGAGCAACTTCGGCTTTCGTTTTTACCCTCACAAGTGGCCTGTTTACAGCCACCCTAAAGCAATGTATTTAAAGCGTAAGGCGCCTGTTTGGCATATCCTCAGCTGCGGTTCAAGTTCAGTTTGTGTCCGCTGGCTGCTGGCCTTGGCCGCGATCTCTTCCCCCCTCTCTTCCCCCAAGGGATTGTCAAACAGAAGGCTAAAGCTCTAACAAAGCAACCGGATTCTTGGTTAAGAGAAAAACTAGCAAAATAACTGGCACAAACAGCAAACTTCACCTGTATTTAAAACACGATTAAAAAATATAGGCCATATAGCTTTCATAAGTTGCATCTTTCAAGTTTTTTAATCAGTTAGGCAATAACACACTGCATAGCTTTCATTAGATACATTTAATCTGCGTGTTTTGATTTTTCTAGTTCTGTAAAACAAATTCTGACATGTTAGAAAGGAATAAAACATTTGACAAATTAAAGAAAGTTCAATTCTATAAGCCGGGAACTTACTGTGCATTGCTGCGAAAGGGTCGTGTTTGCAGTGGATTTCCATCGTGTTTTAAAACAGGCCTTCTCGCGAAGAAGAAAAAAAACACCAAAAAGTCTTTATTGTCCAGTACTTCTTTTAAAGGGTTGTGCGTTTGTAGTCAGTCCGTCCTTGTTTCTTTTAAACACAGTTTTAACTATTTGGGAGTCCAAAGAAACTTTGGTAAACAAATTAAAAACTGAACCTTAAGGCCTAAGGTCATCAGTTGAAGGAATTATGTAAATAGTTAGTGATTTTCGAGGTGGAAAGAAAGAAAAAAATTCATAAATAATAAGTGATCTTATCCATTATTAATTAGCCAACAAATAAAATTTAAATAAGCGGCCAGGGCACAACCCTGTTGGGTCACACAATTGCTTCTGCGGCCCTACATCCAGTCTCAACTAACTCAGACATCAGAGAAGATTCATCAAAAAGAAAATTCAAAAAAAGTCCTGGATAAGTAGGAATTTTAATATTATTCCGAACAGTCTTCTTAAGCTTTAGATAAAAACGTAGAAGTCTCGTTCCCAAGCTCTATCTTGACATCCTCGCTCCACTGACCGTGACCCGTGAACTGTGACCGAGGTTCGCGCTGTCAGAGCGCGTCTCTGCCAGGGATCTGTAAAATCCTAGTGAGGGTTCTGAGAAACCAAAACATTTACTTCATGTTCAGCGTATCTTCACATAAGCTTGATTTGCTTGCATCTTTATATTTTAATTGCTCAAAGCGCGTCTCTTTTTTTTGAAAAATGAAATATGCAACTCCGACAGCACGAAGGTCCCCAAACAAAAGGCATACGTACATGTGAAATTAAAAAGTACATTGCGTGAACCCCGAATTATCACGTTTTCCGAAGTTGAATATAAAATAAAAAATAGCCATTGTGCGAAGCATTTGAACTTGGGGAAAATGTCCAAGAAACGAAGGAAAAAGGCTTTGTCAACTTTTGAAGCAGTCGGGAAGTGCGTAAAAATCCAAGCAAAGTCTCGGATGGTTGATACGGTGGTGTAATTTGTCTTTCTCGCCCCAGCTGCCGTCCGCCGAACGGTGTTCTTCTTTCAGTGTGAGCGCTCCGGCGGCGAGAAGCAGTGGTCGAGCCTCCGTCTTTACCGCGCAAACACTGCACGAGCGCACGGCGCGTTTCAGAACCTGCTCTCGTGTGGACAGCGCCAAAGCCACAGCGCACTGAATCTACTACCGAGTCCGAGCGAGACTGTCAATCAACAGAAGTCTACCTATCCGAGCACTGCACCTCTGCCGTCACAATCGCCCTGAGTCGCGCTCAGAAAAAGACGACGCCGATTGGCTAACACTGAGCCAATATAAAAGTGACGTGCTGTCCCAATTGTGCACTGGCAAATAGGGAGTCTTGGATCGAAGTTGGTTCTCTGGCGTCGCTGATCCCATGTCTAATTTCAATTAAGGAAGGGGGTAAAATTGAAATTTTAAAATATCAGTTTGCAGTCTTTTTTAGGCGTCCAATTAATAAACAGTTAACAATTAGTTGTGTGTCAGAATATGTTTTCAGTTAAATGAATAATCCTGGACATATAATAAACTGTAAAAACACTGTAAAAATCCTGAGACTGACATATTGCAACCTTTTTCTTAGCTAAATATGCATATAAAACAATATACAGCATATATTATAAATTAACAAACCTTTTCGACTGTTGTTTATTACCATAATTAGAAATTACAAATAATATCGCACTTGCACGTGCTATTACGACTGCTGTTTAGAATTGTCTACGAGAAAAAAAATGTTAATTTAGTAGGCTAAACGAAGTTACAAAGTTTCATTATTGTGCATTAAGTAAAATGCTATGATTCGGTTTTTATTCACGATAGATTATTTTATGCTTCTATGTTTTTTTCCTGTCTTTATTGTTTTGACGGACACAAGAATTGTTTTACTTTTGCATATTTTCTTGCCTTATAGCCCAATTTTTCATTAACAGACTATCAAACAAATTTGTAAGGACTTGATATTAAGTCAGATAAAGTTTAGCTGACTTAGTAACTGTGGTTTGTTTTTAAATAAGGGTATATATAATATATATATATTATTTTCTAGCATAAAAAACGATATTAATATTATTTAAAACTCAACAAAATAAGAGTTAGTTTAGGAACATTAACGCTTACTAACTTTATTTATTTATTTATTTATTTACAGTTACTAAATTAATTAATTAATTAGTCAATTGAACTGTCTTACATTTCAGCACTTATTAAATGATTTATCGATGGATTACTAGTATATTTTAATATTGTTGTCCTTTATTAATTTATATATATATATATATATATATATATATATATATATATATATATATATATATATATATATATATATATATATATATATATATAAACACATAGATTTGAAGCAAAACGTTATACAACATAAAAACACAAAAAATATACAATTATACAGCACACAATTTTAAAAAATAGCTCTCAGTGTTTTACGTGTTGTTTTGTGTAAGACTTCAAAAGAGCACACAAACATTAACTCTATAAAAAATTAGATTTTTCTGCCTATAGTTTGAGCACATTTTAGGATAGATTTTCATGCATGCGACTCTTCGAACTGTTCAGCAGAAATCCGTGACACAACTATCTTTTATATGTGTTGGTATTTTTCTGTGTGGTCAAAAATATGGCCTTTAAGTCACTAAATGTCGTGATTCAGGTTCACCATTCATGTGCTTAACACCATTTTAGTCTTTTTCTCTGAGTGTCTTTAAAAAAAAAAGATTCATCCGTGGTGAGCCGTATGTGCCACGAGGGGGCGAACCTTTGGTCTTGTGTGAAGAAGCTCATCACACGCACCCGCGCGCGCGCGCGCACACACACACACACACACACACACACACACACACACATACGTGCGCACTTTTGCATACATGCACAACTAATGATAGACAAGTTGCAATGTTAAACAAATATTTAAGTTTTGTATTCCGTCTTATTCTGTAAAATGTTTAAATATGTTGGTCAATTTGTTTTACTTATTAATTATGGAGGCTTTTTAGGCACACATTTCTTAGTCTAAGTTTTATTTATTTAGTTTCAGTTGATTCTTGCATTCAGATTCAAACGCGGCCTCCAATATTTATTATATAGATTCAAATTAAATATTTCAAGTAGACTACACGGAATTATTTTAGGCTTAATTTTTCTGCTTTTTTTGTGGAACCCCTTTTTATTTTCCCCAGTTCAACTCTGGCCCACGTGATGAAATGTTTAATAATCTGTCTTTCTTGAGAATATTTGCTTTATATGGTTTTTTAATACAGTTTTTGTAAGCAAATAAAACACAAATATGTTGTAAACAGCTAGTTTGTTTCTAATTCTAGCTTGAAAAATTTGGACAAAAGTTATTTTCAGTTTAAACCAATTACTGAATGTCTGAACGCCTTATAAAGCTACAATTGAGATAATAATGATTTAGGAGTTGTGTTATTTAAGCTTATTCGGGTCATCTTAAGAACATAAAAATAATAATAATAATAATAATAATAATAATAATAATAATAAATTATTATTTTATTTTTATAATTATTGTTATTATTATTATTATTATTATTGTAATTATTATTAACAACAACAACAACAACAACAATAATAATAATAATAATAATAATAGTTTAATAATAATAATATGAAATTGTGAAAAAAATATACAAATAATAAAAGTGTGTTTAGGAGTCTAAACAGCTAATCAGACATCTAACTATGAATTGCTTACAAGTCCACAATTTTAAACAATTCAGAATAATGCATGGTCAAATCCAAGGCTTAGCTAGTCAGTCGAATGAATTGTATCAGAAAATCTCGTCAATCGTGTTTTTAAGAAGGGAAAGATTGCGTTTTTCATAAATTCAAAATTAAATAATTTCCATAAATTGTGTGTGAAACTAGAGCACAAAATAGCACCAAACTACTGACTTTTCACTACAATTGTCTCCTCAGATGTTAGCTACTCCATCAGTTATAGATCTGTTTATTTGACACACAAACATGATGTGGGCCTACAGTAAAAATAATTGTATAGCCTACTCATAAAAACCACCGGGCACACAAATTTGAGAAGCAAATAGCCTAAAATGGGACATAATAATAATTATTGGTCCTCAATGAAAGCTATGGCATAGGCTATAGCCGTTTTGAAGCAGGTAAGATGATCCAACTTATAGCCTAGTTGACAGAATTTAAAGCACAAGCTATTTAATGCTATAAAGCAACGTGTGTGCCTTTAAGCTATAGTTTTACAGTCATTTTTCTGCATTTCTGCATTTTTTCTGCATGTCAACACTCAATAGCATATGACATTTTGCAAAGTACCTGCACCGACAGAATGTAGCCTATAGGTAGCCTATTATTTTCATCTGAACGCACCATTTCATTGGGAGTTACATGTAACACGTAAGCGAGAGACGTTTAAGAAAACATTAATATTTGTTTTTGGACCTGAAAAGTCAATACTTGATCCTCAACAAAAACGTGCCGAATTAGAACTCTGTTTCAAGAACCTCCTTGTGTGACAGGAATAGTCCATGGTTTATCCACTCATCTTGTACTCCTATATTGCTTTTTTACTATTTTGCTTCGTGTTGATTTGGACTGTGATTTGCCGGACAAATAGGTCCAAACCCAGAACACTTCAAGCTCAAAACACGTTGCTGTCAAAATCACACAATCAGCAAAGGTGTGGCCAAAATGTGAGCTAGAATTTCCAGGCCCACTTGAACGTGTTGTACAAGGTTTTCATGTTAAAATTGCCACCAACATTCATATCAACTTAAAACTAAATAAAAAATCAAGCCGTTTAAAAAAGGACATCTGCACGTGTAGCAAATGCACAAATGCGGCGTGTTAGTTCAGTTTTGACAAACGAGGTATATATAGTTGTATACTTCTTTGAACAAACAATAGTAGGCTAGTTCAAGTAAAATGGAGAAACAGATAAGGCCCTACCCGACCGTCCGATGCGCAGAGATGGACCCTTTTGGTCCAAATCCATGCCGTGGCTAGAGGTTGGACAGAGGGATGAGCGGGGGGGTGAGAACAAAAAAAGTTCCCTCTCCTATATCCTCTGTTGCTGTTCTCTCTGCTCTTTTTTTGTAACAGTGGTTTTGACGAATGGTAGTTTGAAATAATGTGACTCTTCCGCTCCCTGTTGCGCCGTTGCAATTGTTCACTGGAGTGAGACTAAACGTTTTAGGTGGAAAAGAGACTCTGAAGGAAGCGTGAAACGATTATGGGGCAAAGTCAAGAAAGAGCCGCGCGCTCATGCCCTCTTTCTTCCTCTTTCTCTCTCTTTCTTACCCTCTCTCTCTTTCTCTCACAAACGTACACTCGCTGCCCTTCTTCAGACAGCTTGCATGGCGTGGTTGCGTATATCTGATTATTTAGGGGAACTTTTAAAACAACTTTTCTCCTCTGTCTTTTTCTCTAAAGCAGACATCTTTAAGCGTGTCAGGGGATTTGTGGTTTAGGGGTTAAGTGAAATTCAGAACATGATCTTTACACTTAAAACCCTGGTTTGCAACAACACAAATTTGGGTCAGATGTGGATAGCGTTGGGTTAATATTTTAATTTCAAATATTCTCAAAAATTAACCTAATAGTTTGGCTTTTTAATATCTTGGATAAATTTGGCTTGAAACAAGCCAGGATGTTTTGGAGTGTAGACTAGTTCGATTTAAATAAAAATAAATAAATAAATAAATAAATAAATAAATAAATAAACACTCTAGGTAAAGCCGAATAGTAACTGAGTTTATTTTAGGTCAAATAACTCTTTATTATGAGTTTTATTAAATAATTTTTGTTTAAAGAAAATCAAGTATTCATCAAGATGGGTAAAATAATAATAATTATTATATAAATAAACACATAAATAAATTCTTTAATTTTTAAAACTTAATTGGTTCATTAATGTGGCAACTTATCATATTTGAAAACTTTAAAGTAATTATGAAAATGCATTGTTTCTAATGATGAGTTAATTTTGTTGTTGGCTAAAATAAAATGCTTTAAATGTTTTGATTAAAAAAAACTAAAATGGAAGGAATATGCATGAAAAGTAAAAGTGAAAATGTACATCAACGAATGTACATTGGCATTGTTGGTAAAGCTTAGTCAGGCATGCAGGTGTAATGATGTTTTATCTAATAGCCATTTACAGGATCCATACTAAAACTTTTTTTTAAATCTCTATTAGAGCTTTAATTAACAAGGAGCACCACATTTGTTACAGTATACAATCTTTGTTAAAGTTAATTAATCATACAAATATGCATTGTTAGATTAGGCTACGTTAGCTCAGTGGAATTTGTTTTTAGTCACATTATTAATTTCAGTTGTTTCTAATGTAGACTAAGAAAAAAATCATGCCAGAAGTATTTTATTGTTACTTAAGCCATTAACTTTTTCTAACAGTGTTAGGCTACCTCAGCGTAGAATAAAACAAACGCATCCGTCATAGGCTAATGTCAAATGAAGCTTTGGGGTTTCCTAATTTTTCTTTTTAAAAACACATTTTGATCTCAAATGACTTCTGCAGGTATTTTTTTTGTGCATTTTCCCCCCACCATAACACCAACAATGCACGTGAACGCACGCGCTGGATGCTGATAGGCGATGATTCAAGGTCTAGAGGTTCATGGGCGACACAGACACCATTGAGCTCCGAACAATGCGGGAGACGCGCCGTTCGCCACTCTCTGACCTCTTCTCTGCAAACAACAAATGTAGCTCATTTAATCGCGCCTCATAAAGCCATGTTCCATTGATAGAGGGCTAAAGGCAGAATAATGAATGAAGCTTTAGACCTTATTAATTTAATTCGGAGTGGCCCGTGGCTTGTTTCAGATAATTTTGGCCCAGAGGTCAATTATTTAATTACGCTATTTTCCCGCGTGACGGAAAGTCTAATTCATTTGCAATAAATAAATAAAACCATTATAAAGCGGCGCTGTGTTTTGAGGACATGCGGGCGACATGTTCTTTGGGGGCTTCTAAAGCTCCGCCAGTGTCCCTGTGCAGGTGGCTGTTGTCCCGGTGACCTGAGGCGATGTTACCGCATCGCTACACACGACTCTCCGCTCCAGGATCAAAGGCCAAACTTGTCCTACATAAACTTACATCAACGTCCAGTCTCTCTTCCTCTTTCTCGCTTCATATCAGCTCCTTTAACACTTGGGACCACATAGCTTCCTTTTCCATTCATCCATTGAATGAATAAAAGCTTAGGCTTTAAAATAATAGAATGTATCTCCGCAGTTTATATTCACGTTGTTTAGGACATCAAGTGCAGCAAAATTGTTCTGTGAATTATGTTATAGTTCAATTACAATGAACAGCTTTCCGCTGACTTTTGTTTTAGTCCTGAAAAACAAAACAAAAACAATAGGCGTTTAAAGTCTATTAATCACTTTGTTTATTAACCAGTTTATTAACCTTATATAATTTTACAAAGAAATTATAATTATATAATTTATAATAATAATAATAATAATAATAATAACAATAATAATAATAACAATAATAATAAAAACGTTATTATTATTATTATTATTATTATTATTATTATTATTATTATTATTATTGCTACTACTACTACTACTACTACTACTACTACTACTACTACTACTACTACTACTAGATGTAAATAGCGTATTATTATTAGTAGTAGTAGTAGCTAGTATTTATTATATTATTATTAGGCTATTATTATCATTATTATTATTATTACTGCTACTACTATTATTAGTAGTAGTAGTAGCTAGTATTTATTATATTATTATTAGGCTATTATTATTGTTGTTGTTGTTGTTATTAGTAGTAGTAGTAGCTAGTATTTATTATTATTATTAGGCTATTATTATTGTTGTTGTTGTTGTTGTTATTATTATTATTATTATTATTATTATTATTATTATTATTATTATTATTTAAATGACTACAGTGGTGTTTCTACTACTGTTCCATGACACAGCTTCTAGCTTTAAAAGAAAAAAAGAAGTCTAAAGATTCTAAACAAAAATCTTTTCTTGGCAGTAGTATAAATCATACAATTTACATACAATAACCATATAGCAAACGAGCATTTTTGATTGGAAATACATTTGTGCAAATATCTTTTGTGCTCAAAGCAAATATAAAATGATTTAAATAATGATTTTAGTCTACTTACTAAAAGCAAATAATTGTCAAAAGAGGTTTCCTTTTTCGGTTGCCACCATTGCTCCACCCATGCCTTCTTAACGTGATAGGGTTACAAAACGTGGCGTTTCAGTCTCCTTCTTAATTTAATTAATAAAGTAATTAAAGCGCGGATAGTTTTTGGTAAGGGGAAATTTTGGATGCCCTCCTGGAAGCGGAAATAATCGCTTTTGACCGAGACGCGCGAGTCAAAGCGGACAATTAAAACAATAAAAAGTAAACAAATACACAGAGCAAATCAACAAGGTTAATGACGCCTCTTTTTTATTCATCTCATTTGGTCTCTAAATGGTATTATGAAGAAAAGTGGGCTATAATAAACCAACAATGCTTTCTTCAATACATGCAAGCTCCCATGAAATAATCTACATATAGGCTAATCCGAAATTGCCTCATCAGCAAACATTAAAAAAGCATCAGAAGATATTAATACAGTCTGACTCTGACCCTCAATATTTACTGAAATACATTGGGTGTTTCCTATAGCCTATAATCCCTTTTAAAATATGTGTTCTGCATAACGATATTGTTTCTATAAAAACAAACAAACACAGTATTTAAAATATATCCAATAAAAATTTACGCTGTTTAATGTTGATTTTAATGTTTGGTTGCAGATTAAAGTAACTGTATTCAGCAGAAAATTGACATATTGGTACTCAATGACTTTATATCACTTAAATACTTTACATATATAATCTGTAATTGCAAAAATTCCTATGGCAGATGGATCAGAAATAGCTTGATTATAATCTATAAGTCAAAACATTTTTTTTTATTTTATTTTTTTGACTGCAAAGATCTGAAATCCAGTGAAACTATTTTTCCAAAGAATCTTCCCCTATTTTAAAGACGTCATATGCTCTGTTGTTAAATGAAGAGGGTATGAATATATTGGTTTATCTCCTTTTTATATTTAAAATGTTATTATTAAAGCATAAATATATGTCTAACTTTTGCAGAGGTACTTGATTATAAATCGGAATCCATATATGGGCTACTGAAGATTTCTAAAAGGTTTTATTCTTATTAAGCAACATAACAAATTAGAAATGATCTAATTGAGTAATTTATCACATTGATGCTTTTTGTTTTTTTTAAAGCGAACCTGATAACAACTGTGAAAATGTCTACAGAAGAAGTGAACCTCAAGCCCCAGCAGGAAATAGTGCCAGTTCTAGACCTGTCAACACTTGGCACAACACCAGACCACACAAAGAGGACATGGCTTTCTTCACACAATGTTTTGTTCCAGATCGTGTGACGTGTAGCGACATGCTGGGGTCAAACTGTGCCTTGATGTTCTAAGTGGACCCTCAGAAAGAAACACAATCAAACAGGCGATGACATAACTTTGTATAATAAACTGTCAGAAACAAAGGCTCTGATATTGAATTTGCACAATAAAAAGACAAAGAGAGAACAATCCTGGTAAAACAATGGACAAATTAAATAATTGCAGATATTTCCTAATAACCCACTATTTAGCATTGTATCTATACTTAAGATATAATTTTTTTTCTGTATTTTAGTGCAATGATGTTTGCATTGTAAAATATAGCTTGATTCAATAATAGAGCTATTATGTTTGTTTACTGCACCCAAATATATAACTTATAAATAAATATAACTTATAACTTTCAATAAAATGACAATAGATCGCTCAAACATTAATTATAGACAGAAATAAAAACTTTAGGATATTTATTTTTGTACAATGATTCTTCATATTACAAAATCACCAGGCATAGCTCGACTCTATAATAGAGATATTATGTTTATATAGCACACAAATAGACTTATAACATTCAATGGTGTGATAATTAAATGCTAAAACATTGATCACAGGGAAGTATGGATTGACTGTGCACAAAGAAAAGACAGCGAGGGAACAAACCACTTGGAAAAAAATTGTTAAACAAATTCATTATACCAGTATTTCTTATTAACACATTATTTTCATGCTCTGCGGTGCACTTTATTTATTTTTTTCCTCCACTTTTGTGCAATGATTCTTTATATTAGAATGTCTATAGATTGATTCCACAATAATATTTATATATAGCAGTCAAATATACTGTTGCCCAAATAAAAAACTGATTGGGTTGAATCTGCACAAACAAAATACAGAGAAAAAAAGATCAAACTAATTCATTAACATTATTTCCTATTAACTTGTTATTTTCTGCTATGTGATACGCTGCACACTTTATGTACAGTTGAAGTCAGAATTATTAGCCCCCCTGAATTATTAGCCCCCTGTTTATTTTTTTCCCCAAATTTCTGTTTAACGGAGAGAAGATTTTTTCAACATTTCTGAACATAATTGTTTTAATAACTCATTTCTAATAACAGATTTATTTTATCTTTGCCATGATGACAGTAAATAATATTTTAAAGTGACATTTAAAGGCTTAACTAGGTTAATTAAGGTAACTAGTCAGGTTAGGGTAATTAGGCAAGTTATTGTATAATCATGGTTTGTTCTGTAGACTAATCGAAAAAAAATATAGCTTAAATAGGCTAATAATTTTGTCATAAAATGGGTTTTGAAAAATTTAAAACCACATTTATTCTAGCCGAAATAAAACAAATAAGACTTTCTCCCGAAGAAAAAATATTATCAGACATACTGTGAAAATTTCCTTGCTCTGTTAAACATCATTTGGGAAATATTTAAAAAAGAAAAAAATCAATAGAGGGCTAATAATTCTGACTTCAACTGTATGTTTTTTCATTCACTTTTTTGCAATGATTCTTCATACTAGAAAATTCCCAGACATCTATATAGCTTGGTGTCATAATAAAGCTACACAAATAGATTTATAACCTTCAATGCCATGGTAATTGTATTCCAAAGCATTGATCATAGCACAGTATGGATTAAATTTGCACAAAGAAAAGACAGAGAGAAAAAGAGAGAACAAGCCCTTGAAAAAAAAAATAGTCAAACTAATTCATTAACAATATTTCTTCATTATTTTCTGCTGTGTGGTACACTTTGTGTATTTTTTCTACTTTTATGCAATGGTTCTTCGTATAATAAAATGAACAGACATCTATATACAGTAGCTTGATTCCATAATAAAGCTATTATGTTTATATATAGCACCTAAATAGACTTATAACTTTCAATGCCATGATAATTGTATGCTCAAATATTGATCATGGCACAGTATGGGTCAATGTTACACTTGAATAACACACTGAAGGTGCAGGCTGTGGAGACATCAGCAATATAAATGCAGGGGTTGGTGAAGGTGGCCATTTGGCTTCATTTCCCAAATGAAAATCTTTCTCATGCAGAACAGCCATGTGGAATCAGATATTGGAATGGGAAAGCCTGCATCCGCGCTTGTGACTCCATCTTCAACACCCGACTGGTTTGAATTTGTGCAGATTAACCGACGTACAGATGCTTCCCTTTTTCCTTTTAAAACAATAATAGTAATAACGATCAACAAATACGGCCAATACGGCAAGCATCCAGGCATTCCTTTTTCCAGCTGCAATTACTTTTCTAGAGCTTTCTCCCAAAATATGGTGTATGTGGTGGGATTTTGGCTTCATTTAGGAAATTTAACCTTTAGGAGGAAAACAATCCAGTGCTTTGATGGCCTTTTCTGACACTGACACGCATGGAGACGTCTTCAGAATCAGATGGCATTCATGCCATGATTCCCACATCATTCGCATGCTCTGTTCATGTCATACAGAGATGATAAAGGTAGACTGTGAAAAAAGCAAGAAAGCAAGCAAGAAAGAAAGAAATACAGAAAGACAGAAAGAAAGGACAGCACAAATATGCATGTGTGATTTATATTTAGATATGTTTGTGACAGATATGCAGCCTGTTAAGATATGTAAATGTGGACTTCAGAAGAGGCCAAACATAGCAACTGATAAAAGAACATTTTGCATGTTATTTCTATTATGGCAGTACAGATTGGAAGAAGTTCACATCTCAAGTCAAAGGCCTGCATCTTTTAATGGCAGCTCAAGTCTTGGGTAACTATTACCATATAACATCGCCACAACTTGCATGATAAAATATAAAATGCAAAAAAATAAAAGTAATAAATACTGTAGTTGACCCATGTAATTGTTTTGTATTGTACATCTGTATTAATAAGTTTTATAAAAAGAAATTAATTAACAATATATAATATAATATAATATAATATAATATAATATAATATAATATAATATAATATAATATAATATAATATAACATAACATAACATAATATAATATAATATAATATAATATAATATAATATAATATAATATAATATAATATAATATAATATAATATAATATACCATAACATAACATAACATAATATAATATAATATAATATAATATAATATAATATAATATAATATAATATAATATAATATACCATAACATAACATAACATAATATAATATAATATAATATAATATAATATAATATAATATAATATAATATAATATAATATAATATAATATACTATAATATACCATAACATAACATAACATAACATAACATAACATAACATAACATAATATAATATAATATAATATAATATAATATAATATAATATAATATAATATAATATAATATAATATAACATAATATAATATATTATATAATATTGTAACATAACATAACATAACATAACATAATATAATATAATATAATATAATATAATATAATATAATATAATATAATATAATATAATATAATATAATATAATATAATATAATATAATATAATATAATATACCATAACATAACATAACATAACATAACATAACATAACATAACATAACATAACATAATATAATATAATATAATATAATATAATATAATATAATATAATATAATATAATATAATTTATTCATTTTCTTTTCGGCTTAATCTCTTTATTAATCTGGGGTCGCCACAGCGGAATGAACCGCCAAACTTATCCAGCATTTGTTTTTACGCAGCGGATGCCCATCCAGCTGCAACCCATCCCTGGGAAACATCCATACACACTCATTCACACACTAGCACTGTCGACTCACAGCAAAAAGGTTGCTGGTTTGAGTCCTGGCTGGGCCAGTTGGCATGTTGCATGTTTCCATATTCTCCCTGTCTTGGCGTGTGGTGTAGGTGAATTGAATAAACTAAATTGGCCATAGTGTATGTGAGTGAACGAGTGTGTATGGGTGTTTCCCAGTACAGGGTTGCAGCTGGAAGGGCATCCACTGTGAAAAAAATATGCTGGATAAGTTGGCGGTTCATTCCACTGTGGCAACCCCTTATGAATAAAGGGACTAAGCCAAAAAAAAAGTGAGTGAATGAATGAATATAATATAATATAATATAATATAATATAATATAATATAATATAATATAATATAATATAATATAATATAATATAATATAATATAATATAATATAATATAATATAATATAACATAATATAATATATTATATAATATTGTAACATAACATAACATAACATAACATAACATAACATAATATAATATAATATAATATAATATAATATAATATAATATACCATAACATAACATAACATAATATAATATAATATAATATAATATAATATAATATAATATAATATAATATAATATAATATAATATAATATAATATACCATAACATAACATAACATAACATAACATAATATAATATAATATACCATAACATAACATAACATAATATAATATAATATAATATAATATAATATAATATAATATAATATAATATAATATAATATAATATAATATAATATAATATAATATAATATAATATACCATAACATAACATAACATAACATAACATAACATAATATAATATAATTTATTCATTTTCTTTTCGGCTTAATCTCTTTATTAATCTGGGGTCGCCACAGCGGAATGAACCGCCAAACTTATCCAGCATTTGTTTTTACGCAGCGGATGCCCATCCAGCTGCAACCCATCCCTGGGAAACATCCATACACACTCATTCACACACTAGCACTGTCGACTCACAGCAAAAAGGTTGCTGGTTTGAGTCCTGGCTGGGCCAGTTGGCATGTTGCATGTTTCCATATTCTCCCTGTCTTGGCGTGCGGTGTAGGTGAATTGAATAAACTAAATTGGCCATAGTGTATGTGAGTGAACGAGTGTGTATGGGTGTTTCCCAGTACAGGGTTGCAGCTGGAAGGGCATCCACTGTGAAAAAAATATGCTGGATAAGTTGGCGGTTCATTCCACTGTGGCAACCCCTTATGAATAAAGGGACTAAGCCAAAAAAAAAGTGAATGAATGAATATAATATAATATAATATAATATAATATAATATAATATAATATAATATAATATAATATAATATAATATAATATAATATAATATAATATAGGGCGTCACGGTGGCGCAGTGGGTAGCACGATCGTCTCACAGCAAGAAGTTGCTGGTTCGAGCTTTGGCTGGGTCAGTTGGCATTTCTGTGTGGAGTTTGCATGTTCTCCCCATGTTGGTGTGGGTTTCCTCCAGGTGCTCCGGTTTCCCCCACAGTAGAAAGACATGCGGTATAGGCGAATTGAATAAGCTAAATTGGCCGTAGTGTATGTGTGTGAATGCAAGAGGTTCATTCCGCTGTGGCAACCCCTGATTAGTAAAGGGACTAATCCGAAAAGAAAATGAATGAATATATGAATGAAATTTCAATTATACCAAATAATGATACAAGATATAACAATGTTGGCTTTTTACTTCAGATGTGAACTTAAAAATAGTGACATGGAGATGCATCAAATTAAATTTACTATATTTATTGTATATAGAAAGCAGAGTTTTGCATTATTGTTTTAAATAATTTGGAACAATAAAATGCTATAGGCTACAGCGTATATAGTTTACGTAAATTACTTTTTAAGGGTAAAACTCGGGTTAGTGTAAAAAAAAAAGATCCTTAAGTCTTTACCTTACTCCTTATCCCTTAACCTTAAATGTGAGGTGACAGTTAAGGGGTTAAATGGAGTCTTTTAATATGTCATGAAATTATTGTTTGAAACATGTCTGAAAAGTTTTGTTGTAACAGTGAAGCAGCCAAAAAAAGTTAAAATACACATAATATGTATTTTAATACATGAGCACTTGTTCTTTTCAAATTTTGTTTGGTGACAATGTTATGTTTTTATATTTTCTGTTCATATGTGCATTTATTTTTATTTTTATTTATATATTTATATCATTCTTGTTGGATTTTTAGGAAGTTTTTAATACTAGTCCATGTTAAAAACTACTGGTGACAAAAAATTATTATTATCAGGCTACTATTAGCAAAATTAGCGAAAATTTTATTCATTTCATGATAATAAAATAAAATTTAGTTAATTTTTTCTCTGTAAAATTTTCTCAGTAGCTTACTTTTCAGGGACCCCTGCCCCCTATTCTATCTTGAGGCTTCCAAAGCCTCCTATTAACACTACCATCAGAAATAGTTGTACCTTAAAACAATCCTTATATCCAGAGTCACCAACCTTCAATGCATGCGCTAAATTTAGCTCATTTTTTTTCCCAGGGATGACGAATAGTTGGCCAACCATTTAATGTTCCTGTGGAGTCCGGAAGCCAGTAGTGTCCCGTGTTGCAAATCGGAACATATAAACAGGTCAGATTTTTATTCAGTCTTGTAGTAATCCCGTTTAAACGTGCCATTTGATGTTGCTGAGGTTATAAATGTTATAAAACACTGTCGTGCCCGTGTATTTGTAATACGTCTCAGCCGGCGTCCATGCTTACGTGAATACACGTGGGTCTCCTAGCAGCACTTCTAGCACAGAAGCTAACACATGCTTCTCAGATTCATGTATAACATAAATCCGCGTCCATTTAATGTTGTTGGAGGGCAGAAGTTTTGCTGACTTGTTGGTTTTAAACACGTATTTATTGTTGTGGATGCTCTGGGTTTCTTGGTTTTTACTGGATGCTTCAGCTTTTCAGTTAGCATAGTGTCAATCCACTGTGGTGTTGTTTATGTGTTAAATCTGTTTTATTTATGTTTTTTTTTTATTGTTTTTATGGATTTGAGGAAACAGGTCTCTGTCTAGGACTAATGTGGTGTTGTCAAACATGCTGCATTTCAACAACATGCTGTTGTACAATTAAGCAAATAAACAAACAGATAAAAAAGGTTATTGTCACACTAGTATGTCAAAATCTTCGTCCTCGAAAACTGACAACATTATGTTTATGTCATATTACTTTGCTTAGTGAATAGGGATGTATTTTATGGCCACGTTCTCTATGTAAACACCACTTTCGACGGAGTGTTGTTTATGTACGTTATGTTTTTTTTAATTTAGTCTTGTATAAGTTCTTCAAATGTGCCATGAAAAATCTAGGGCACTTGTTTGTAAAGTTGAAGTTCATTTGTGGTGGTTGACCATATGTCCCAATGATGACCCAAATGATGAGAACAATATTGTGTATTGTACACAAAATCACAAAAACGTATTCTGTTAATCTTTGTGTTTTTATTAAGTAAATAATATACATTTAGTTCCAATCTTTTTTTAGCTGTGTATGTAATGCATAAAATAATTATGACAAATGCAGAGTTCCCAAAGTAAATCTGCAGGAGTTTTTGCATAATGCTGACTAGTGCTGCAAGATATTGGGCATATATGCATTATTGTTGTTGAGTATTTGTTTGTGATATAACATGTCTGTAGACAAAAGTTATTTATGTTTATTAATGTAATAATCATAATAAGCAATAATCTAATTAAGTCAAATTCAGGCTAATAAAAACTTGCAAGGTGCAAACAATTAGACAACACAATGGTCAACAGCATAACAGCAGGTTTAAATATAGTACGGCCCTATTTGATTGTTCAAATTTGAATAACCAACCTATGTATGCAACACAAATGCTTGGCACATAAATTAATTTAATTTATTGCACCTCTAGGATATTAAATTTGCTATTATTGTGATAATGCTAAAATTTCAATATATAGTGCATCTCTGGGAAACATCCATACACACTCATTCACACTAATACACTACGTACAATTTAGCCTACTCAATTCACCTGTACTGCATGTCTTTGGACTGTGGGGGAAAACCGGAGCACCCGGAGGAAACCCACGCGAATGCAGGGAGAACATGCAAACTCCACACAGAAACGCCAGCTGACCCAGCCGAGACTTAAACCAGTGACCTTCTTGCTGTGAGGTGACAGCACTACCTACTGTGCCACTGCGTCGCCCTAGTGTACAACGATGTGATTAACATTTTTTACTTAATGCAAAATTTGTAATTATTTTTGAAAAATGATTTTTGAATTAAATAAATTATTAGTCAATCGATGAAGAGTAGATATTTATGCTTAATATTATATTAAATATTATTAATTATTTATATTTGGGTCAAAAAGCATCAAAACGATAAATGTGCATCCAGTTTATTTTTGTTTTATTAAAATATTTAATTTTTTAATCATACACATTTACTACAATTTATACATTATTTATCAGGCAGATTTAGAACAAGAAAACTATATTTTTTTATATTAAATCACTAATTGAGGATTTAAAGTGTATCCCAAAAATACAAATGTATTGTAATTTTTCAAACAATTGTCATTGCTACACTCAAAAAAAAAAAAAAAAAAAACAACGATTTTTGCTGCTTCAAACTACTTACTTAAAATGAGCTGAATAAACAAATTCTTAAGTTATATGGTGGACAACTTAATTGTTTTATGTTCAATTCACTTAAATTTGTAAAAACAATTAAGTTAACTTAATTGATTTGTGTTGGGATATTGTATTAGGAATTTTGTGGCACCCAGTATTTTTAGTGTATCCCAGTTGTCAGCAAAATGTTAGTGCTAAAAAGTGTAAATGCTGAACAATCAGAGCAAAGATGTCAATAATAATATTACAGTAAACCTCAAACTCTGTGAACAAAACAAATTATGATAATCAAATCTGAGCTTTCAAGTAAAGGAACCAACCATCATTATTCAAATACATACTGCAACATTACAAATTGTAAAGTGGAATGATTACAGTACCCTTATGCAAAAAAAGAAAACTCTTTCAGATGGGGTGCTAGTGGCTGGGATGCACAAAATAAGAAACCAAAAAGCCATTCTGATGACATATTTACATCCTTTTTTATTTACAATCTCTTCACTGCTGCTAGTCACGGCACAAATGTTTGCGTGTGTTGTTGTTGTGACCTGAGGTGGCGATGACGTATTAGCGTTCACATATTGCGTCTAAAAGCATGTAAAAAGTGCGAGGCGCGTAGATTCCTTGGGATTTGTGCTTGCGCTTCCCTCTTGTTGGCATTCTGGAAAATTTAGATAATTTCAACTAGATGGGCCTGGAAAATACGAACGCGTCATGTGCTCGCCGCCTCTCACCATGTGTGCGTTGCTCAATATTTACGTCTGCAAGCTGTGCGTTTTGATTGGAAATAACCCGAAGCTTATTGGCATTCCTTCCAAGGTGCACACTTAACAGACACATTTTAATAAAACTATAGCGCTTCATACCAAACTTTTTTTATTTATTGACAATGAAATTGGACAATGGTGTTCGGTCAGTAAATACAAATGCCATTTTATCGGCCCAGCCTTATTTATCAATTTAAAATATAAAAATATGTAGAATGATTACTTTTGTTTTTATATTACTTGTGTTTTGCAATCAGACTAAGTAGCCTATGTTGTTATTTAAAACATTAAAGTAGACATTTCTTTACATTTAATATACTTATGTATATAGTATCATATTTGTAAATGTAACTTGATGCAAATACCAAAATGGGATACCTAGTTTTGACCTATACATAACGTTATGGCCACTAAATAACTAACGATCATGTTTGTTCTAAATTTAGGGCTCTTCTTGAGATGTTCTCAGGGTTTCAGGAACGGGACGACCATGAGGATGAGCTGTACAGGGATGAAGAAGACTCATCAGGTTTGTCTAATTCTGACAGCGAGCTGGAATTCCGCCTTTATTCCCAGCTGCACTACAACGCAGAGTTCCAGGAAAACCATGAGGAATCGAGCAAAGCCCAATCATTGGTCCCACAAACTCAACCTCAGCCGAAAACCTTGCCTCCTGCTCTACCTGTAGATGTTATCGTGATTGACTCAGGGCCGGATTCTTTCACCGTGTCAGACAGCACAGAGGATGATGAGAGTGTGTGTGCTAATAAAGTTCAGTCATTAAAACATTGTAAATGGAAGTCACAGCCCAATCGCTTCCGTTCACCTTCTCCACCTCAGGTTCAAAGAGAAAGGAGCTCTCCAGATGATATTGTGCTGCTGGATTCTGATTCAGAAAAATCCTCTACTGAATCTGAACCTCCTTTTGTGGAGGATTTGGATTCAGATTCAGACTCAGATTCAGACTCTGACGGACTGGAGAACTGGATGATTCTGGGCAAGGGAAGACAAGATGGAGATCAGAGCATCCAGCTGAACCTCGCGCAGAGTAGTTTTGTGAATACAGGTAAGGATTTTAAAAGTTTAAAGTTGCACTAAATCAGTGTTTCTCAATCATGTTCCTGAGGACCACCAACACTGCATGTTTTGGATGTCTCCTTTGTCTGTCACACCCATAACAGATTTTTCAAGGTGCAGTATGTAAGATTGACACCCAGTGGTTGAACTAGGTATTGCACTCCTGGTTCAAAACACACGCAGGAGACGATACCAACAAAGTCTGATTTGAGTCATGTTCTAAATAAAATACATGATAAAAGCGATATTTTCCATATTAAAAGGAGTTTTTGTCCAAACCAACACCTGCAGTTTTTATTTTAGAAAGAGCTTCTATTTCTTGCAGTTTGCTCACCTAATGTTTACGTTCGTAATAATGATATTATTTGCTAATTAATAACCACCTCATGTCGAACTCTGAATCTGCATCTCATTTCGGAGGCAGTTACTATCGCATTTCGGGGATGCATACTTTGAGAGACATTTTCAAAGCAGAATATCTGACTTCAGCATTGTTTTTCATATAAACAAGTATGTTCTCTTGGCATGTTTCTTAAATATCTGCAAACATATTATAGTATTTTTACACTTTAAAAGAGTCAAAAACTTACATAGCACTTTTCAGTCTTCTAATGAACTGATGATCTGAATCAGGTGTGTTTAATTGAAGAGACATGGAAAATGCACAGAGCTGGTGGTCCTCCAGTAACGTGGTTGAGAAACACTGCACTAAATGTTATTGTCAAATGTTGTTGTCATTCAAAAGCACCAAAAATACCAAAAAGAGTGTTTTTCAGGGTTTCCATGGTCATGGAATATTTTGGAAATTCATGAAATTTTAAAAAGGTCTATTCCAGACATTGAAAGGAATTTTATATTTGTTTTTGTCCAAGTCATAGTTTGAAACAAAATATTGTATAAGAAATAATATATAAACAGTTAAGTCCGTAAAATTACAGAAAAGGTAGGGGTGTCAAAATTAATTATTTCTTCGCTGCACCGCGATCCAAATGCGGACAATTTGGTATCGGTTCAGTATTAATCATATCCGGTTATGTACTGACGTCATTTATCTCATATGCGCTATGTCTCCGTAGCTTACTATGGTGAGGGAGGCGAGTATTTAAAACACTCCAACTACTTAAAAACTCTAAAAATGTGCACAATTTCACTGCGTGTGTGTTTGCTGGGCAGTCTTTCACTGACACTTACAGCAGAAGCTCCTATTTCACTGCGATTGAGAAATTGAAAGTACTCCTTTTTTCTCTCTCACTGTGGCCCATTTGACCTGCTGGCGTGACTTTTCCTCTCCTCTCGGCTGTTACAGCGATACTTCTGGATACAGACACGAGTACGTGTCTCCAGAGTTTCCCCCACTGCGTCTATCATGGATCAGCTGTGATCGCCGCTGCCGTGTATCAGTGTTTATCATCTGTGAAGAGCGCCAGCGCGTAAGAGCCAATCGCAGATCGTTCTGTTGAGGGCGTGACCAATCAAAGGGGTGTAAGAAAGAAATCACTAGACAAGGCTCAGAAAGCGAGCTGGATATTTATATTTGTTTATTTGCTATAAATGCTGGTGTTGTTCTGTGCATGTACTTGAATTTTAAAAGGTACAGTTCATATATCTGACTGTTTGTATTAAAGGACAAAATTGTATTACAAATAGTATGTAAATATAAATATATTTATACATTTTAATACAAGAATTCCTGTGCTGTGAAGAAAATCTAAAATTGTGTATGGAAAGCATCGTCAATGCACTGTGATGCACCGAGATATCGAATTTAACTGAATCGATGGCATGATAATCGTAACTGAATCGAACCATGAGACCAGTGTAGGTTCACACCTCTAAGAAAAGGTAAGGGCAATTACTATGGTATTACGGTAATTTACAACACCAACCCAGACAATATATTAAACATGTCAGTGAAAATCAGTTTTTCAAACTGTTCAACATCAAAGGTTGTTGAAGAAAGGACAATATCCCATAATGCAATTCAAAAGGATAAATAAATGAAAAAACAAAACATGATTTACAAAACACAGAAAAAGATTAGTTTATGGATATTTTTTACAGTGTGGCCAAATTGGCAGGATATGTGCATCAATAAGATTTAAGAATCTAACATTTGCATTAAATTTAGCATTTACAGAATCACAAAATTTCTGGAGGGACTGCACAACACAACAGCTGCCTGTTTTTTTTGTGTTCATTATAGATCATGGAAATTCAGCTTTTTAGTCAGGGAAAAGTCAGGGTATTTGACATTTGGCTTAGAGCGGGTATCCTGGTTTTTACTTGTGTCATGATTTCATCAGCTACTTGTTTGTTCGGCCATCATGGAGATATGCTTCTTTTTCAGTTCTTCCTATTTAAGTGTCTAAACCACAGAAAAAGGGCTAAATTATATAGAGAAGGACTTAGAAAAAAGAAAAATGTGTAATATTTTCATAAACTAAATTTAATAGGTTCTATTTTGCTTCATTTCTTATAAAAAGTCTTTAGTACTTTGGTTTGGTGGCATTGTTTACATTCATGGTTGACTGAAAATTCTTTCATTAAAACACACTATAGTTGCTAGACATGCCACTTACTGCTGATTGGCTGCAAGTATTTTTTTTGTGTATCGGTCCACACTGTCCCCGTATCTATGGTTACACTCTGTAAACAGCGGTGAGTTCGATGAACTGATGACCCTCACGGCCAATCACAGTAATTTCTGTTGAGCACGTGAACACAATGGCAAATCAGCGCTGTTTAAGAACGTGCTTCACATCGCTTAAATGTTTGCGGGAAATGCGGGTTTTACCGATCAATACCGATTGGTATTGAATTCCAGTATCGTGACAACACTAATACAAACACAAAACAGTTAAGCAGAAAAAAACTACACAAAAAAATGAAACATTATTCTGACAAATTTTTGAAACAATTCTGATTCTTTTTTTTGTCACTGCTGATTGTATAAGATATTTTTAGACAAATTGTCACTTCATAATATCTTTAAAAAGCACACTATTTAAAACAAAAACAATAGTCACGTAGGGCTGGGCGATATGGCAAAAAAACAAAATCTCGATTTTTTTTCATAAAGTTTGACCGATTCACGATTTCGATTTCGATTTTTTTATTTATTTTTTTATAAAAAAATTTTTACTGTGTAACTACCTTACCAGCTTACCTTGTTCATTTAAATTTAAATAAATGCTGAAACTAGTTTTTTTCATGCTCACTTGTAAAAGAAAAGCAATAGTGTGACTAAACGCGGTTATGACACTCTCTCATATAGGGATGCTAAACATATAGCTACAATAGAAGTCACAGCAGGTCAAATGTTGTGCAGCTTTGGTCAAATTTTATTTGGAGAGAAAATGACCAAAATGTAACGTGAAGATTGAAAAGGATTGGAGGGGAAATAAATATTTCAAATCTCTGTACATAACAGAAAAATAAACAATGATAATGCAACAATAGTTTATCTGTATTAGTGGCATGGCAGAAATATATATTTAGGCAGGCCTTGTCAAAGTGAGCGGGCACTTTCACTAATAAAAAATATAGCACTTAAATTATTTCATAACAATCAATAAAATAACAGTGGTTTTATATCAAAAGTTGGTAATGATATAAAATATACTACATTTTGATGATAAAATATAACCATTTAAACGATTTCAGTATTTAAACATTAAATAACGAATGCATCAAGTTAAATATAAAAAAACGAATGAAACAACACATAGCATATCAGGATATAAAGCACTATATGTAGCAGAATGCTGCTCTTTTTATCTTTGTAATTTTATAGTTTTATTTTTGTTATTTTAATTATTTTTTGTCTTCATAAATAACTAACGAGCTATAGACAAATATCTGCTTGACGTTTTAGAAAATATTTGTGCGTAGCTCCACCACCCAGTGTATATTAAAGATTACCGTGAACAAAAAAAAAAAAACCCACAGAAACCGGTTATATCTATCTATATTTAAATGTCTATCTTATATTTAACTGAATCGTATAATGGCCTATAGCTGAAATGTTGGAAATTGCTTAATTTATTATAAAACATTTGTCGATACGTATTGATATTTTTTGGAGTAAAAACTGCCGACATTTAAGAATCCATATTTATTTTATTCATTCATTCATTTGACTTGTTTATTGGTGCATATATGGGTTATGATTTAATTCATACAGTACCTTGACAGCTACTGTGCCACTCCGTAATTCAAGCAAAAGTTCAAATTAAAGAAAGATTTGACTTTCTGCGGTGACCGACATTTACAACACGCCGTAACCGTCCTTCAGGGGGTGCGCATGTATAATATACAAAACCAGCCGTCTGGGCTTTGAACTAGGTGCAATTATTTACTCGTGTGTGTGTGTGTGGAGCGATGGGTGCGCGGGCATAAGTGACTAAAAGTGACTCCACCTGTCGAGCCCGTCTCGCAGCTCGCGCGGGAGAGACAAGACGGCTGCGGGGACGCGAACAACAGCACGACGCGCTTGGAAACATTAGCGAAGCTGGCTGGCTGCGGAGCTCTTGTTGCTCTAGCGGGAAAATGTCCCGGTGTTCCCAATGGCCAGTCCGCCCTGGCGCGCTTCCGCTAAATCAGCTGTGACAACCGTGCTGAATTGTGCTGATTCTGTGTGTTGACGTCGCGGCTCTGTTGCAGAGCCGCGACGTCAACACACAGAATCAGCACAATTCAGCACGGTTGTCTAACAGTTTAGAACGGTTTGGCACGATAGTGGAAAAGTGGCTTTAATATTTGTATAAAAAAATCGCGATTCTTCGATTTTGTAAAAAATAAAATCGTCTTAAAACGTAAATTCGAATTAATCGAAAAAATCGAAAAAATCGCCCAGCCCTATAGTCACGTTTAAAGTAAGATTTGTTGCTATGATATTAAATGAGTATTTGTGGTGTATGATGAGCTCAGTTGTTAGCAAGGTTGTCTCACAGCAGGAAGGTTGCTGGTTCGAGTCCCACCAAAAGCCCTTTCTGTATGAAGTTTGTGTGTTCTACGTGGGTTTGCTCTGGTTTCTTACCAAATACATGCAGTATTGGATAAACTAAATTAGCCATAATGTGTGTGTAGTGGATGTTTCCCATTACTGAGGGTTGTACTCTTAGTGCTGGATTGTGGCTGGAACACTCAAAAAATGTAGGACGTTTGCTGTTTGTTCAAACTATTTATTTAAAATGATCTGAAACAACACAATTCTTGAGTTTTTTGGGGTGGACAACTTAACTGTTATGTTCAAGCCACCTAAAATTATAAAAACTAATGAGTTAACTTAATTTCTTCATGTTGTCTCAACACAAATCGAGTGTAAGAAACCCAGCATTTTTTACGGTAAAGGTAACATCTGCTGTGTAAAACATAAGCCAGAGTAATTCATTCAGTAGAGACAAAGCTGAAGGAGACTGAGTATTTGTGGTGTTGATAGTGATTTTTACTGACAAATTGTTTCTAACAAAAAATATAGTGGGATATATATTGATCCTTGGTATTTGCTGCGATGCTTGTTAATGTTGTTGCACAACCTGTAGCAAAAATGTTGTGATAGTTTGGAAGTGTGGCATTTGACCCATCCCTCCTCTACAGTGAATGGACAGCTGACTACAACAGTTTTTTTTTTTAACTCTGTGACCAGAACAAAACCTATAGTGTATCGATGCTGGGAGCTCTGTCACTGAAAACAACTGAGAAAAAATGGAAATAGAAAAACCCACTATATTATGTGGTTAATTCACTTATTTTCAAATGTTTTGTTTTAGTAGGCCTGTTGCAATAATCAATATATCAACTTATCACAACAGAAGGCCATGACCTCAATAATATTTGTGCAATATACATCGCCCATACAAAAAACAACAACAACAACAATATCAGCAACTTTTTAGCTGATTGCGCAACATTTCTATCGCTAAAGGTTGTTTTCAATCACGTGGTTCTGGTGACGCGCAGAATTCAGATGGGGGGGCAGGAAGTAAAAAACTGAATGGGATACAGAGAGGAAAGTCCTTATTTTTGCTATTTTATACCATATTTCACAGGAGATATAAATAGCAAACAACCATATGTTGGGCATGATCCTTATATCATGAAGATGGCTGAGTTTTTTACTGAACTCGAGGCGGTAAATACTGTATAAGCTATTACGTTACATGAAAAATACTATAGTGTTTGGTAGTATATTAATTCAGGGCTTGAAATAAACCTTTTTGCTTGGTAGTACTGGTGCTCCTAACTTTAAAAATTTAGGCGCACCAGCCAAAATTTAGTCGCACCCACCAATTATGAGCATCGTTACTACATGTTTTTATACAGATTTATTGCATTTGAAATCTACACTAATCAAAACTAACAAGCAAAAAATATATATATATATCACAAATCCTGTTATCACAAGAAAATACATTTTTATAACATAATTGAGTGACCAAAAGCTAAACGGACCACTCACAGGCCCTGCACGCACTGATTGGCATGAATGAATCTGTTAACGATAACTGTGCTGTGTTCTCACGGGTGGTGTCTGATAGATGCTTTTGAAATATACCTTATTATTTGCATACGTAATCTTAATAGCAACACCGGTCTTTTCATGAGCTGCAATATTTGTTTAATCTTAGTCAGTGCAAACCCGTTTGCGAGGGTGTACGTGGTGTTAAATTTTACATATAGCTGCCACTTCCACGGCAGACAGCATCTGCCGATTAAATTAAGGATTGAACAGAACCTCTCGTGCTTACAATGTGTAGATGTGGCAAACGGTTACCTGAAAATTCCGTCCCACAGACTTTACAGTGAATGCTTTAGTTATTTTCATAGCGGACTTGAAGCCAATAGAAGTCTTTTATCCACTCTTATGTAGATGGTGGATTAACATTCACCACATGATCAGTAATCAAATGTGCCATTATTTGTAGCTTTAGGTGGTTTCTAAAACAAAATCTAACAGTGTTGTTTTCATTCTTATCTTCAGCTCTTTACATTTTCGCGGTTGTAGCTCTCCCCGTCATCTGAAGGCAGAAGGCATTGACTGAGTGATTGACAGCTGATTTTAACCAATCCATTAGCGTTCAGTTCTAGAGCAGTGGGCCAATAAGAAGAGCGTGAAGGCGGTGCAAGCAAAGTTTTAAACTGTTCCTGAGTGCTGTGTTTCAAGTACAAAGGTGCTTTTTGCCTGAATGTGTCCTAAATCTGTGCTTGCGGTGAACATTTTGCAGTGAAAACCGGTCGTATGCAACAATTTGCACTCGCACAAATGCTCCCAAATATATTTTGAGGTCCCATAGATAAAATTCTAGGCGCATATGTGACCAAAACAGTCGCAATTTCGAGCCCTGTAATTACTTGAATGAAACTGTCGTAGTAATGATATTGTTGCTGTAGTATGACACAACTGTAGTAATAAACGAATTAATAGGCTTCAGCTTTCTACGCTAACATTACACCATCTTGATGCACCACAGTTTACACAGTATTTATTACAGTTTATCAGTTTACTATGCTACTGTATTTATTAACTTTAGCATTCATTAACAAAGAGTTGAACACATTATACACTTTACTATGTGGTTCAAAGATATGTGTGTTATATATTACTAGTTGTTCCCCCATGCGGATATCTTCCAGACATCACGAAATAACAGATTAAAGCATACCAAAGCGTGGACGCATAGTCTACGTTATTATTCATTTATTTTTGTAAGGGGTAAACAGTGCTCCACAATAATAACCATCTAGTTTTGTCATAAGAGTTGAATTTTTTTTTTGTTCAGTCGATAAACTTACCATCTACAAACATTCACCGCATTCATGCGCATCTCGTGTTTATGTTGTGGTTGTTTATTCCACCAAAATGCCAGTAAATACATGGATTATTGCGAAACAAGTTGGAGATTTCATTGCAGCAATTACATGACAGGGTACGTCATTTATTTTTCTCTTTTCACATGTCTGGGTTTCTCAGTAGCAGAAGTCGTCATAGTTGGGAAAACTTACAGCGCAGTGAATGGGAGAATACAACAAATATTTTTTTTACAATCTTATTTTCTGAAATAATAAAAGAAAAACTCCAAGATGATGTTCTAAAGACTTTCAGAAAAAGGAAAAAAATAGTGTGAGACTGATGACGGCAACCAGGGGAGAGAATAACATCATATTTACTGTACTGTCCTATAGACACTGCATTAGAAACACCTCGCACAATCGGTAATTCATTTTTTGTCATTTGAAGCAAAGATAATATTATACATTCACAAATACAAATGTTCATACGTTTTTACAAAAAAATCGTAATATTAAAAACCTTTAAGGATTTAAGATGCTGATGACCATTAAACGCGTCATAACAGGCTTGTGAAAAGGGTCCATTTTCCTGGATTTTGTGCAGTGGTGTTTGTATCTGATTTTTATATATATATTTAAACACATAGCTAGGCCTGTATATAATCTTTATTGGTGCTGTCAAACGAATTGTCGCGTCAAAAAAAGTTTGTACACATGTATGTATTGAAAAAATGTTTATTACATGCCACCTTTTCTTCCATTTTTCAGCCAGTTTCATGAACTTTCCCCCCTTTATGTGCAAAAACTTTTGGAAGTCTTTAAAAGCTGTCCAGCATTTCTTATTTTGGCCAATTTAGACAATTATAAACAACAGAAAACAGAAACATCTTGATGTTCTGACAGCGATTCCCGGACGAGCCACTTCCTGCACTCCATCTGAATTTCACGCATCATTAATGACGTCATGTGAAAACAACCTATTGGAGGTGTCAGTATGATTAATAAAACACTATAGTATTTACTATAAATTACTATAGTATATTTTCTTGTGAGGTCTATTATTTTTTATCTGGTTTTTACATTCTGATTCTAATGCCTAATTATTAAATTGACTTAAAAGGACTTTAATTAAATGAAATATTCTTAACAATAAAATGGTATGTGTTCTTTGGAAGAGTGTACTTGTATTATGATTATAATCTTAGCCCAGCACTAGTTTTTTATTTATTTATTTATTTATTTATTTATTTATTTATTTATTTATTTATTTATTTCCTTCTTGGGTATTTGATCAATACTGCACAAAATTCTACTATATGTTATCTTTAGGAAAGTAAAGAGTATTTTATCAGTATGCCAGTTATTCAGACTGGGTTGCCTTGAGGATCT